>JAFELO010000384.1:669656-690992 GCA_017140195.1 Eumaeus atala | reverse complement strand
GTGTGTGTGTGTGTGTGTGTGTGTGTGAGTGTGTGTGTGTGTGTGTGTGTGTGTGTGTGTGAAGATAAACCTAAATCCTTTTCGCTGGCGTCCGGGTCCGTGTAGGCACATTGTCAGCTCGTAAAGTTACCGTATCAAATTATTATCTGGCGCCAGGCCAGCCGGACGTAGCTTATCATGTACCAAAGTGGGTTAAAGCCGTATTATCTGATGGAAGTGTGGCCAAATGTGGCCTTATTAACAAACCTTATGGTCAGATGCGACATTAAGGGCCAGCAGTGAGGAGTAGTTTTTGTGTAGCAGAGTGCAAGGGTTGTTATAACTACCGGGTCGTGTGCATTATCCCTAACCCCCCATCGCCCATCGCATCACACGAGACGTAGCTGGGGTGTATAAAGCCGGGAAATAGAAAATAATGTGGATCGGTCGCGCCAGGACCAATGCAGCGGCCCTCTACAAGATCAAACGTACATCAGCCTTTTTTGTTATAGAGGTACAAACAAGAAATCGATCCTTTTTAGTGACTAGCGATGCCGATGACCATCCGCTTGTTTGTCATGCCAATGCGTTGCCTTCCTTTCCTCGTCACCTCCAATGGGCCTCGGACTACTAACAAACCGCACGAAACGTGACACCGAATATGACACTTTACTCCGCATCATGCGAGCGAGAAGTACCTCAATGGTCGTGCCGGCCCAGATCCACAACAATGCAGCATGGTACTACCTCTTTAATCTGGGCTGTTAGTGAATACCGGCGTCGAACAAACATTCTCTTATGCCTTACACTTTAGATCACTTGGAACTCGTAAACTCGAAGAAACGTGACAACATAGCTGTCATTTCACGTTGGTGTTACGCGAGCCCTCCCCCTTACCATCCCGATGCGGCTGCAATGCAGCGCGACAGAAAGAGTGTTGCTGATGTTGTAGATTTTAGATTTGGTCCACATTCAAAGCGCGGAATTGCGAGAATTCTTCTCTTTGCCGCTTTTCTGATATCACGGACGACTGACTGCTGTAGATAAGGGCGTAGAGGTGGGACTTGAATGTATATCGATAAGTGTAACTGCAAATTGGCACCGGTTTATCGACTCGATGCACTCGTAACTGAATATGGTGATGCGTTATTGCGATATGTGTAATTGTTTTGCAGAATATCGTATAGTATCGTCAGAGGTTGCAGTCTGTAAAAATATCAGTAATTCTTTAGTAAGAGGTACAACCGAATTTAGGACAACTCGGGAGGTACCTCACGCTTATACCTCTTACTAGATCAGGTTATTGAAATGATCAGATATAAACGGAAGGAATATTTTCAACGAGAGATTGATTTAGTTTATGAAAATTATATTGATAGGTGAAACAAAACTTTATGTAGCCATTATATATATTTATTTATGATATTGTTTGATGGTATGTATATACGTACATATATATGTATTTAGATTTTTTCAGCCGTTCCGGCTCTAGAAATCAATAGGTTTAAAAGATTTCAACTTGGCAAAACGATTAACACTGGGCACATTTTATACTTATAAAACAACAAGTCCTGGCTGGTTCCATCGCTGAGAGTAGACTGTACAAGTCAGGGCCATGAAACTTGGTGAGTGGAGTTATTTTATTGAGTAGACACCCACTAAGGAAGGAATTTTGGAATTTCTACCCCTGAGGTTGTGAAGTAGGTGTAGAAATTTCGTATATAAATAAGTCTTTCGTTTTTGAAGTTACAAGCACAAGGCTTTGGCTCCAGGCTTTTGTTTACAAATGAACTAATACGTGTATCAGAAATTGGAAAAATCCCCTCCTAAGAATAGTGACAGCTGATATGCGGGTGGAAGGCGCGGGGCACTGCCAACTGAAATATATTTTAAACGGTCGGATTTTTGTCTTTTTTTAATTCAATGTTACTGACTGATGAACTTTACGTTATATGAACATGTAAATCATGACTGAAAAATACCAAACCATTTTAATTTACTAGAGATTTACCGGTAGATTTTTTCATATTTATACTTCTGCGTCGACACCGGCCCTCGAACCTGCAGGAGCCCAGTGGTGTGTGGGGCAAGAGGCACATTATTGTGCTGAATACCCACAAAAACCACCGCGAGTGCCATCAGTGCCCCGAACTACAAAACTCCTAAGGGACCGACGCCTCCTCCACAGAAGGATTGATCCGAACCACTGAATCCCACCAACTTTGGGACAGTGAAATGGGGTGAGGTAACATCCTCGCAACTTGCCCCGTATGCAAAAGTGCCTCCTTCTGAGTCCCACACGACGAGGCTTGCACCATTTTGTCATGAAGCTAAGACCTATTCTATATAGATTCCTTTCAAAAAACAGTATCCTAGTACTCTAAACTTTGAGAGTCTAGGCCCGAAGTCTAAGGCTGAAGAAAAGAAAAATGAACACCAGTACAACACTAGCAAACCATTAAATAGAAACCCAAAACCGCAAGCTACATAACTATTCAGCTGGTAAACTCAAGACGCAAAAAAAAAAAAATTACTCTGAGTAAACGAGTCCGCCGCGCCGGCTTCCTCTGCAGTGCCACTACAAAAAGTGTTTGCATTTTATAATTCACACCGACAGACGGACGTATCTATTGCAAGCTTCAATCTATTTTCACGCACGCTTGACACTGGGGGGCTTTTCTTCTATAGAAAAGGGGGGCAAACGAGCGTTCGGAGAATTTTTAAGACTACCGATACCAATGAACATCCGCGCAATTACTATGCCTACGCGATACCTGTGACTACTCACAAACCTCACTAAACGCGACACTGAAGATGTCGCTTTACGCCGGTATCAAGTGTGCGAGAGGTACCTCCCCGGTGTGCCGGCCCTATTCCGTCGCGTAGGAGGCTGTAGTGTCATGCACCAAGCATGGCACTACCTCCTCCTATGTAGCATGGCACTACCTTTTCCTCTTGTAAGCTGGTGAATGCGTGACAGTAGTGTTTCGAAAACGGGCCAGCGGAAGTTGAGATGGAGACATAACTTAGAAAAACTTTATTTAAGAATTTGGGGTACACTATTATACTTTCTTTTCAAACATTAATTAAATTGACAAACAAAAATTAATAACAATATAGACGTACTAGCAACATATTTCTATTTATCGCAAATTTTTACCTAATAAATCGATTGTTGTACTATCAAGTAATTTTTATATTTGATTTTAAAATTGTTAATTATTTTCAGGCTTCGAATTGGTGGGGGTAGATCATTCCAGCACTTGGTGGCGGCGTGCCTGAAACCGCCCCGGAATGCAGCGGTGTGGAACCGTGTAGTTAGTAGGAACGTTGGTCCCCCAGTCGACAGATCCAGCTGCTTATCTCTGGGCCATTTTAATTTACTGAATTAGTACGGCGGAGATTCAAATTTAACGATACCAAATAAAGTAGTGGCCAGGTGTAAACGCGTGCGCTGTTCAAATAGGGAGTAACGGGGCGCGGGGAGGGATGTGAAGACAGAAGGGCAGAGGTTTAGTATATTACTGTATTGGCAACAGGGAGAGGTGAGATCACAGATTTTGTTTCTCTCTTTCTCTCATAGCCATCTACGTTTCGTGTTATTTAAGCACAATCATATAGCATTTCTCGAACAAAGAGCAAACGACAAAATGGTGTACACCGCCGCCCGCAGACGTCCTCAAAGCCCGAGCCTTGCTGTTTCTTCGAGATTCAAATCGAATAACATTGTATGTGTATACTTAAGTACCCCCAGATCTTATGCTTATTCATCGTAAAATTGAAAAAATAAGTCGTATAAAGGAATTTCACTGCAATTTCTGACAATAATATCTGTAATAACAATAATATCTGTGCATTTGTCACACCACGTCAGCCCAGTCCCGCGGTTAGTTTCGTATGGCTTTGTGTTGGCTTGTACTAGATAACGAAAATATATATAATATTTTTATAAATTTAAGAAATCGTATACACCTAGTCTTGCCATAAACATTGCAACAAAGAATAAAAATATTTTTTTAATTGTAAATAGCAATTCGTGTAATACACAAATATAAAACAATTCAAAACATAAAAAGCTTATCTGAAGCTGTCTTTAGTGGCTGCAGTACAGTCCTAAAGACACACACGATCTCTTTCCATGAGGAAATTCTTCACTGCCAACAATAAGGATTGCTTTAGAGACTCCAAATTATCATGGCGTTAAGAACAATCTGCATTCTCTAAAACTGACCATAAATCCAGCGTATTAAGATCAGGACTAGATGAATGGTAGTCTTCAGCTCTGATCAAGTCCAGAACGTTCGTCTTAAACAGGATTGGGTGGATCGAGCTCTATGATCTGGTCCCGAGTCTTGCTGGGAGGACCATACTTGGTTATTGAACATGGTGCTATTAAGAGGATTGACGACCTTCTCAGGAATGATATGTTTGTCCACTTGTGCTGATGTTTTGATACCCTTTCACAAAAATATGGCTCATTCACTCCTCTACAGCAATACTCCACTATATCATCACTGAAGTCGGAAAATTTTCTGAGATCTCCCTTTGTTTACTGCTTCAGTCTTTGTTTCGATTTTACATGCCTGTACATCTTTAATTTATCAGTTAAGAAATGACCAGTGGTCTCTTATAGACTTCAGGTCTTACGTCATAATTTAAAATACGCGACATGGTTCTAGGTGCTATCTTCATTTTGCCAGACAAAATCTTTTGATTTCGTACAGAATTCCTTCGAACTTCTAACTGCTTTTACTAACTTTTACCTACGAACACTACGTGGACGGCCAGATCTTTCTCTGTCACAAGCAGAGGAAGTCTCATTGTACCTATTAATAGCCCGGTACACAAACATTGGACGAATACCAAGTGTATGGAGACTTTTAAAAACTGTATACTCCATACCTACTTTGTGTAATGCAATCACAGCGATTCTATTCTCTTTATCACCCCACTCCATTTTAATATTATCCAATTTATTGGCGCCAAAATATTGTCCAATTTATTGGCGCCAAAGTGAGAAAACGTAATGAACAGTCGCATAAACATGACAGGATTCCAAATTCAAATGTAATATATTTTTTATTGTAACAGTATTTATGGCCAGACTGAGTATTTCACATGTTTATTATATAAATACATACATACACATCCATGACCTGGTCGGGGTTACAACTCTGACACAACGTGCACAATTATCCGAGCAATGCTAACACTGCGTCAGCCGGTTGCAATTACGTTATCACATTTTATTTCCTTTTCTTTCAGAATTCAGTATTTCAGTTGAATAAAATTTAACAACCAATGCAGAAGTAGTCACGTGCTCTCGCTAGTAGCTAATAATAAAACTCTATCTGTCGCCAACAGCCATCTTTTATTCGCCGGGCCGAAGGTGGCACGTACCCTCCCCTAATGACATCACGAACCTGATAATTTCCACTGGAAGCCACCAGATTAGTGGACATTTTTCAACCCCGGCTCTGACCGTTTACGATTTATCTTACAAATGGTGTTTATTTTTAAAACTCCTTCATACAGGTTTATTTTTAAAACACCAACAGGCTTTTACGACTGAGCACCTTACAACATAGACAACATCCTTTTCCCTACAGTTTATGAAAATGTGTTCTTTTTTTTTTTATAAATTAGGCAAAGGGCCAGCCACTTAATGTGTAACACCGACAACCTTTATACTTCGAACTATCATTAGACTCGTGATTCGAACCCGGGATCTGTTGCTAGACATGCTAAATACGAGAGAAAGGTTAAATTACTTTAACAAACGTCTTTACTTGGTACACCGCCCATTGGGGGAGGGGCCTGGCCCCTTGGGCCAGTTGAGTTTCAAGATCCCAGGGGCCTCAGACGTTACTCACTGTCTGATGGACAAAATATATCCAACAGATTAGTGTTAGTGTAACTGCCTCGTGGTGTCGTGATTTACACGTCGTAACCATGTCCTACCACAAAAACGAGGTGTGTACCCCATACCGGGTAGGGGAACTTGTCTGTTTATTTTGCTTGCATTGAATAGGCATCAAAATTAGTGGACCGATTTGAGTGACCGAAATTGTTTTACCGTTCAAATTCTACGTCATCCATGATGAACACAGGCTATATGTCATTTTATTGGACGTTATGGATCTTTCTTCGATAACATAAAGATGTGAAACAAAAATAAAAGTGAACCCACACACCACAGCTGATGATCATTATCAAGTGTTTGTTCCACAGACATTATTCTGTCATAAACTAAATCGGTTGTGGAGTGTTTACGAGGTCGTAATTCATATTTATGTTTTTGTAAATTTGTTCATATTTGCCGTATTTTGCGAAATATACGAAGCCGGAACGAACTGATAGTAGCCTGTTTTTGTTGAGAAGGGGAAATGCATTTACGCGCCTTCACTGGCCCTGGTTGGGATCTGGTGTTGTGTGGGTTTCGCGGCACATTATAGTGCCGAATACGCGCAAAAAACCACCGCGCGTGCCACCAGTGCCGCCTGTGATGAGGTGCACTGGAACAACAAATCACCAGGGCAACTCGACGGCTAGTTAGCCACGAAAAGGACCGACGCCAGCTCCACAGATGATGGCTCCCGCACCACAGGACAATCCCACCAACTTTGGGGAAGTGCAATGGAGTGAGATTCCCATCCCGGCCCCTTGTCCCGTGCACAATACCCTCATTTTTCTCATCTGTCCCCTCTTCTTGTAAGAGGGGTACAAAGAGCGCCTCCTCCGCCTGCTCTTTAGTCCCTTCGTATTATAAGAGCATCAAGCTACAAAGAGTAACATTAAATTTCGCAGTAACTATTCCTTGTTTAATCTCTCGCCGCTTTTGTTTTAAAAGTAACATGTGGATATAAACAGTTAACAATAAGGCTTAATTAAACCGATCTGTTAATCTACATGTTGAGTATAATGAAGTCTAGAATATATTGCGGTATCTAGTGTTATGCTAATACAGGCTGGACTATAAGTCTAAATAACTGCAGCACAACGTTGAGAGTAAATTTACATTTAGTCTGCCTAGGTGTTGTTGTTTTAGTTTAGATTTCTAGAATAATAGTTCTAGGGTATAAAGGGGGGGAGAGTAGCGGAGCCACCGACGTCCATTAATTTAGTTGCGTTACCCTCCTTAATCACGTGCGCCACTAACAATCCGCACGAAACGCGATAGCATTGCTGTCACCTTTAAGGCGGTATCTTGCGTGTTCGTTTATATGCGCTAATCTCTGAAGTTATGACACTTTAAGGCTAAACACTTATTAATGAACAAAGCTTAAAAAGCAGTAAGTATGTATGTGGTACATTTTCTCAAAGTCTACTGAAGGGATTTTCATGCACAAAGTCACCGAGGCAGATTTTAGTGCATAATTTGGCCCCTGTTTTTCACAGCGCAGCCGGGACGGATCGCTATCCTTATATAAATTGTACCTTATACATGAATGTTAGTAATAAAGTGTGAAGATTTTGGGGTTCCTTTGGCAGCGTTTCAAAATTAGTCATTACACAACATGGCAGGGCCAACGAGCAGTCAGACCCTTTTGGTGACTATCGACGCACATAGACACGCGCTTAAATTCCAATCAGGAAAGTTGCTTCACACCTCGCCACCAAGTAACCACCGGAAACTTTCAAATCGCATCGACAGCACAACTGCAGCAGCTGCTGTCCATATGCGGCGGCATGTGAGCGAGAGGTACCTCCCCGAGCCGCCCCAATACGTACGTATGCAAATTGATTGCAAAGAAAAAGTAATCACGTCCGCCGTGGTCCTTATTGTGGCTAGTTATTATGAGAACTAGCGTCCCTTTGTTTATTCTAACAATGGTTGCTTTATTAGAGCATAATCGAAGCGTTTGATGATGTCTTTTGTGTCCGCTGGCTCTTGTGGCCTGCCAGGCCTGAAACAGGCCAGCCATCTCAGAAATATGGTCAGTATTTTCTGCCTTGTTGTCAATTATGAGAACAGGTAATAAAAGAAACCAGCCAAGTGGGAGTAAGACCCGAAGGGTTCCGTACTACGAGTACTATCGAAAAAAAATCGGGAAAGAACACTTTTATTGAATTTCGTTTTATTCTGTTTTAAGTATTTGTTATTGCAGTGGCGACAGAAATATATCTGTGAAAATTTCAACTACCTATCTAACACGGTTCATGAGATAGCCTGGTGACAGACAGACGGACAGACAGAAAACGGAATCCTATTACTAAAAATGATAGGATATCACTTTTAGGCACAGAACCCTAAAGGGGAGAGGGTTTTAGACCACACAACCGAAGTGGAACCTCTTTACTTTACCCCCTGTCCCCTAGCCATAGCGACCACGCAAGTGTCGTTTTACCTCCGAGTGACAATTTCGTCATAGGATACAGCGTGTTGAGATTTGTTACCGTGAAAAATAACATTTTGTGACCGCTGAATATACGCCAAGACAACCTGGTCGAGTAGCAGGAGATCGGTGGTGTTGGCGTTCATTGAAAGAGGCCTACGTCCAGCAGCGGACCGATAGGGGCTGATAATGATGATGATGATAAAGCTGCTCAATATATTTTATTGATGTACGCCAGAGGCCTCAATACACATACAGTGTCCAATTTTTCGGTGTATCATAACCATAATTTAAGAATAAATACATTATACAGGGGGACCTGTATAATGTATTTATTCTTAAATATTTGTAAAATAGCAAATGTTCCTCTTGGCTCTAACTACTTTTTGTTGACGCGGGAAATGTATTTACGCGCCATCACCGGCTCTGGATGGGGTCCAGTGGTGTGTGGGGCTCGCCGCACACTAAACCCACTAAAACCATGGCGAGTGCCATCAGTGCCGCCTTTTGTGAGGAGGCCCGTAACTGTAAATCACCAGGGCAGCTCGGCTAGTCAGTGCACAGAAGTAGTTGGCCCGCCACACAGCAAACGGGTTCCCATCCTCTCCACTGGCCCTGTGCGTAGCAGCGCCGCCTCCTGCTCCTGTTCTTTAAATCCCCTCCCCTTATAGGAGGGATAGAAAGAGCAGCCCCGTCGGTTCAACTGGCTTCGCCCAGGGTGTCATCCTCTGTGGACTACTAAACCCCACCGCCACGACAAGGCTTGAACCAGGGCGGGGCTCTTGGTTTCACCTGCATCAAATAAATCAAATATAATATAAAAAGAGAAACATTATTTTTGGGGAAACATAGGTTATAGTATTATATTTATGTTATTCCAGATTGTAATCTAAAATTATGCCAAATTTCATACAAATTAGTTTAATTTTGCCGTAAAAGAATTACACACGTACTTATAATAAATTTCGCATTTATAATGTTAAGCGTAAATCCCCTTATGGATTAATTGGGGCTATTTAGTGTTCCACGCTCATTATTGCGTTGTCTCTTTCAAACAAACCCCCGCCCCCTAGCGGCCACCATTTACTCACAACTTGCACGTAGCATAGTCAAGACTTAGCGAGGGGTCTTTTATAGAATATGGGGGCAAACGAGAAATCGGAGCCTTTTTTACGACTGTCGACGCCCATGAACATCCAGATAATTACTATGCCGATGCGTTGCCTTCCTCCTCCCACACCCCAATGGGTCACCGGATAAACACGAACCGCACGAGACGCGACACTGAAGAAGTCACTTTACGGCGGTATTATGTGAGCGGGAAATACCTCCCCGGTCGTGCCAGCCCAATTCTGTTGCACAGGAGGATGCAGTGACATGCCTTATGCATGGCACTACCTCCTCCTATGCAGCATGGCACTACCTCTTCCTAACTCTTATAGGCCTATATAGCGAGAAGTCACATAATAACGCGATGATAATGATGATATAAGCCATCTCCCACACGTGACGGCGAATATTTATTAAACCGCCATCGAGTGACGCAGTAAAATTTAACATCGAAGTTAAAATTATAACCGGCGCAGCTGTGCGCCATAACTGAGCTTAATTAAAAACATTACCTTTTTAACTTGTGTTACAATTATTTCTTTTAACTTGTGCAGTTCCAGACAATTTTCAACAGGACGGTGAGGAGATAATTCTTTTGGTTTTTCGGGTTGCGTATTCTCAAGGAACACGAAACCCATAAATGATCACCTTGTTGTCCGTCTGACCGTGTGCCGGTGGGTCAGTAAGAGTTCCATGTGTTGCAGCCGAATTGAGCCGACACGAACGGGTACGTAGCTCTCGCTCACGTAACACCGCCGCAAAGTGACAAATCTGCTGTCGCGTCTCGTGCGATTTGTGAGTAGTCGGTGGCTCATTTGAGGGGTGGAGGAAAGGGCAACACAACTCTATGGCAATGATGCGTATATCTATGGGCGACGGCAGATAGTAGTCAAATGGCTCGTTAATCACCAAATCGCACTTAACAAAGCTGTCATTTTACGGCCGTACCGTATGAACGCGAGGCTCCTCCCCGGTCGTGTCCCCCCAAAAGAGGTAGTGCCCAGCTGCAATGCAGCAGGGCACTACCTCTTTCTAAGTACTATTAGTAAAGTCCTTTAACTTGTGCTAGCGGTACTCCTCGAGACACTCGGGAGATAATAGCTTAATTTATACATATGCTATGAATATTTAACTGCCCAGGGAAAGTGATTGCATACGGTTAGATATATAATTGTATTTTCATTTCATTTCCACGTTTTGAGTTACTTTGACTATTTCCCGAGTAACGTCCTTACGTCTGTGTGTATGAAAAAGTAGAATTTGTGGAATTAGTGCATAATAATCTTCAATGAGCTCGCTGAAGTGGCAATGGGTTGGTCACGCACTCAGAAGATCAGCTGGCGGATGGGCCAGTAAGTGTTTGTCGACCGTTCACCAAGTGGGAAGACGACCGCCGTGCAGTAGCCGGTCCGGGATGGAGACGAGTAGGAGGAGATCGGCCGTCTCGGTGTTCATTGAATGAGGACTGCACCGTTGAGGGCTGATAATGATGAATCTTCAAGTTATTTCTAAAACTTTCCATTTTTATTTTTTTATTTTATTGGATACACATAAATAAACAAAAGACTATTAACTTTATAATCTATCGTCTTCTTATATATAACCAGCACCACCCCGCAGTGTCTCTCGCGTAACGACGGTGCATACAATAGTTAGTCGTGGCGTCGTGGTATATAGCCTAAATATATCCTTCCTCGATAAATGGACCGTTTGACACGAGAATAATTTTATAACTCCTACTGGTACACCCGAGATTAGCGCATTCATACAAACAAAAAGCTCTTTAGCTGTGTAACATTAATAAAGATACAAAGTCCCCAAAACCTCTTCTCTGTATTTTCTCAATATTCATTGAACTGATTTTCATGATTTATCAATTTATGGAACGATTCCAGATGAAGATTTTAGTGTAGAATTTGTTATTTCACTAATTTATTCACATACATCATATACTGTAGAATTTGTTATTTCACCAATTTATTCACATACATCATATACTGTAGAATTTGTTATTTCACTAATTTATTCACATACATCGTATACTGTATAATTTATTCACATACATCGTATACTGTATAATTTATTCACATACATCGTATACTGTATAATTTATTCACATACATCGTATACTGTATAGTTTATTCACATACATCGTATACTGTACAATTTATTCACATACATCGTATACTGTATAATTTATTCACATACATCGTATACTGTATAATTTATTCACATACATCGTATACTGTATAATTTATTCACATACATCGTATACTGTATAATTTGTTAAGTTGCCTTTTATAATTTTACAGTCGTTTTTGTCTTTACATCGTTTTGTAACACGTGGCTATTTATAGCCGCCACTTGTGACGTGACGTTAACACCACAGCCCACAGCCGATATGTAATTCTCTAGCAATCATGCTATATGTAGCTCGTAGTCTATTAAGGATGTTACTAAGTTATTGTTATGAAATACTTTAAAACGTCCTTCACCTTCACAATCACTTCCTACTTTTGCTATTTTTTTTCCTGATTAAATTCTTTGCGAGTCCTCAGACAGTTTTAGCTTTTTCCCTCAGACTCCCCTGGTATCATATCGTTGGTTCTATGTGTCGGATGCCCCCGTGGGTCATGGCGACACAGGAGTAGCAGTGCTGGGAACGAGTGGTGGGCCAACCCCGTCATAAAAAAGAACCAGTCCCAATTGTTGTCATGACTGGCTAGTCATTGCGAACAAAGTACCGGATGAGTTACAAATTTCGGTTCCTTCAGTTTTGAGTAGAAGAAACCATCTCAACTCACTCTCAAATTGAGTATTACTCATCTTAGTTGATGGTTCAGGTGGCGAATCTTTAGTCGTAATGTCGTAATTTTATATAGCTGATATTTGAAATGCAAATTCATTGTAAATATAAATTTGTCGGCGTCAGTTATAATAAAGAGCTATTGAATGAAAACTAGTTACCCTCCTCTAACGGGCCAAAGATCAAACCTATTCAAGAAAAGAGCATACCTATTCCTTAAACGCCGGCAACGCGTCTGTAAGACGCCTGGTCTTGCAGATGTCTATGGGACTACCGCCGTCACCACCCACATTGTCGTTTGCTCCCTATCACCTATCCCTATAAAAAAGGCTCTCATGAACCGTACGAAACGTGGCGGCAAAGCTCTCACTTCGTGCCGGTGTTATGCGCGCAATAGCCTCGTAAACTGCAGCATGACAACCTCCTGCAAAATCCGTCGATGACACGTCACGCCACGACCAGTCCCTGAGTAAGAACTGATCTTTTCCCCGATCAAAATATACGGTGACCAGTAAAAAGTAATAAAACAAATTTGATCATGCCCCGAGCCCCGTGGCTCCGGCGCAACGGGCCCCGTCTTTTATTCAAGTCGCTTCCGAAGGCGGCCTTATGAATTTTTGAATGCCTCGGGGAGGCATCGACTCCGCTGTTTATAGCGAGAAATATTTCGAGGAATCTTCATAACTTTATATTGCATCGAAGTTTTATGCAATTTCATATTCTCATTCATTTCAATTTTATGAGGCGTCTGCATTGCAGGTGAATAGGATCCGCGTGGCCGTGATAATGTCTTGTATTTTCCAGGCCACGTCGGCTATATTTCACTATAGTCGTATAGCTCAGTGACTGCTCGATCAATGGTAATGAATACGAACAAAAAAAAAATATTTAAAAAAAAACAAGTAGTATGACACCTATTTTGTTTCGACAAAATGCGTTACAGGTTGTAGTTTTAGTATTTTGCTCCTGCAGACTCTATCCAAGAGTGACCAATGTCAATCATGGAGACACGGGAATAGCAGCGCTGAATTCAATTTCAAGAATTCAAGCCTAATTATGAAACATAAAAACAAGCACATGTATCATAATATTCGCCGTTATCTTTCAACTATTCAAATTTACGATCTTGTTTAGTTGAATAGGTGTGAGGAAGGAAGAAAATTGATTGTTTGTTTGTTTATTTGAATTAAAAAGGTTCCGAAACTACTGGACCAATTCGAAAAACTACTTCACCATGCAATCCTAAACTGCCTCTATAGAACATAGGCTATACAACTTTTTCTAAAACGTTAGGTGTCAGTATAAAAACTTCGATAATGTGGGTATGAAAAAAATATTATACAGCTGCAGGACTTATTGAGAACAAGCTGTCCTGGCGGACGTAGTTCTGTCATAATCGAACTTGTTGTCATGGTAGCGTGTAATGTTTATGAGGCCAAAATTTGTGTTCTTATAATTCAATGAATTTTTGTCATATTTTATAAAATATCCTTGCACAGCCGGGACGGGCTGCTAGATATTAATAAAAGAGATAATCGCTGATGATGCTAAACTTGTGCCGAAGTTATTCCTCGCTCATCACAACTCAAAGTGAAAAACTCAGAGCACACACAATTTGGCCGCCCATCAATCCGACTTTGTTTGCGTTACCAATATTTAACTTCAAATAACTTCTAAATATGTTTAAGAACAACAGGGAAACGGGGGGAAAGTGAGGTGTAGTCTTTTTGGAAAACAAATGATAATTATCAAAATGTTACAATAAAGTGACTTTCAGTCCACAGCACACAATGTGTTTGTCACAAGATTTTATTGTCATATTTTCATACCAAGCGTATTAAATCTATACTGGTAATATAAACCTGAAGACTTGGTTCGTTTATTTGAATGCGCAAATCTCAGTAGCTACTTGTCCGAATTGAGGATCTCTTTTTATGTTGTGTAGTCCATTTATCGAGAAAGTCTAGACTGTGTACTCCTTGACGCAACAATCAATAAGATCGGTGTAATCGCGGGGTGGCCCTAGTCTATCCATTTACACGAATCAATAGCGTACAAGCAGAGGCAAAATGGATACACAGCACCTAAAAATTAAACGATGACACATTCAATGCGGTACAGTCAGTATAGCGCCTGGAGTGTCCTTGAAATGCCGTACTCGTCGACAACAGCAGTACAAGAACACACTTCGACAACTTATGGGCTTGAAACGAAGCTGCCGCGCTTCCGGTATGTTTGCGCAACTAAACTCCTTCACTGCGATACTCAGGCGCCGTACTGCATCCTTCTGGTCCTGAATTGGTACGTGTAAGAACGGGTATTATAAAAGAATTGCACGACCGTCTCTATAACACTGACACTTTCTAACGCTGGGTGCACATTATTACTCAGTGATGTTTTTTCGTATGTCGACGCGACAATTTGCAAATGTATTTTTAAAAAAAGTACCTTTACGCGTGTTATCCCCGAAGAGGTAGGCTGAGGTGTGCTAGTACATCCACAACTCGTAAGTCCAGTAGATATACTAGAACACCCACGATTAGCCAAGGTACTGAGGCCTATGATGTCATAGGTAACAAGCCTATGACCACTTTGGAATGTTCCAATCCCGGACAATGTAATGCGTGCTCAGAATAATCTGAGAAACATTTAACTGCAGTTGCCAGACCAGGGGATCGAACCCAGGACCCACGCGGCTAACGGTCTTAACATGCGACACCTGCACCGTTACACCACAGAGGCGATGAATGTTGTTTTTTTATATATATTACAATATTACTTACATAACTAAATGTGGACTATTGTCTGAAATAAACGTTTATTATTATTGTTAATAATAATAAACGTTTATTATTATTGTTAATAATAATAATAACTCGGTACAAAGCATGGTCGGTAGGATCCAGATGTTTCCAAGCACGCCACACGAGAGGGCACGATGTAGCTTTCACTTCTCATGAATAACTTCTTTTTACTTTGTGCTATTGATTCTTTTTTTGTCTTTTTTGCGACTACCGACATCCATGAACATAATTGCTTTGCCGATGCATTGCCCACCTCCTGCCTAGCCCTCAAATGGGCCACCGGTTACCAACAAAGCGCACTAATCGTGACACTGAAGATTCCACTTTACGGCGGTATTATGTGAGCGACAGGTACCTCCCCGGTCGTGCACCCTATGCAACGTGGCACTACCTCCTCATAAAAAACGATCTTCCTACCTTTCTTTCTGAAGAGTTATTCTTGTTTTAATATAGTAATTTCAACAATATACTGTTTAATTGTAGAAACACATTAAATAGAAAAACTCTAAGACCTCTCTGTGACTGCACGCTCGTTATTGGAAAAAGCCAGCGTCCACTCACAAACCACACGTAATAGCATCACTGTCACACTACGAGGGTATCATTCGACCGTGTGAGGTATCTATTAAAGAATAAAAAAGTAAAGACTAAATAATTATTAATTAAAAGCCAAGAAATTCTCGAATGTCCTTACTTAAAAATATATCGCTTAGCTGAACTTCAGAGGGATATATGGCTTAGGACGTCCACAGACGGCTGAGAGCGGTGTGCTTAGCGAACCCATTACGGCTTACGGCGTGGACCGCTAATGTAATGAGTACGTACTCCGTTTTATATATTTGTAACAATTGAATAACGTTATGAACAAATGCCTGGCGAAAAAAGTTAAATATTCTTAATTTATCGTATTACTAGCAGTGGCTCGCGATTTCACTCTCATACCGCGTCCTCTGCTTTCAGTCGTGGAGTGATATCCTACAGCTTTCCTCGCTAAATATGCTATCCAACACTGATAAAACTTTTTAAATCGGTAGCTCCAGAGATTAGCGCGTTCAACTAAATAAACTCTTCAGTTTTATGTTATTAGTATAGATTGTCATCTCCTGGTCATCCACAATCACAACTTGTTTTTTCGTGGACCTGAACTCATGGCGTGGAAGCAAAGCGGAGCTCAATAGGCTGTATTGAGCTCCACTTTGCTTCGTACTGCTATAAGTTTGGAGGATCACCGACTTTGAATGGCTCGGCTGTGCAGTAAAAGGCTCTTCCTCTTCCTAGAGACTTCTGTGAAGGAACACCGTGTGGCTTTAGTCAGTTTAGGTCCGACGTAAATATATCCGCAAAAAATATCTAAAAAAGTGGGCCTCTAGAAGCTTCCTCTAAAGAAAGATCACTCCCATGTGTACGCGGCCTAATCCTTTCATGATATTGCTTCAAATGAAGCCCTGATTTGAAAGTTTCGAGTGGCTGCCTAAGTAAGTGCATTTGACTAGCTGCCATATCGCTCTAACCGCCACGTCGCTCTTTTAACGTATTAATATTACTTACCCAAATTCTCTACGCATGGAGTTTCATTATATTATTCTAGCGAATACAGTGTTAAAATGTTTTACAATTCAGTTTTAATGAGGTTATCCGTGCGTGTAATTGTGGTCCATTCATAAGTCATACAACATATGAATCAAAAATACTTTTCGTACAGTAATGGAAAATTTAAACACATTTAAGTAGCTAATTTTAAGTTTTCAGCTAATTTGTATGTTATTCGTTCGTTCATAGGCAAAGGTGCGGTATGCGAGTTTCGAGGAGCCCATAGTAGCGTGCGGGAGTAGTGAACACATCTGCAGGATGATGTGATGGTGGAGTGAGATGACATGTCTCGGTGTCATAAGTAATTACGAGTACCCGGAGAATTATACTTATTTTGTTGTTCCGATTAACGCAAACGGTATCTATCACATCTTGCTGACTTTAGGTATTGTATTTAGTATTCAAAAATATTAAGAAATCAATGTTTAAAAATACCCATGATTTTTTTTAATTAGACTTACAATTAAATAGCATATTTGGCTATAATATTCGTATATAATAATAGTATATTCTGCATATGCCGAATACCAAATATTCGGCGAGCTTACTGGCCGGGGAATCGTATATTCCGCAAAAGTATTCGGCCGGTAAAAACTTTCCGTTTTGTAGAGTAGGTCACAGCACATAATTTCATTCGTAGTCTACACTTAAGTGACAACGATTGTGTAAAGGTTATCTATATATTGTAGCTTATTTGTTTGTTTGTGTGTTTGAACGCATTGAATCTAGAAGAAACAAAAAAGAAAGAGAGAAAGCTCAAAATTGAAGTAAACAAAAGAGTATATGTACACAAATCAAATTTGGACCAGTTGTTCTGGATTAATGGTAACAATGGGCCACCAGATACTTACAAACCGCACGAAACGCGATGGCTTAGCACTTCCCCGGTCATGCCAGTACAACTTTGCTGCAACGTATGCTACGTCTCTTACTGAAGGTACTTCTTCTGGTCCCCGCCATGGTTCATGCCTGGTCGTGACGATGGGGCTCAGAAGCCTGGGGTGTACCCAGGCGCAGCGAAATGAGCCGAGGGGGGGTTGTCCTGTAGTGCGGGACAATGCTGTCTGTGGAAGTGGAGTCGGTCCCTTAGGGGGCTGAATAGCCGTTGAGGTGCCCTGGTGATTTGTTGTTCCGGGGCACCTCAACAATGGCGGCACTGATGGCGCTCGCGGTGGTTTTTGTGAATATTCGACACTATAATGTGCCGCGAGCCCCACACACCACTGGACCCCACCCCGGGCCAGCGAAGGCGCGTAAATGCGTTTCCCCGCATCAGCAAAAAAAAGTACTACTTCTGGTGTAAGGAATTGAAAAATTCTAATATCAGTTTTTAGTTTGATCAAATGCTCGAACCAGGGACTCGTCTCTGGTGGAACAGGCTCACCACTAAAGCACTGGGCTCGTATATTAAATATTCACCACTATTGATCAGTTATCGTGAGCATCCAGCCGTGATAGGTCATGTACTCACTACCCGTAAATTCATAATCCCATTAACAAAGTGTCATTGCTCCAATATAGGCTGGGCTGGATTAATTAATGACGGCATTATTAAAATTTACGAAAATGGGTACACACAAGTCCATTTCATTTTATAGTATGCGAGGGTTGTTGATTGTGATGATTCCCGACGCCTATACACATAAGCATTATTGTTGTCATGCAGATATGCTGCCCCCTCCTGTCATCGTCCCCTTCAATGGGCCACCGTCTACTCACAAACCGCATGAAATGACAGCACAGCTACCACGGCGCTGTCACGCATCCGAGAGGTACCTCCCGGTCGTGCCGGCCTTAGGAAAAATCCGATGACCGTTTAGTAAGAGGTAATGCCATGAAATTCTCTCTCACATATGCGATAAGTTTACGGCGGTCAATTGTAGGGACGGAGACATCCATCTACATAACATACGGATGTCTGTGGGTGTTGGTAGTCAACAAACAGCATCGGCTTGCTCGTTAGCCCCTCATACTATAATAAAGGGTAAATGGCAGTCATAGGGACTGCCTATAGAAGTGAAAAGTAAAAACTTAAATTGCTATATGTAGTACGAATGAAAGGACAGGCAGCTACGCGGTGCGTAGGTATAATCTACGTGCTGCCACATGTACTAAGTGTCTGGGAGCACGGCAGTGAACCCGCCAAGTCAAGTAGACAAGCGGTAATGTTTACTCTCAATATTTTACCCTGCCTAAGAATTTATCATCTCATCATAAATGATGATAGCAACCAAACAACACATCTAGTACTATTTATATATTTAAATAATACATAATAGGAGTACCCTCAGATATTGAAGACCCAGTAGTGCTGCGAGAGGCGGAATTGCCTCGCATATACATGTCAGGGGAAATCCATTTCAAAAGGACTTGAAGCGACTCAGTTCACTACGGCTACGGGGTATGTTATTACTTGCTGAGCCTCACGGTTTCACACGCATCATCAACATCATCAGCCGGAAGACGTCCACTGCTGGACATAGTCCTCCCCCATAGAGCGCCAGTAAACAGGCAGGAAAGGGAAAAATTAATTAAAAATTAATTCCATTAGTAAATGGAAACTTTCATGCCCTACTTCGCTAGGTTGGGCATAAAATTATGGCTTATTCTCAAAATCTCTTCCCAGTACACCTACCTAGATGGGTCTCTTCTCAATAAATAGCAGTGTAATATCTACATCAAAGCTAAATTTTGGCGGCACTACCGGGAAGGTACCTCTCGCCCACATGATATAGCGTTAAAAGTGGTGACTAAATTAGCACGTTTTTTATAGTCTGTGAGTAGCCCGTAGCTATTTGGTAGCAACGTACGTCCGTACGTACACGTAACGTGTTTGTCAACTGCCGAATAGGAACCACGTAGAGTGCGCGTTAACATATCCGTGTGGATGTTGTAGGGCGTCATGGAGTCATCAAATGGCTATGCTCTCTCGTGTGTTTCTATGTTATAAAATATGCTTTAAAAATTAGCTCTCATCCCGCTTAATGTATGTTCCCCGTGATAATGATATAGTAGTTGATAATACTTAAGGTATTTGTGTATGTGTGTGTGTGTTTGTGTACGCCGTGTTCCGCAACGGCTCTACAACGGCTCAACACTTGCACGCACTAAGTAGAACAGAATATTTCTGGGAACATTTGTACAATTTATAGCCAACGAGGTGATACAACTATGAACGTGAGTTATTTTAATGTGCGCCACAACTCAGTGTCTGTTATTACTTATTAGCCGCGCCCCGCGGTTTCTCTCCAGAAATGACTATGCCAGGAGAACTGTTCCCTTTTTTTTTTCTGAGTAGAAATAATAATATCATCCTAGCAGAATTTCAGCCACGGTGGTATTCTCTAAAGGGACGAGCCAAGTGCACAGACTCGAGTGCACTTCCTGTTCACCCCTTCGCCTATTCCGAAGAGACCGCACTACGACACGAGCGGATATAAATAAGCCGCAAGACCGACGGCTTAACGTGATCACGGGGTACACCCCCGTCAAATTCCCGGTTTCGAACTCTCATTAGAAATTGAAAAATCTCAATAACACTTTGGTCCGACCCGGACTCGAACCCAACTCGGCTGAGGCTGAATATGCTTACTACTCGACCACATTGCAGACAGGATTGAAATAAAACTAAGTTAGGCAGTAAACTAGGTACCTAATCTATGTGCCAAATTTCATCCAAATAAGTTTAGTGGTTATTGCGCGAGTAACAAACATACATCTAGGTATGCCCACAAACTTTCACGTTTATTTTAAGGTCACAGACTGTTCAGAGAGCAAACCCGTGAACAACACATCGTCATCATTATCATGTATCAGCCCTTATCGGTCCCCTGCTGGACGCAGGCCTCTCTCAATGGACGCCGAGACGACCGATCTCCTGCTACTCGCATTCACCCCGGACCGGCTACTGCGCGGAGATCGTCTACGTTGGGTGTCAAATATAGAACTTTGTTTGTGTGTTAGAGCAACACTGCCAGAGGGTTTTCCACGTTGTTTTGAACCCCAACATGACGGCGGAGGTATCTCCTGCTCGCATTACACTGCCGTAAAGTGACAAATGTGCTGTCGCGTTGTGTGCGGTTTACGAGTAGCCGGCGGTCCATTGGAGGGGTGTAGGAAGGGAGGACCACACATCATAATTATTACAGAAAGGAGTCGTCAAAAGGCTCCGATTACTCGATACACAAACACTGTTTTTTGTTTTGGATAGGGGGCAAACTAGCAATCGGAGCCTTTTTACGACTACCGACGCCCATGAACATCCACATAAATACTATGCCGATGCGTTGTCCTCCTTTCCCAACCCCCCAATTGGCTACCGGCTACTCACAAACCGGACGAACCGCGACTCTGAAGATGTCACTTTACGGCAGTATTATGTCAGCTAGAGGTCCCATCCCGGTCGTGTCGGCCCAATTCCGTTGCATAGGAGGATGTAGTGTCGTGCACAATGCATGGCACAACCTCTTCTTGTTCTTGCCAAGGGCATGATAGATGCACCTCATTAAGTATTACTGTTCAGCTTTAAAAAACATTTAATCATCGTTATTATCATCACCAACATCCTCCTCTAGGCCTCCTCACAATCATCGGTGTCATAAATCACGGTCACGAGACACACGCATACAGCGGCTCTTCGACACCATGACCGAGTAAGTCCACCGCGTACGAGGCTGTCCTACATCCGTCTGACGTCAAATATCAACTTACT
>JAFELO010000384.1:649600-669200 GCA_017140195.1 Eumaeus atala | reverse complement strand
GCCAGGTTGCATCACTAGTCTCTATATATATATATGATGCTTATCTTAGCGGCAAAGTTTAAGTTGAGGGTTATCAACGCGGCCATGTCAGAGAAGATACCCACAATAAACTCTGCTCGCTACCTATCATTATTTTAGTTTTGATAATTACTTCACGAAGGTACTTAAATTTGGAATAATTAATTCCATACTTTTTTGTCATTTATAAAGACCTTTACATTATAATAGAATTTCGATACGAGTTTCTCTTTAACTATAGATTTTGTTAATCGACAAATTTGTTATATTACTGGGAATTTTATTATAAAAACGTATACAATTACCCGTAAATGAATTATTAATATATAAAACAAAGTCCCCAAAAGCTGTATGTGATAGATTTTCCCTAAATCTACAGTACATATGTTCATGCGGTTTACACCTAAGGACAAAGCGATACCCGAGGAAGGCTTTATTGGATAACTTTCTCCTTTTATTAACGGACGAAGCCGGGGCTTATCGCTAATAAGATGAAAACTGTTATGTACGAGAAAATACTTTATTTAGCATAATTGAATATTTTTTCCATCCGGAAAAATCATGTTTGTTCAACTAATAACAGAACGTGTAAATTTCCATATTTTAAGCACATTTTAATATGTTTACTTAAGTTAATCGAATAAATGGATGGCAGTGGTGATGGTAATCTGATGAAAGATGTGAAAAGCTATGCCATTACATTTTTGGGGATCCGTAATCAAAGGGCAAAAAATAGCCCCGTGTTGGGGAAGTGGGCAACGCATCGGCATAGTAATTATGTGGATGTTCATGGGCGTCGTTAGTCGTAAAAAAGGCTCCAATTGGTCATATTTGCCCCTATTTTATAAAAAATACGGAACTCTACTGCTTTGACTGTATTATCCGCGTGTCCACCTGACCCCTGGCTGTATCTCATGAACCGCGACAGTTAGACAATTCACAAATTACCGCTATAACAACAAGCACTAGAAAGCAGAATAAAATAATTATACAACCATACGACGAAATCCGTTTTGCATGATTTCGGCTCGTGCTTATATATTCGCCACATTATAAAGCCGGAGTGTTTTTATAGTTGGAAGCGCTAATCTCGGGGAGCTCTCATCCGATTTGCATAATTCTTTCTGTCTTAGATAGCCCATTTACTGAATAATGTAGGAGCGTCATGCTGCATTGCAGCGAGAATTGGGCCGGCACGACCGGGGGGACAGTCCCCGCTTATTTAATACCGCCGTACAGTGACATCTTCAGTGTTGGGCAACGCATAGGCATAGTAATCTGCAGCTGGCGTCATTAGGCGTAAAAAGGCTCCGATTCTCGTTTGTCCCGCCCCCTTCTATAAAAATATATCAAACTGCAACATATGGAAACGTAACGTTGGTTATGCGAGCTTTCCCTCGCAGGGCACTGCTAGTACTGCTATTTGTAATCTGTGCACTTTAATTGCAAAACAATAATGTGACAACCCTAGCATCAGGCCGCAAACCAAATTTGGTCACGGCGTAAACAGATCCAACTGCCGACTCAACTCATTAAACATGAGATTGAAATCACAGTACGTACAACTAGAATATTATTATAAGGTACCATACCTCAAAATGACCCTATAGGAGCACGTGAATGGCCTGTTTGACTGTCAAGATACTTTTCGTAAATATGCATACAGAGATCAATTAATAATTGATGTAAAATTGGTTAAGAAAAACTTCTCTAATTTATGCCCAAATTATCACTCGCGTCAAGGAAACGAATTAAGTGTTCCATCCATCAAGCCGTTTACGTTGTAAGAGGGATCATGGAGATCTACATACATACAAACATACGTACATACATACAAACATTTTCTCCAAAAACATTACCCTCCTTCTCACGCAGTCGGGTTGATAGACCATACCTCTAAGTCAACATAACCTAAATAAACTGCCGTTATTTTTTTCACACATATTCTATGCGAGCCCTCAATACCTGCAACAAAAGGAATCTTTCTGAATTCTCCGAACTTTCAGAACAAATTTAATAACAGGTCTCAAATTTGTTAAATTATGTTTGTATCAAAAAAAACTTTACAAACGTATATTTGTTGTTCATTTCATACGAAACGAGCGCGAGCGCCCGCAAATAATATAATAAATGCTCATACAGAACTTGAACCGGCTTTTTTTATAAATTAATTCCACTCATTGAATGAATAATGAGGATTTTTGCATATCGTAAATGCTATACAGCCTCTATACAGTAATACAACCACTACACATCTTTACACCAGTATGGTTGGCCCATTGGGGGGGATGGTATATACCATATATATATTAGTTTAGTTTTCACGAAAAATTACAAAAAGATATAAAAGTTCACAAACCCAAGTCCTCTATGTCCTGCGTCCTCGTCATCTGCGCGACCACCTGCTCGGTGAGGAAGAAGATGACGCACAGCGCGCTCTTCCACTGCTCCGCCATCTTGTTCACGCCGCCATTTTGTGAATTCCGCCTCATGCTCACATCTCACATAAACATGTTCTGGAACAAAAAGATTTCTTAATTGTAAATGTTAAACACTGTTCCGGTTAAAGGCGATGCCTCGCCATATAATGAGACAGCTACGCATTCGCGTTTTGTGCATTTTGTGAGCTTCCGGTTATCAAGCGGACGGGAGAGGATATCGATTATTAGGATGATTATGGGCGCAGGTAGTCCTCAAAATACTCCAATTGCCTATTTACGTCCTTATATTGAAAAGGAAATCATAAACACATCTAAGACGCGACGGTATAAACAACAGTATATTCTTTTGCCAGAGTTTTGTAAGCAACATAAGCGCGGTAAAGCGTTAAGATGGTGTTACGTTCGATTTAACTCCTCATTTCATTTTATACCGCATGAGTTAAATCGTTTCTTAATCGTTCGTTAAGTCGTCGTTTGAAAAAAATCATTAACTTTAAACTTTTCGCCAGTGCGTGACCGTCGCCGCCGAAACATCGGGAGAGGAGTACTAAACGTTTAACGACCGTTTCAATATTCTTTTCATTGCTATTGCAACTGGATATAGTGTTTCGACACAAGTCCAGTTGCCAAATTATTCGATAGATAGATTATTGAAAACAACCTGAAATCTGCAGCTGATCATGAGATTTCTGAGTGATATCCGCGTAAAACAAAACTAATAAATAACAGGAAAACAAACACCATCAAAATTTGCAAACTCATATTAACCCCTGAACACACTGTATACAAAAATGCGACGCGGCGTAACGGGAGGCCGAATGTATGCAAATACACATATCAGTCGCGCGCAGGCCGCGGGGCGGCAGTCACCGCGGTTCTTAGTACCTGTCCCAGCAACCGATGACAAGGATCCGATAGTTGTAGATACATTATTTTTGAAGTAAAACTTCTTTATACACACTTGACTTGTGTAAGCTGGTGAATGCGTGACAAGAGCGTTACGAAATGTTTTATGGGACGAGACGAACGGAAGTTGAGTGAGCAAAGTTATATAAAAGATAGAAAGAGTCCACTGGATATAATTATGCCGATGCGTTGCCCATACTTACGCTAGCTTCCATAGGTCCTTATTAACTAGTCTTTATTACAATGGGGTAAACGAGAGATCGTAGTGTTTTGGTTACTACCGATGCCTAATCTCCGGAACTTTTGATCTGAACACAAATATATCAGCATTAAATAGCCCATTTATTGGGAAAGGTTATAAGCTATGTACCATAACGCCACCACCAATAGAAGAAAGAGTATGTGTAACACGAGTAAAACCGCAGGACACTGCTGGTTTATAATATAAGTACATTGTTTGTAACAAGGAATGTTCAGTGACCGTTAGAATAGCAA
This sequence comes from Eumaeus atala, assembly GCA_017140195.1. NCBI lineage: Eukaryota > Metazoa > Arthropoda > Insecta > Lepidoptera > Lycaenidae > Eumaeus > Eumaeus atala. The sequence goes on along the minus strand of JAFELO010000384.1, from coordinate 665,340 downwards.
ATTGGCAAATTGTGTAAAGCAAAGTGAGTGCGAACCCCATGGGAGAGTTTTATGGCGACAGTTAAGTGTTAACGACATCTGGGGCGTGCTATGGGGTGATAGCGTTTGTATATACAATCCTGGATCTATGTGAAAACGTTCCTTTGAGGATTTTAGTAAGAGGTAGTGTCATACTGCATTGGGCCGACACGACAGGGGAGGTACCTCTTGCTCACTTGATACCGCCGTAAAGTGATATCTACGGTGTCGTGTTTCATGCGGTTTGCGAGTAGCCGGCGGCCCATTGAAGGCAGGAGATGAAAAGGAGGGCAACGCATCGACATAGTAATTATGCTGATGTTCGTGGGTGCCGGTAGTCCAAGTGGAGCTCTGATTGTTCGATTGTTCCCCTATACTATAAAAATATCGAATTGAGACCCCGAAAATAGTCATTTGTTTCTTTATGAACTTTTCTTAATGTGGGGGAAAACGAGCACTCGGAGCCCATCGACGTTTCGCATTACTGTCATGTAGATGTGCTTCCCTCCTCTCCTGAAATGGGCCACCGGTTACTCACCAAACGCACTGAACGCGTAACAATTTACGTATCGTGTGAGCAAAAGTTACTTTCCCGGTCGTGACGGCACGATTCCGATGCAACGGGCACTAGCTCACACTAAATGCATGTCACGAATATCTTTCACAATATTAACCTATCTATACTAGTCCTAGTATTATTGAGCCGAACAGTTCGTTTGGTTGGTGAAAGTCGCTAATCTCAAGAATTGCTTATATTACAATATGTTTTTTTTAATATATATTTTTTTAATAAAAAAAAATAACTTTATTTGTGAGGCAATATCATATCTCAAAAGATATCGGGGTCGACTTCCTCGTCTAAGGGATCTGACGAGGGCGCCAGTCTCTACATCGCCTGCCATCTGACCCCAACGGAGGGAAACCAGGTCCAACCCTTAGATTAGGCCGAATTCAAACGCACGCCATACGGATTATCTCATGATGTTTTCGTTCACCGTAAGCGACATTAAAGGAACATAATCTAATTGATACAACGCGGTGTTTGTATCTGGACCACCCGAGTGGAATTCGGACGTACTAACCACTAGACCTGCCCGTGTCTGGTTTCCAATTGTTTAAATTATTTATTAGTGACTGGCAAGGCCGCGTGTATGCTGTTATAATCTAAGTAGTATCCTCTCTCTGTCTTTTTCTCCCTCTTCTCTCTCTCTCTCTCTCTCTCTCTCTCTCTTGTTTCCTTATGTTTCATGGTTGTCACAGTTGTATATCTATGTGCACATGAATGTAGTATGTGTCTACGCTTTTTGTCCAAAAAGCTGTCCAAGTTGTCAAAAAAAACTGAGCAAAGTTGCTAAAGACCAAGATAGAGGATAAATAAACAAACAAATATTGATATTTATATACTGCCGCTCCATCGGAGCATTGGCAGGCCTATAATTCAATTTAACTGGCGATCTGCGGGGTCTGATAACAGTTTGTCGGAATACGATTAGCTGCAGCGTACTCGCGGTCACTAGCACCCTACCCTTACCCGCGCACATTTTAAATTCGATTCGCGTTCCGCTTAAAATTTACACAATTTTACTCTCACTAATGGATTCATAGTGGCTGATCATATATTAAAATTTTTGGTCAGGAGACAGGCCAAACCAGTTGCCGGTACACCTGATGAAAAGTGTCTTCCTTCGCCTCAATTTAGGTACTGTACCCGGCCGAAGTATACACTGCAGGCATTGCTTAGAGTCAAACGATTATTCATATCGCGCGATACGTACAGACACGTATTTTAAAGCGCAGGAGGTGATCGCGGCCGTAGGAATGGACAAACCACAGGAAGTGAACAGCGCAGCTGTCACTCTGCGGTGCTCCCGTGCAAGCGAGGGTTGTCGGACCAGTGCGGCTGCACTGCGGCCCACATTCTTTGCACCAGGTGTTACGTCCTCCGTGAACATCATAATCTAATGATACCCTTGTTCTAACACGACCGTCTAAACGCCTTTTTTTTTTTGCAGCAAAAGGCGACCACCATACCGATACCGACGCCCGTGGACAGTCGCATGATTGTTACGCAGATGCGTTGCCCTCCTATCATCCCCCCCCCCCAATGGGCCACCGGCTCCGCTGACTCACACACCGCACGCAATGTGACACCATAGGTTTACGGCGGTATCAAACTAGCGAGAGGTACCTCCACGGTCGTGCCGGCCCAGTTCCATTGCACAGGAGGATGTAGTGTCATGCCATGCATGGTACTACCTCCTCCTATGCAACCTGCCCCTACCTGTTCCTAAATTGTCACTGATGGAGTGACATTAGTTCCGAAACAACTTCTTTTTACGTGTGGAGAGCCCCTCGGGCACCATGCTGCCAGGGCTACGAAATAACCTAACAATAAATTGAAAAACAAAAAACAGGACCCGACTTAAAATATATTTTATTGTTCCCAGTTTCACTCGCGTTATCAAGACAAATCTGACGATACCTCAGAGGGAAATATACAAAAACTCCCAAGAACCTGTCTTTTTGGTTTTTCAAAACCTGTTAAATGGTTGCCTGAGGAAGGTTTTATTGTGCCCATTTTTTTTTGGTAGCAATCCGTTTCGTGTTATTCCTGATCGAAGCCGGGGCGGATCGTTAGTTTTATAAATAGAAATAATTGACAATCAATCATTCAACCTTTAGGGCCAATCGTTATATTTAGTTAAATGTGTGGGCACGCTGCTGCTTGGGGCCACCACGACCGGGGAGGTACCTCTCGCTCAAAAGATACCGATAAGTGACCACTATGTAGTTGCGATTTACACGTTCTTTCTTTCTTTTCTACATAACCTCGATACGAACGTCTGTGCGTGTTGGTAGTCTTCAGAAGGCTCTGACTGCCTGTTTACCTCCTTAAATAATAAAAACATCTGGTAATTGGTTGCGCTGATTGTTTTGCATGACAGCAACTACACATGCTGATGGTACGCCACTCCTACTGCGATACAGAAGCTCCACGGCCGTCCTCTTTCGCGAGAGTTTTATTTACAAAACGTGCATGAGTAGAGCGCTTCATACACTAATCGCTGCATGGAAATGTATTCAAGTACACCAAGTGTGTTTTCATTACAGAACTAGCTGTTACCCGCGGTTTTATTCCCGTAAAATCGTGGAAAATATCTGAAAATGAAACCAGCCAAATGCGAGTCGGACTTATTGATACGCGAAGAGAAGACTTTGGAGCAGTTTTTAAAGTAATTGCGCGGACTGTGGAGTGTGAAATTTAGCGCATTTATAGTAGTATAGTAGTAGTAGTACAAATAATGTAGGAGAAGTGCAGAATGCTAACATTCTTGATGTTATACTTCTTTTTTTCGCGATTGGGAAAAAAAACAAGAGTAAATCTTCACAATGCGCGCTCACACCATCAAGAAAAACATACACCCAGAAGTTGACTATTTTAGTTTTGCTCTTCTTACGCCAAAGAATTATAACTTCTCACGCGTATACATAAGCGCACTCATATTTTTTATATAATATGCAATATATTGTATTTTTTTATGTAATATGCATTAGATTGTTTTTTTTATATAATATGCATTAGATTGTATTTTTTTATATAATATGCATTAGATCTTATTATTTTCGTTAAATAAAACCTTACCCACGCTACGGTATGCACATAACGTTAGAACTTCTATAACACACAATTTGCGACACTGTCTAGCGTATCGTGACGCACGACATTCAGTCTTATTCTATACATATAAAAAGGTTTTACAATCAAGCTGTATTCGACGTCCAATGTTTTTTTTTTTAAATTGTGATGATATCTGGGTGAATATTGGTAAATTATACGAACTAGTAAACTTCATATAATTTCCAATTTTCGGATTTGATTTATTTGTCAAGACTTACTGGCGACATAATGATCTTGTTAGGGTTACCCCATTTCTCTTTGGGGTACATATACCTAATCAATTAATTTAATTTCTGTAATTCAGACCTACCGCGAGATTGTTAGAAATTAACATTTAATAACTCTAATTAAATGTTACGCCATAATTCTGAATTGCTTAATTGATTACAGATTAATTGCTTTATTGGCCTTATTGTCTTATATCTGTCAATAGAGTGGCTGTCTCTAATACTTGCTCACGACATATTATAGTGCACAAGTGTGTGCTGGACACAAGTGCCTTTTAATCTATCCCCTCAAGACCTAATCCTGGTGGGACGGTGGTCCGACACGGGGGTGGACGTAACATTTCCAATACTTCGATTCCAATAAAACTCCAATTTTATTTTAGCGGCGGTAGGACACCGAAAAAATTATTTCGCGCTACCAACATGCTCGTAGCACAGGAAAGTGCGGTTACGCTCGCCGCCCGCGCCATCCAGGTGTGGCGCCACTAAATACAGGTCATTGTTATTTGATAGTTTTAATTTTTACTTCTACCGGGAGTCACTATCACGGCCTGTTTCTTTTTTTAACCAATATTTACAAAACTGCGATTTTATTGTTCAAACATTGACCACGCAAATTTGCGGTGTGTTATTTCACCGGACAAACAATTCCTGTATTATTTACACCTAACGTCAGACTATACAGTTGAATGGGTTCACCGAAATACTCGTCTGATACGTGTTTTATTCTGATTGCAAAGTGACCTAGTCGTAAGCATGTCTAAGCCGTTTTGGGTTCGAAAACCAGGTCGAAAAGTGCTATTGCATTTTTTTTGATTTTAGTAACAGTCCAATGCAATTATCTGGATATTCATGGGCTGTCGGTAGTCCTAAAACGGCTCGTTTGCCTCCCTATTCTATGATAAAAAATGTAATGAAAATTGTAAGTGTGCAGTGGGAGAGAGTCCAGGTGACTCCGAAGTTTCTCATTAGGTTGGGAGAAATATGTTAAACTCAGAAGACTAGCACTACATTTTTCCCCGCGTATTTCCTACCTCTTGGGTGAACAGCATAAGGTAGTGCCGTGCTGTGGTTGCAGCCGCTTTGGGCCGGCACGAACGGTACTGTGTGCAAAGCGGGAGGAAGTAACTACATAGAAATATCTCCTCCCGCGTCTTTCCTACTTCCTGGGTGAATATCACGAGGTAGCGCCGTGCTGTGTTGCAGCTGCTTTGGGCCGCCACGAACGGTACTGTGTGCAAAGCGGGAGGAAGTGACTACATAGAAATATCTCCTCCCGCGTCTTTCCTACTTCCTGGGTGAATAGCACGAGGTAGCGCCGTGCTGTGTTGCAGCTGCTTTGGGCCGCCACGAACGGTACTGTGTGCAAAGCGGGAGGAAATTACAATAGAATAATATCTCCTCCCGCGAGTTTCCCATCTCCTGGGTGAATAGTGCGAGGTAGTGCCGTGCCGTGTTGCAGCCGCTTTGGGCCCGCTCGAACGGTACCGTGTGCAAGGCAGGAGGAAATGACTATATAGTAATATCGCCTCCCACGTGTTTCCTACCTCCTGTGTGAATAGCACGAGGTAGTGTCGTGCTGTTTAGCAGCCGCTTCGAGCCGGTACGAACGGTATTATGTGAAAGGGGGAGGAAATGACTATATAGAAATATCTCCTCTCGCGTGTTTCCTACTTCCTGGGTGAATAGCACGAGGTAGTGCCGTGCGGTGTTGCAGCCGCTTTGGGCCGGCACGAGAGGTATTATGTGCAAAGCGGGAGGAAATTACAATAGAAAAGTATCTCCTCCCACGTGTTACCAACCACCTGGGTAAACAGCACGAGGTAGTGCCATACTGCAGGCGAATTAGACGTGCGCAGCCGGGCGGTACCTGTCGAGCACACGATCTCGAAGGTACCTGTCGAGCACACGATCTCGAAGTGAAGTGACACCTGCACTGTCGTGGCTCGTCATGTGAGAGCCCATGGAGGGAAAAAGGAAGGGCGGCAGTACATCTATAGAACCTCTGTGGAAATGTCTGCGGGTGTCAATAGTCATGACTAGGTTCCGACTGCTGGGTTTTACTGTAAAAATAAATTTATTCCTGGATATTCTGACAGTTGGGTTAATGTCTATTTGGCTAGCGGCGCCCCGCAGATGTGATGGTATCACTATTACACCAGCACCCCAACAAATTGTCACAAGACAATATGAAATATTTTTTGCGATGAATCTATAACAAGTCCAGTGACGGATCCCCTCCAAGCTCCAGAGCAAACGATCAGACGGAGCCTTAGGGTGGTAGTCACCACAGACATCCGTATAACTTATATGTAGACGTGTTGCTCTACCCCCCGATTGGCCACCGGGAACCAAACAACATGCAGTTTATTCTGTGAGTCAAAATTTCAATATTTCCGAATGAAGGAACGTTTTGAAATGATAATTATCCTTTACGATAGCATCCTAATACACAGCATTAATTTCGCTGTTTCTAATCCGCCTGTAAAATTTATGTTGCGTTAAAATATATGCAAATAAACTTTACATACTTTCGCATTTTATATTATCTATAGTATATTAGTAGGGTGACGATAAACATTGAAATTATCTGAAGCGAATTGTGTCAAATTTTAAACTCAGTCGCATTAACTTATTAAGTCCTGAATGCAGAAACCATAGCATTTTTAATATAACTGAACCCTCACCATTATACAAAATGTAATCCGCACAACACAGCACAGTTCACAAAAGTCACACTTGTAAACACGCAAAAGTTTTACACCGATCGTAACATCGAACTGCTATATGTGAACGTCCACTCTTTACCGCGGCCCGAGGCGCACTGACTTGCTGGGACGAAAAGCTTTCAATACCGTAGTATAACCCCGCATAATGGAAACTCTTTCAGCGATGTAATAACAACTTATGTTCAAGTACTTCTCGAAAAGGACGGGTTATAATTGGAGAGTGATTGAGGAAATTTTGACATATCCTTGAAAAAGGCTAGGTTGCCTGTTACAGCGAATGTGTACATTTTTTTTCTCTCTCAAGTCTATTAATGAAAAATCATTGTTTGTCTGTTTATTTGTCCTTTTTAATCGCTAAACAGTTGTAGATACAGCAATAATGTGTTCAGTTACTTTGTTTAGAATACTTTATATATTATTTGGGGACATGCTAGCAATCGGATCTTTTGATGTCTACCGACGCCCATAGACATTACTATCATATAGATGCGCTGCTCTCCTCTCCTGCTCCCCTCCATGGTGCCTCTGGGTATTCACAAAACGCACGAAACGCGATAGCGTGGTGGTCTCTTTACGTCGGTGTCATGTGAGCGAGAAATACCTCCCCGGTCGTGCCAACCCAATTTCGCTGCAATACAGCATGGCACTATCTATTAATTTCCTTCTCTGTAAAGGGTCAAGAAAGCCATAGCAACACGTGCGATTACAGACATTTTTGTATTAATATTAAAATTTCTCGTAGAAATTTGATAGTGTCACGTGTACGTACGTGGCTGATAATTGATTTTTAAAGTACTAGCATCACCCCGCTGTTTCACCCACGTAAATCCGGTCCTATTAATCGCAGCGTCACGGTATATAGCTTATAGCCTTCCTCGATATATGGACTATTCAACACTAAAATGTTTTTTAAAGTACTTGTAGCATCCCACCCCAAGATTTCATTCGCGATCCGCGAGTATAGCGCGTTCAGACAAACAAATAACTTCATATTACTTGTACAAATAAGGGGCCATACAGACGGATCCTTTTAGTGAGTACCGACGCTCATTGATATTCACAGAGTTGTAACGCCAAACATATCGACGTGACACACCGTTCTTAATATATATAACGTAATAGATATATATATAAGATAGTGTCCAGTTTCACTTCTGACTGCAGGCCCTCTGACTATTATAATATAGCTCATCGTACTTTTGAAGTACTCGGTCTAAGGGCACAATGAGGAGCCGGATTCGTTTATCGGTGGGCGTCACTTTTAATTGACCAAATTAATCAATACATTTTAATTACAGTGATCATCTGTTTTATTTCCCACTTAAGCAATGAAAAGTAATTATTTTATACTAGCTCTCTCTCTTTTATACTAGCTGTCTCTCTTTTATACTAGCTCTCTCTTTTATACTAGCTCTCTCTCTTTTATACTAGCTCTCTCTCTTTTATACTAGCTCTCTCTCTTTTATACTAGCTCTCTCTCTCTTTTATACTAGCTCTCTCTTTTTTATACTAGCTCTCTCTCTCTCTTTTATACTAGCTCTCTCTCTTTTATACTAGCTCTCTCTCTTTTATACTACCTCTCTCTCTCTTTTATACTAGCTCTCTCTCTTTTATACTAGCTCTCTCTTTTTTATAATATGACTTTGGTGTAAACATTCTCATCGCCTATCCCATTGTGGAACTGGCGTGAAGATGTATAGTTGTTTTGGTACATTATGGTATATTCAAGTTTAAATTCTGCCTTCATTTTGAAAAGTCCTAAATGTCCAAAGGATACATATTGCATAGCATGCATTTTCCCTCTAAAGCATACTCTCAAGACAATTATGAACTGCATTGTAGCGGAATTGTTCAGTCGCGAACGAGAATCTAAATCATGTCATACCTACAGACTACTACATCAAAATGACAGTTATTCAGTCTCGTTTATTGCGGTATGAGAGTTGGCGATGGCCCACTGTAGGAGGAGCCACGGAGGGCGACACGTCTGCATAATAGTAACGCGGCATCGGTAATCGAAAAGCTTCCTGCTCGTTTGCCCTTTATAAAAAACTGCCAATGGTATCAGTAGCCATACGGCGACGATCGCTCTGGCCTCCGGATCAATAGCCGTCTAAATTGAGATGTTTGTTGTAGAAACAAAAAGCGTGTACTGTGAAACTATCGTTTAATCTCATACGGTCACTGTTTACGTTGCCGGGAATCGAACCCATCACCCGCCATCTGCGTTACTATTTATATTTTGTTTGTACACAGGTAACTGAACTGTTTCAACCGTTCGTTTCCTAAATAAGCGTCAACTAGTTTATTGCATTCCAAACAAGATGGATACCAGATTCAAGTAAAACTTCTTTAAAATGTTAAATAACATTAAGGCTTTTAAGTAAAAAATGTTGCTAACCCCATCATGATTTAAATGAATCGATTAATCAATTAATAGTTTAGTTGAAGCCCTTTTTTTCTGTGGAGTAAACTTGAGAATGTAGGACGAGAGCGTTACAAAAAAGAGGCCAACGGAAGTTGCGAGGGACATGTAAATTCAGGAACACAGAAAGTGAAAGATGCGCGCAAATTGGGAGTCAGATATAAGTCAGTATAGATCGACAGTGAGTTAACCTTTCATACTTATACTGTGAGGACAGGCCAGAGAGGCGGTGCGAGGATTCATTTTCTCTCTTCACTTTATAGCCAGTGCATAAAATAAAGAAAAGTAAATGTGGAGTGGACTTATCGGTCCACTGCTGGAAAAGTAAAGTAAAGTAACTTCCTCAGTCGTATGATATAGAAAATTACGATGTATGATAAAAAATAAAAAAAACGCATATAATTCCTTTGTCCTAGTGATTTTTGAGAATATTAAGACGTGGTGAAAAATAGCCTTTTATTCTACATCTGCTGAAAATCTAAACAAAGAAAATCATTTATTCGATAAAAACAAAAACATGAAGTACCTGCATGTAACAAGAAATGACAAGAAAATGGGCGCTCTTGTATTTTAGATAACTATTTATCATATTAAACTACTTTACTATTTATATTACTAATTATATTTAATGTAATTTATAATTTCAAAATTAAGTTTTATTCATTATTATTTAAACATTTGGACATGAAAGAATCATTTATTTATCAATAGATTTAATTAACTGTAGCAATTTGTTGGACATATTTATATTACATATTTATATTTATTATATTTTCATTACTTTGACATATTTCAAAATTAAGAATATGTATGAATAATGAAATATGTTAACAATTTTTACATTATACCTATTATAAATTTCAGTGTCATGTTTTTTCAAAATGATTAATAATATTTAAAATTATAATTCATAGACAAACCATTCCATAAGAAAGTGGAATTATGTTATACAGTTTGTTTTGGAATTTTTTTTATTAAACTACCCTCATATTAATTATTGTATACCTGACGATGAATTACTCGAAACCGGTAGTAGTATATGTATTTTAAATCATTAATTTGTGGAAATAGTATAAACAGTATATTTTTATTCAGATTATATATGTATCATTCGTTCAGCATAGGCGGTCCTTTGGAGGGGGGAGGAGGAAGGAGCATGACTACAATAATGTCTATGGGCATCGATAGTCGTCAAAAGGCTACGGTTGCTCGTTTGACCCTCTATACTATAAGAAGTCCGTCGTATATTGAGGTCTAGGCGGAAGATAAAGCGCGGCCCCACTGCTCCGAACTGTGGCGAGCGCGCAGTGACGTACACGTGCCTTAACACGCCTCACTTCGTTCACGTGTGGTGCAAGTCATGAAATGATCGCTATTATATTATTTATTAGGGGTGCCATGCCATGCCGGGCCTAACGGTGCCGGCACGACCGGGGACGTGCCTGCGCTCCTATGGCCGTAAAGTGACAGCTATGCTGTTACGTTTGATGCGGTTTACGAGCTTCCGGTGACCCATTCAAGGGGATGCGGATGTTTATGGGCGTCGGTTGCTTTGATTAGTGCAGCAACACTGCTACACTATTACTGCATAGCTTCTTTCTTAAAACAACAAGCTTTTACGCGTCATCACTGGTTATTGGTCTTACTTACCTTGACGGTCAGTCGGCCCCAGAAGGATCGCTGCCACCTTCACAGCGGTGCACGCTTCATAGGACAATCCTACCATACTCGAGACAGTCCGATGGGCTAAGGTTTCCATCCTCGACCCCTTCCCGTGATGCTATTTAGTCGCCTTTTCCTATAAGACACAAAGAATAGCCTCCTCGGTTAAATAGGCATCGCCCAGGGTGTTGAACCCCACCACCACGACAAGGCTTGTACCATGGTGGTGTAGCCATGCGGCCTACGCTAACGCGCCTACGCTCCCTGCAACTACACGGCATAACAAGTGTATGCTATTAAATACAGGTCCTCCTCTACCGGCAGTCACATGTATTTATTTTACTAAATGCTACCGCTTATCGCTCGCGCCAGCTTGCAGCTCTCGTGTATCGAAATACTCTCAACACCAGTTGTATCAAATTGAATATTATTCATTATATTTCGATATTAAACGATATTCGCGTGGTTTGATTTACAAGCGGCTGCCTAATTTATAATGTATAATTATATTAATTATCTATGATCATCGCAATGGCTATAGCTGTATAAATTTGGTCCGTTGCAGGAAAGGAGGAAAGAAGGACAGTACATCCGCATAAAACAATGGTGCGAATGTCTATGGCTGTCGGTAGTTGTCTAAAGGCTGTGATTACTGGACTCCTTGTAGTATAAACTTGTGAGATGTTCATTGCAGCAGAATTGTGCTGGCGTGACCGGGGAACCTCTCGAACACATGATACAGCCGTGAAGCGAGAGCGTGGTTGTCTTATTTCGCGTGGTCTGTGACTAGCCGGTGGACGAGCATAGCAATCAGATGAAGCTGTATTGTCCTTCTCTTCTTACAGCATTCTTTAAGCAGTTACGCGTCGGAACAAGGAGAAATATTATAAGTTCGCGTCATCGAGATGCTATTTAGTGTGGTACGAGCGCTACAAGTGTGCACTACTAAATGAACGTCAGGGTCACTTGATAGTTTTAGGTTTCCACTTCTATTGGCCCACTTGACAAATCAATTTTTACAAAACAAACATTGAAAAACAATACGTACGAAGCAAAGTAACAAGATGGTGAATAATAAATGTCGATGTCGGCGACGAATTGGTCCTGAAGACTTAGCAGCTTTGGGATCAGCAATTTGCTCAGGAGCATCTGCATGCAGGAACGTCCTTGGGCGGGAATTGGAACATGACTTCTTGGGCGGGAATTAACATGATTTCTTGGGCGGGAATTGGAACATGATTTCTTGGGCGGGAATTGGAACATGATTTCTTGGGCAGGAATTGGAACATGATTTCTTGGGCGGGAATTGGAACATGATTTCTTGGGCGGGAATTGGAACATGATTTCTTGGGCGGGAATTGGAACATGGTTTCTTGGGCGGGAATTGGAACATGATTTCTTCAAGAAAATGCATTGTATCGATTTTACGCCGAGTTTCATCCTAAACAGTTATAACAATTTTTTCCATTTGAGGACCAACGTCTGGCTAAGAAGAAAATGCTATTTTTTTTAATTTCGTCTAGCGGTGATTACGGAGATACTGACGAATAACCAACTCGTGGCCACTACACGCGAGCCGGCTCTGGGTTACCTGCTTCACATACGCATTTCACTCACGTCCGTGTAAATAAATAATGTGTTACAAAAGCTTTCACGTTGCTGTTTATTTAGGGCTACTACCTGGCCCTTCCTGTGGCCCTGGTAATGGATGCGTATCAATAAACTGTAATATTTGAGGTAAAGGGCATTGCTGCATTGCAGTCGGGCTGGCACGACGCGAGCATGGACGAGGATTATGAGAAATTTGATAAAATTAAATTAAGCAGGTGCTAGTAGACGTGCGTTTTCTTTTGTTTTCGTTTGTGTCCGACGTCTGTGGGTGGAGTCGTGTCGTTCTTTCAAAGTCGGTGAAAGCCATTTTGGATATATCCATTTTTTTTTGTTCAAGTTTTGTTACGTTTCTTATTGTTTAGTTGCTTTGAGGTTTGGACATGTCTGGGGGAGATGGGGTCATTTCGTGGGATGGGGACTAATTCGTCAAGAGAAAGGGGCGGGGGTCGCCCAGGGGGACTTGTGGGAAGATCTTGAGGTCTTGGAGGACTTTTCCTCGTTGGCCTCTCTTTCTGAGGCGGAGCTGGGACGGAAGCGTCTCATTACTGAGGGTTCCGGGTACTCCGAATCGGAGTCGAGGTGGTTGGGTTGAGGTCCAGATGTGTGACAAAGAGGGGGAAGGCGCACACACTGACTGAAGCTAGAGCAGTGCTCAGAAAGCGAATCTAGTAAGAGTTCGAGGGTGTTTCTGAGGAAAAGGGCGTTCCTCAAAGAGAGGGAGCGTGGAGTCCTGGACGACGACGACCATTGTGGGGCCGATGAGGTGATGGTAGCAGCGGAAGCTAAATGCTCGACTGCAGCGATTGCTAGAGAACCTACGTGAAGAAGTTCGCGCATACAAGCGCGAATTTGAGGAGGGGGGAAGAGGGCGGCCGAGGGTGCTACTGAAGTCCCGAATACAGCCGAGCTGATTGCCAAAATGGTGGGCAACATTGTCGATACCATGACTTCAGGACTTGAAATGCGGCTTCCGCCTGCCCCTCCCTGCCGTCCTCCACTAGCCGGTGACAGCAAGCCGTTAGCGAAGGAGTTGCGCGTCGCGATAGCGGCTGAGAAGGCGATGCCAGCGGCTGCATGTATAGAGGTAGAGCTCCCCGACCAATGGGAATTCCCGGCTCCCCAAGTTCAGAAGGGGAACGGCAAGTGTAAGGGGAAGGGCCAAATCTCTATTGGTGGTCGGCCGAATCCGGCCTCCGGGCCGCCTGCAACTGGACCAGGAGCCAGTACACCCGGAGCAGGCGGTGACGCCCCCAGGACGTAGACAGGGACGACAGGCTGCGCAGTATCTACGTGGAAAAGATGAAGATACTGCGGCAGGCCATTTGCCGAGGCAAGAAGGAGGCCCAGCTGGAGCTTGTAAGGGATATCGAGAGAGATCCCTGGGGCCGACTGTACAAATGGGCACGAAACCAGCTCCTTACCCCGTCGGTCCCATCACGGGGATGCTCCAGCCTGACCAACTGGGAAGGATCGTCGGGAAATTGTTCCCCGACACACCTGTGGTCTTCATGCCCCCCAGGATGGCTCGACAGATATCGGACGAGAAGGAAGGTGTTCCACCACCCGTTACGGAGGCTGAAATGGAGGCGATTCTAACTCGCCTCCAAAGTAAGAAGAGGGCACCGGGTCCGCACGGGGTGCATGGGAGAGTGCTGGCGATCTGTCTCGTGCACCTCGGGGATAGACTCCGGGAAATTTTTGACCGTTGACTGCGGTCTGGTCAGTCTCTGGGGGCATGGAAGAAGGGTCGGCTCTGCCTGCTACCAAAGTAAGGGCGGCCCATGGACTCGGCGTCGTTGATTCGACCGGTGGTGCTGCTGAACGAGACTAAAAAAGCCTTTAGAACAGATTCTCGTTTAGTATCTGGAGGAGGGCGCGGGACCCGGACTCTCGGAGTCACAGTTCGGGTTCCGTGCACGCCGGTCGACAATCGATGCCCTCAAGCGCCTGCGGGCGGTGACTGGTGAGGTGAAACACAGGGTGTCGTTGGACATCGAGAACGCTATCACCCGCGCAGCGTGATACGGGAGGCACTCGTCTTCTTTAAGGTGCCTCCCTGTCTCGTGAGGCTGTTAGAGGCGTATCTCTCCGGTCGCAGAGTGGCTCTCGAGAACCGGTCGGGGTCCGTGGAGTGACGGCGATTCGGGCGCGGCGTCCCGCATGGTTTTCTACTTGGACCAATCCTCTGGGACGTCGGCTATGACTGGGCCCTGCGATTCCGTCTCCTCGGCTCGAGGCGGCGCTGCTTAGTTGTCGGAGGGGACTTGTCAAATCATCTTCGCGATGCTCGGCAGCGACGAGACCTACTAGACGATGGCTTCCTTCTGCGAGACCATCATATCCCAGAAGGTAGCCGACGAGTGGGTGAGAGAGGAAGCTGCCGACGCGGCCTCCCCCCACTGACGACGACGCCTTCAGTAGCGCCCCTGTGTTCCGTGTTGGGCCGAGATGGGAACCCGGTCCACTCCATAAAAACACAGCGTCGTGGGGACTGTCATAGCGTAGCCAGACAGCCCCCGAGGAGGTGAAGTCAGGCCTTTTCACCGAGGCCAGCCTGTCGCTGGAGGGGTCCTGTTGCCTGCAGATCCGGGACCCTCCACTAATAGCGGCTGAAGGCTCCCGTAACGGTTTAGTTGGTATTGCTACCCAATGGGCGAGTCCAACATAGGTCTGGAAGTCTACCTGGGCTCCAAGATATGATACGTAAATGCATTCCCCTTCGTCAGCAAAAAAAAAGGTGACGTCCCCACCATGGTTCCAGCCTCGTCGCGGCGGTGCGGCTCAATAGCCTGGGGTGAACCCTGGCGAAACCAATTGAACCGAGGGGGATGATCTTTGTGGCCCTCTTATAAGAAGAGGCGACAAAAGAGAAACAGGAAGAGATGCACTTTGTACCACTCCCATAAAAAAGAGGGGGTAAAAGAGCAACAAGAGCAGGCGCTCTTGCGCATGGGGCAAGGGGCGAGGATGTGAACCTCACCCCATTGCACTGTCCTAAAGTTAGCGGGTTGTCCTGTGATGCGGAGCAACCAGCGTCGAGATGCCCTGATGATTTATTGTTCCGGAGTACCCCAACAAAGACGGCACTGATGACTCTTGCGGCGGTTTTGTGGGAATTTGTATACACACACTACTGGACCCCACCCAGGGTCGGTGAAGGCGCGTATATGCGTTTCCCGGCGTCAACAAAAAAAATATTTTTATAGACGTGGTTGGATAAAACTCCGACTGTAAAGACGTGGTTGGATAAAACTCCGACTGTAAAGACGTGGTTGGATATAACTCCGACTGTAGAGACGTGGTTGGATATAACTCCGACTGTAGAGACGTGGTTGCATATAACTCCGACTGTAGAGACGTGGTTGGATATAACTCCGACTGTAAAGACG
>JAFELO010000384.1:628804-643570 GCA_017140195.1 Eumaeus atala | reverse complement strand
AATGGTTTGAATCCTACCTTTATTTACGTAAACAGAGTGTTGTTTGTAATGGATATGATTCTGATGAGTATACGGCGTCGTCTGGTGTGCCACAGGGTTCACACCTAGGGCCTTTACTTTTTACAGTATTTATCAATGATGTAGTTGAAAGTGTGAAGCACAGCGAATGCTTGATATTCGCAGACGACCTGAAGCTATTTCGAGAAATAAGTAGTCCACATGATCGGTAGGATCTCTTACAAGAGGATATCAATGCTATTTGTGAGTGTTACTTTATTAAATTCACTCGCTAAAAGATCATCATTGATTCTACTTACTCGATTAGAGGTCAGACCGTTTAATGTTTATCAGTTATAAGAGACTTAGGAGTAATGTCTGATTCTAAGTTAAGTTTTAAAGAATAATATGACAAAACAACAACTAAGGCATTACAAATGTTGAAAGACTTCAGAAGTTGCAAAACCCTACTAATTTTATATAACACATTAATTCGTAGCATCATAGAGTCCGCGGCGCAGGTCTGGAGCCCACAATATAGGACGCAAGTGGAACGGTTAGAGCGAGTTCAAAGTAAATTTACAAAATTTCTAGCTTACGGAGACAATAATATTATAAACTATAGAGTAGATTATGAGGAAAGGTTAATCGCACACAGACAGTCAGTTTCTTGGGACTTCGATTTATATATACGAAGAAGAATAAAGGGTTAAACGAGAGATCTGATCATTTTGCCGACTGCCGACGCCCATGCACATCCACAAAAACAAAGGCGTTGCCCTCCTTTCCTCCTCCCCTCTAATGGGCCACCGGGTCCCCAAAACTGTATGAACATGACTGTTACATGTATAAACATGAAAGCAGGAGCCACTTTATTGCGGTGTCTTATGAGTGATAGGTACCTCCCGGTAGTGCCAGCCTAATTCCAATGCAATGCAGCATGTCACTACCTCTTACTTACTCCTTTATATTGCAACTTAAAAACATGTCGCATTACAATCGAACTGAAACCCTATTCCTGTCTTTCTGAGTATTACTTAAGCTCCACTGAATACCCGAGCTTTGTAGATTAAAGCTCGTTCCCGATATGCCCTTTGGACTGCGCTTCACGGATTACCTGAACATATATCATGATTATACACCAAATTCGTTTGATATGTAATTAGTTACGCACGCTAGACGCAAATTAGTGAAAGACGTTACGAAAAATATGATGTGAAGCAAACGGAAGTTGAGGGGGAGATATAAGTTTTAGTAAAATACAAGGTTTGGTTTCGCACGAAACGTGACACTGAAGATATCACTTTACGGCGGTGTTATGTAAGCGAGAGGTACCTCCCCGTTCATGCCGGCTCAATTCCGCATGGGAGGATGTAATGTCATGCACTGTGTATGGCACTATCTCTTGCTAAAGCAATTCCTAGTCTTGCTTTCCCGACTACCGACGTCATTGGCATGTAAATGCGTTGCCGTACATACAAATGGCCCATTCTTTGGAGGAGAGGACGACCTCCCCTCCAATGAATGAGCCATCTATCTCTCCATTTACATACTCTCGAAAAACATAACCCCTCTTATGAGGCAGTGGAGAAAAATCTATTATCCAAAAAAAGGCAATATTCATTACCAAAATATGCAAACCCCCAGCGTATGCTAGTATATCAGTCGGAATGTGATTACAGAGCACTGAAAAACTTCAGTAAACAGTTTGCGCTAATGTACCCGCCGCACGCTATAACGCGTATTAAATCATTTGCTAGGAAACGTGTGGCAGGCCCAGCCGAACTTCCATATGTTACGTATTACTTGAATAGCAAAAATTGTTCTTTTGCCTTACTTCAAAGAATAACACTATTCCTTTGAGTATAAACTTTGGTACGTTGCATTTTTTGGGCGAACAAAAATCATGGATCTTCACGTCATTCTTTACGACACCGTAAACGCGTAGCTGTCTTACACGTATAGTTTAAATATTACTTACTTTTATCGGCAATCCTGACAATGTAGTCTGCTTGCTTAGCTGCGCATAGAGTAAACAAAAATCATGGAGCTCGCGTCATCGTCTCGTGACGCTGTTGCCGAAACAAAAGGACGCGGCACGTACCGCGAGATAATTAATCAAGGAACATCCGTTTATTATAGTAATAAGGGACAAACTTACATGCTTTGTGGTGACTACCGACACCCATATACGCATAACTGCTGTGCAGATATGTTTCTGTCCACCACGCCTCCCGACTAATAACCCACGCCCCGCGCGACTTCCACTTATTCCCGAATCTCAAGAAATTGTTACGTGACCGAAAATTTTCATCAAATGATGAAGTCATTGTCGCCGTAGACGAGTATTTTGAGGGGTTAGAGACAACATTTTATCAAACTGGTGTAACGGCCTCGTAGAAGCGCTGGACTAAATGTATCGAGGTAGAAGGAAACTACGTTGAAAAATAAAACTGTTTTAAATAGATTATTAAAGTTTTTCTTTGTCGTTTCGAGTATTTAAAAATCAACCATCGTATGAGCAAGAGGTATCTCCCTCTGGATGCTGTGCAGGGTGTGTCTCTGATACACAATTCGTCACTCCTTTATACAATGTTTTATACAATGTCTAGTTAACTATGTTAACTCTGAACTAATTAACCCCTTTCCGTTTGGCATGTTTAAAACCTATTAATATAAGCTAATTAGTTAAATCTAAACGCGTATTGTGTTTGAACCATCATCTACAATGCGTGCAAGGGAGGAATTAGGAATCGTTACGTGTCAATATTAAATATAGTATTAAGAACCCCACTGATCGAAAATTTTGTATTCAAATTATAATGCTTTCCTATCCGAATTTCGTTTACGGTGGCCAACTTTACTAGCCAGCTTAACTAGCCAACTATACTAGCCAGCTTTACTAGCCAACTTTATTAGTCAAGTTTACTAGCCAACTTTACTAGCCAATTTTTTTGCCAATTTTTCTAGCCAACTTCACTGGCCAACTTCACTAGCCAACTTCACTAGCCAACTTTACTAGCCAGCTTTACTAGCCAACACTAGAGCACTCTCTATACCCTCATTTCCGTCGTCCTATGGGACGGCAGTCTGACACGACCGAAAAGAAATTAGCCGCATGTCCGGCTTAACGTGACATGAGAGTATAATTAACATCAACCCCCCTGACTTCAGACTGTTATAAATTAAAAAATCCCGATATTAATGTGAATCTGCATTGGCCAATAACACCTTCTCCTTTGTCTCCTATGCAATGAAAACACAGGCACTGTCCATAGAAACGAAAAGAAGAAAGTTTTTTCATATTTTTTTTTTCTTATTTTACTAGGGTCAACAAACAGCTACAACATAAAGTACTTATATCTAAACATGATAGATATAGTTGGATGATTTAAGATGTCGCGCCAACGACATTATCCACATACTAAACAATTATAGTGTATTTTTATTCATCATTAAGCCATGTAGGCGCAAAAGAATTGTTTACATTATTATATAAAAAAGAAAAAAACAACAATGTCATGCATTTTGTAGCACATGTGTGTGTCGGCTACGCCGCATAGCATCCTACTGACGCATATTGCCGACGCGAACTTATCATATACCTTATTATAATGACGCTAAAGAAATTTTCACTTCAAAAATGGCAAGGAGCACATGACGTTTTTTGAAGTGAAAACTTCTTACCCCAGTCGGAACGAACTTTATTTTGCAATTTTCTAGACGCTACACAGTCATATTTTGAAGTCAAAGCGTAAATTTAAAAAAAATCTAATAAAATGTATTTCTATTCCACAGCTGTAGTAAAAATGATTAAAGTTATATTACACGGTCGAAGTGTTGTGCAGGCAGGCGGGCAGGGCGGTGCGGTGAGAGCTGAGTATAACTAAAGAGAACTTTTTTTATTTGGTAGCTGACGACGAAAAAAGTCTTCTGTATTCGCTCAATGCCACACACTAACACACACACACACACACACACACACATGTACAATGCGCGATGATGAACTTAGTTTCAAAACACAAAATAATTCGGAACGTGCCAATTGTCAAGTGAGTTTCAGTTTCATCAGTAGTCCATGATGATATAACCAATAATTGTCAGGGAGTTGACGGAATAGAATATCAGCAAGTTAATAAAATATCCGCCGAGCAAGTCGGCACCCCCAGGCGTGTGGTGGGCTGGTGGGGTTTGGCACCGAGGAATTGATTTAAATTAGACTCGGCTGTAAAACTTCTAGTTGCGTCCTTGAATACAAATGTTGTTTTAATTTTTGCGTGCGGCCACTAGATTGGCGGAGACTTGTAACTACCGCTATTCATTGAATCCTACCCCGACACCGCACGAAATGCGACACCAATCCTGTAACTTTATGGCGACGCGATGTGAGTGAGAAGTATGGAGATATCGTGTCGGCTCAATTCGGCTGCAATGTGGCGACAACAACGGTAACAACGGTACTTCTACTACAATACCTCTTACTAGTAACGGTAGTTTTTTTCTCCCGGGGGGGTTTAATTGCCATTGCTACCCAATTGCTGAGCCCAACATAGGTCTGGGGGACTACCCGGGTTCCCAGGTATCATGCTTAAATGCATTCCCCTTCGTCAAAAAAAAGGTTTAAATAAATCGTAGGCATATTATAGCGAAGAGGGCAGAACATCTGTATAACAATTATGCAGATGTTTATGGGCGTGTCACTAAAACACTCCGTCAGCTCGTTTGTCGGGGCAACAAAGTGGTAACGCAACAAAATTTAGTTTTTTTTTTTCATAGTATAAACTTTTTTTATAGTATAACAAGTATATAAGAAAAACAATCTTATTATGATTACCACTTGTTATTCACCCGCTCTCGCTGCATCTAAGCGGAGGCGGAGTTCTCGTAGCCACACCTGATGCTATTTATCGTGGTAGCATTCGCGGAACGTACATTGGCGTGTCGTGACGAACGACTTGATGCAATTCGTTTTTTATTGTCCCAATACTATTACACCTACTCGTTTGCACAGAGAGTATCCGATCGGCCAGCCGCCCCCCACGATATTTATATTTCATCTATAAATTCTAGTGGCCAAAAATGTACTTTCATTATTACTAATTTTCTTTGCTATTATATAAGGGAATTAAACTCTTGGAGCCTATGGACCTACCAACGCCCAAAGACATCCGCAAAATCATGCAGACACCTATTGAAAATAAATACGTTATATTTCTTCCGAAAGTTTGATTCTAGTAAACTAAAAAATATATACAAATATGTTCTATGTTTAAATATGTTTTAAGAATAAATTAGAAATAAAAAAGGGTGACTTTTTCAATTGTAGTCACGTGATCACAAACACCGACGACAGTGCACCTGACGTCAGTTTGCAAAACATCAAAACATTGAGGGTGGCCATTTTAATCCTTCACTAGGCATCCGCCTAAATTTGCACAATATTAAAGTAATATTTCAATAAATATTGGGTTTATTTCGGTTTTATTTTTATTATTAAAAAGTTTAATGCACTATAGCACCTGTAGAATAAATAAAAACTTTGAATTTAATTCATTTCAATAATAAAACATTTGTTAGAGTATCATTTTAACGTTAAAAATTTTACGAACAATTTCTATAAGGTTTTTTATGGTTATGCAGAATAAGGGGGCAACGAGCAGCGGAACCTTCTGATTACAATAAATACCTAGTGACCTAGAGAAGCTGAGATTGACAATTCATAAACAACTATCACAATATTAGAGACATATTTAACACAAAACTCTAAATTACGTAAATAATATTTACTAGGTAATACTTTTGTGACATTGTTTTTACTGTTTGTTAACATAGAAACTTATATTTACATGCTATTGTTATGTGTAGCAAAACATGTGATCTCGATAAAATCGTAACAACTATTGAGGACCATGTTTTAAGGCCAATGAAATATTATTATTATTTAAAAAAATGTCACTAGAACTTGACTAAAGCATGTATTGACTTAAGAACTATGAACTTCCATCGAAACTTATTTAACTTAAGTTCTTTGCCTTATAAATATTTCTAATTCTGCTTATATTTCAAGCAACAACTGACATATTATGAAAATAAAAAACAGCGTTGCAATTTTTGAAACTATAGTTAGGAACAGTTCATCAGACAAATGAGCTCTTAACTTTACCACTGAAATGGAATGAATTACTAGTTCCAAAATTTTTTTCTATATTTTCTGCCAGACTCTTTCCTACACTCACATAATATTCATTGATACTGTTTAACGATTTTATAGGATCATTAGGAAATGTCAAAAGCCCTTTTGGAATACTTTTTCTTTACACAAATTTGTTACATTTTTATGGCTATCTATAGTTTTTCATTGTCCTTTCCCGCATCTCTAATAAGCATTTTTTCATAATTAATTTTGACCTTTTTCAGAATCTTACAATAAAAATTTCGATACGAGTATAAGTAATTTTTAGTTGTTTCATTATTTGGATCGCTTTTTGATTTCATATGTAAACGGTCTCTATTCCGAATACACTGAAGTAGGCCAGGGGCGATCCAGGGTTTTAAAACTCGTTTTCTTGTCGTTAATTTTGCGTTTTTAGTATTTTTTATCAATAATGCGTTGTATTTTTTGTATTAAATAAGTTAACGCAGTATTGGGATTTTGACTTTCATAGATAGATTTCATTTTCATTTGGTCGAGATGAATCCATAACCCCTCCACATCAACGCTATTAATTGTTCCAACACTGCTTTCGTTATGCCTACGAGACGGCCTATCAATAGCCCGGAGAATTGTACTGTAGTCAGTAATAGACGTATGCAAAACATAGGAACTTGATGGTATTTTGGATTTTAAGAATACAAGATCGAGACACGATCCGCTTATCGTCCACGTTATCATATTATGAGTTGCTATTAGTCCATGATATGAAGCCTTCACGGATATCAATGTTAATGTCACCTATCAAATGTATTTTTAAAGGTTGATAAAGATGTAAGCATAACATTAAGGGAGTTTATAAATGGTTCAACATCAACATATGATGGTGAACGATACACAACTACAGCAGCTCCATTAGAGCCCATTTTTATTACCAGACATTTACAGTCTTGTGCTTGTGGTTCCTCAATATCAAACAGAAGCGTGTCTTTAATTTATACCACAACTCCATCATTTTGTTTTTTATGATTACGTGTGTGAGCATGGCTATAGCCTACAAATCTAGGATTAACCAGCACTCCGTAAGTCTCAGAATATCACATTTGAAGTCCATTCTCTTTAAAAGAACCTCAAAATAAGAAAAAAATGTGGTTAATACTACGAATGTTCTGGTTGAGAATGGCTAAACAAGTGTTAAGAGATATTGCATTTTTGCAGTCCTCAATATACACCTCGAACTCGCTATAGCATAATTCAAACATTTCTAAAATCAAATAGTAGCACTGTTTTCCATTTACAAGGCCGACAAAATATATTATGATTTATGGGATAATAATTATTTAAATATTTATAGCAAATACCTTCCAAAATAAGTTTCGTTATAAGAAGTATAAAACGAATATTTGTTTTTAGTACAGTGGAGTGTAGCCAGTGCGTGTGAAGGTGCGCGTGTGTATGAAATATGTATATATGGCCACGTGTCTAAATAATACTAAATGAACTTTTAACTTGAGTAACATTATTTACAAATGGTTTTATCAGAATAATCAAATATGTTAGTGCGAATGTTAGACTGAAGGACAGGGTATTATCGTATCGAAGTTTAAAAGGAAGTAGTCCTAATGTAACAGTGACAATCTGCGATACATAACAGATATTAAGCGACAGGTTATAACAGACATTATTATTAATCTTTTGACATCGTAAACTTCTAATATAAGTGTTATTATCACATTCAATTATCTAAACATTGAGGCTTAAACAATGAATATCTAATTGTAATATTGTTACAGTTTTACTGATATTTAAGAGATCCGCTACTTTTCTTATTAGGCGCTGCGGGGATTCAGCTTGTCGTAGGAATATCTTGCCATTCGAAATCCAACAATAACGATAATTATGGCTCTTAGCGAAGCCTCTTGACAAGTAGAAAAGTCTTTTCATTTTAGCAGTAAGATTTTCGGATATTTATATCGGGGTATCAAGTTCACTTAAGCCCAACTTTACGGTACTGAGTGTTTTATCTTTATTATGTTTTTTATACACGCTTATAATTTTTTTCTTTCTTAAGGTTAGTCGTGAATTCTACAATAATGGTTTTTAGTAGGATTTTTCTTATGGCAATGCGAAAAGTATCATTTGTTTCATAGCTTTCAATCGGTACATTTAGTGTGTCGCTTATTTTGATAACAGCGTTCTATATACCTTTATTTCATTTTTGTAACTTGGGATATTTCTTATTTCAATACAACAGGCCCTTGTGATTTGTTCACTTTTCCCCAACCAGTTCACGTGACTTTTAATAAGCTTTGAATTACTAGTATTCTCCGTTTAATTTGTTTATTTAGAGTTACATATTTTTCGGATAACAATT
Source organism: Eumaeus atala (assembly GCA_017140195.1). NCBI lineage: Eukaryota > Metazoa > Arthropoda > Insecta > Lepidoptera > Lycaenidae > Eumaeus > Eumaeus atala. Next base: position 635,048 of record JAFELO010000384.1, on the reverse strand, counting down.
GTTCCTGACTGCTGTCGTTTTGTTTTTTAATTTGTTCGACAGTGTCATAGACTTATTCTATCTTTTTATTTTGTAGCGTTTCAAACTTTAGAAACGAATTGATGATAACAAGTGACGACTTCGAACACAAAAACGTAACAAACAGAAACAATAAACGTCAGCGCCTTGAAATGAAGCAAAATATTAAGATTAACTATTATTATATATAGATTAACTAATATTAGCAGGATGTTTCACGTTACATACCATTGATTTACAATAACACTAGATACACTATATCATACTGAACTATCATACCAAAGCATCCATGACTCATTTTTTGCAAAGTCGATGTTAACAAAGCAGATTTTATTAAGTCATTAATTAAAACATATTTTTATCGAATGTCAACCTTGCGTGCATTACTTTGAGTTGTTTCTACAAATTGCATAATTTGACAAATGCTCATTTTTTATACGGACGGTTTTGCGATGCTGACTGCGTATCTTGGTGTTTTTGCAAACCAATGCAACAGACAAGTTAATTAATTAAATCAAATATGACAGGTCCGATATGGAGCCACAACGATTTTTGCCGGTGCTCGATTTTACTACTCGTCGAGACTCGAGCCATATGAGAAATAATTTAATTTGCTCTAGTGACACGTGTTCGCTGCTAGCAAATTAAACCAATTACTCATTTTTAATTAATGTTAATTGAATATTTCACAAACTTTTTAAAGTAGTTACGTTTCATTGTGTCAGAAGGGGAGGGTCCCGCTCTGGAGTAGCAATGTTAGCTATATTGTCGGGTTTGGCCGGCCTGTGAAGTACCGGACAGATAATTTTATTTGTAAGGTAGGTCCAAATTGAAATTGAATTGAAAAGATAGGCAAAATTTTTTTTGTTAATTATATTCTATAATATTTTCGAAAATAGAACGCCAAATTTAAATTCATTCGAACTGATAGATTTGTGTGAAGGGACCTGGAACTGTCCTGGCCGTAAATTTCCCCAACAATAGAAAGAAACGAAATTCGTGGGGTGATAAAATTTTACGTTTTAAAGGGGAAAACAGCAACCAAGCTTAAAGTCAAGCTAGACAGTGTTTTACGTAATACTTCTTCTGCGTTGAGTACAATGCACACCTGGGTAACGGATTTTAAACGTGAGGGACAGAGCTGCGAAGACGCCCACAGGTCTCATCAATCCGAACATGATCAAGAAGGTACAAAAAACCCCCCTGGGTTACGGTAACAATTCGTGCGACTTCCACTTATTCCCGAACCACAAGAAGTGGTTATTTCGAATTTCGAATCGATTCTTTCATAAGGGGCGAACGAGCAGTTGGAGCCCTTTGACGACTACTGACGGACAGTTGTCCACGTAAATTAAGGCGTATTACACCCCTGCTCCACTGTAATATGCCACCGGAAAATAATACCGCGCGAAATACAACAGCTGTCATATATATATGTGGTATCAGGGGTGCTAGAGCTACTACACGGTATGTAATACAGCAATAGTGATTTATATGCTGTCGCGTTTTGTGCAGTACGAGGAGTGATTGACAAGTATCCGAAACGACAAAGGAAAACTTTCATAAGATATTTGAAACCTTTTTGTTTTTTTAACGTAATTTCCTTCTACCTCGAGGGTTTAGTCCAATGCTGTTACACCTGTTTGATAAAATGTTTTCTCTAATCTCTCAAAATACTCGTCTACGGCGACATGAGGTAACATTGCGGCCAACAAAGAATATATGTATAGACGCATTTAATAGGGACCTAATGAGCATAGATTGGGATAGTTTATCGACGCTTGATGACGCCTGAAAAACGTTAACAGCAAAGGGACTTGCTGTTAACGTTTTTAATCATAGTGTCGTGTCTCTTTTAGATATTTACGCTCCAGAAAAGTCTGTTATTACAAGAGAATCTAGTTAATGATCAAATTAAATGATCAAGCTTGAGCCATTTATCGCAAGACTAAACTAAATAGCAAAAAACAATATTATAAATTATTAAAATCTACAGTCAACCGGACACTACTTTGAAAAGCAAGCATATTTTAACCATAATATAAATAATACCATTCACAACTCTCAACGCTTATGGAAGAATCTTAAAAACACACTCCTTCCAAAATCACACAGTGGACTACACACTTTGTTTAGCAATCCAGATATTATTAACAATCATTTTCTGAGTATGCCGGGTTGCTCCAGCGTTCACTTATCACAGTAGACATATTACGAATACCACAAGTTCATTGACGCAGTGTTCCACATAGAGCCTATTAGTGGTTATAAAAATCATTAGAACTCTAAAATCTAAAGCGGAAGGTTACGACGCTATAACCTTGGACATTCTTGTAATGACATTACCTTGTACTGTTAAAGCCATACTCTATATTATTGACAAATCCATTACCACATGTATCTATTCTGACATCTGGAAATTAGCCATCGTTACACCCCTACCTAAAATCGCAATTCCAGCTCATTTAAATGGTCTCAGGCCTATAAGGCCTACGCGCGAGATCCTCATTTTTTACTATTGGACTATATTGATGACACTGGAAAAATGTTAACATTTTTCCAGTATCATCAAGCATCGATAAACTATCCCAATCTATGCTCATTAGGTCCCTTTTAAATGAGTCTACATCTATACATATATTCTTTATTGGCCGCATAGTTACCTCATGTCGCCGTAGACGAATATTTTGAGGGATTAGAGAAAACATTTTCTCAAACTGGTGTAACAGCATTGGAAAAGCACTGGACTAAATGCATCGAGGTAGAAGGAAACTACGTTGAGAAATAATATATTATTAAAGTTTTCCTTTGTCGTTTCGGATACTTATCAATCACCCTTCGTGCTGCACAAAACGAGACAGCATAAAAATCACTCTTGCTGCATTACACACCGTGAAGTTGCTCTAGCACTCCTGATACCGGCGCTATATGACAGCTGTTGTATTTCATGCGCGGTATTATTTTCCGGTGGCCCATTGCAGTGGAGCAGGGAAAGAGTGTGAGTGTGTGTAATACGTCCCAATTTACATGGACAACTGTCAGTACTCAGTAGTCATCATACGGCTCCAACTGCTCGTTCGCCCCTTATGAAAAAATTAATTCAATAAGCGACGTCTGCATACTGAGACCGGCCTAAGCAAATAATGATATATCGATAGGTGAAACGTTTTCCGGCGCTTTTCAATAAGCTACCGCCGCCATTAGGTACGGAACTATGCAAACATATTACCTCGTTCCGTACGTTTAAACTGTTTAGCTACAGCCTATAGGCAGGGCTGCGCCACCCGCGGTCGGTAAAAATATTACAAATATTTTGCAGTTTTTAGCAAAAGGTTGCTTTGCAGCGGTAAAGCAACTATTACGCTACTTTTTAGCACTTTGTGAGTTTTCTGTGTCCCATTCAGTAACAGGTTCGCATACAAGTTACAAAAACCTAGTACCAAGGCTATGACCACTCATAATATATTTTAATATAGCTAGCATTATTTGCTTTGTCAAGACGAATCGAATGATACCTTAAACGTTAACATCCATTAAGCTTTTCAAGCCGTAGCAGATTAATAAAATTTACCTACATACGCATACAGGATCGAAGAACATTTCCGACTTAGCCAGCTAAAGGTCTGATGATGATAATGACTTTAAAAAAAAAAGAAAAATTTATCAAACTAATCCAAAAGCGACTTTCACGCTTCATTTAATTTGTAGCGGAACACGAAAATGTTTTTATCGCTGACACGGACCAGCGATGCGCGCCCCTGAGTTTTAATAATTGTAAGGAAGGTGATTCCATAAATAATGTTTATTGTTTACCCAATTTGTGCTGACCTGGGCGATAATTTACGGCCAGTAAGCTTCTCGCGCCACAGGACGTGTGGGAGGACATAAAAAAATAAATATGCATACATATACCACTTGTCATGTGTTTACGCCTATAATAAATGATACACACATATAAGCACCTCATATATTTGTCTTCATCTTGGTCACAGCTTTATTCCGTTTCTATTTCATGTGATATCGGGACCGGCTACCTAATCTAAGGGATTTGACGAGGTCGTCAGCTTTGACACAGGGTGGCTGTCATTTAACCTCTGCATCCCAGAAGATAAGGGAAACCAGGCCTATTCCTAAATTAGAACGAACTCGAATACAAGAACCCGGGAGAGCACCCAGAAAATGTACTTAATGCTGGTTGGAACCTGGACCACTCGTGTTGCAGTCCTAAGCACTAACCACTAAACCACTGAGTCTGAAAAATGGAACACATAACCAGACACCCTCCCTGGACCTCCATGCTCAGGTCGTGAACCTTTGCCTGAATGCCTAAGCTGCTAATTCTGGGTGAGGTGGAGGACCGATCTGTGCTTATGAACGTTTTATTGGAGCTAACGAAACAAAAAGCCCAAGGCGCTCCTGTAAGTCGGCACTTCGCCCTAGGCTGGAGTGTTACCAAGCATATGAAGCAGCGGCGTGTACACAAGATGAAGAGACCAGAGCACTAAAAAAGGAGTATAATTCTGCCTCTAGTTCCTTAAAAAAATTATTGCTAAATCAAAGTCAGAAAATTAGCGAGAGACCTTCCTTCAGGAACCAGTGTAACCTGGTCCCTTGCTAAGGCTGTTTTAGGGTATTTCGCACCCGAATGATGAATTGCTGGCCCAGGCCGAAAAAAAAAGCTGAACTTCTGTACTCTCTTTTTACGTCGAACTCCTTTTTTTGATGATCAGGGAACTCTACCGCCTACGATCCCGCTATGCTGATCGCCGGCTATTATGTTCCGGCAGAGTGCCATGCATACAGCACTTCTTTCCCTGGACGTTCATTAGTCGAGTGGGTCCGATGACATCGCTCCGATTGTGCCGCGAAAATGTGCTCCATTTCCAATCATTCCCTACTCTGCTATCGTAGTCCCCAGCTCTTGAAAAACAGCTTTACTACAACCGATCCTTAAGAAAGGCGCTCCGATCCATCAAACAAGCGACCTATTGCGATAGCTCTCTTGTTTTACAAAATGATGTTGTTACAACCAGTAACCGTTGAAACAAGAAAATGGTGGAGGCATTGGCGGTTAGTCTGGATGTAGCGAAGGCCTTTCGTCGGGCTTGGCACAAAGCGCTCCTTCCAAAGCTTTCTTCATATGGACTTCCCGGGAAATCTTGTAATTGGATCACTAGCTCACACTCTGCTCTGCCCTTAAATTAGGGGACCTTGGGGAACCCAAGGCTGTGTTCTGTCTCCTACGCTGTTTCTTTTACATATCAATGACATGTTACAAACTAATTGATTTCATTGTTACGCGGACGATAGCACAGGGGAGGCCTTATACATTGGCTGCGCCAATATTTTCCGGGAACACGTCAACGAGTATCGGAGCAAGCTTGTGTTTGAAGTTGATTATTTATTATTCAAAGTTGCGGAATTTAACCCCCATACGACACAGGTTTGCGCAGTTACCGCTAAATATCACCCTTCATCGTATCTCCTCGTTTTCAAAACGCCTACTTATCGACTTCAGCTAGTATCGGAATACATGGTGTCGACATATCGAGTTACGTCCAATTCAGCGTTAATGTGGAAACTAAAGCTAAATTAGCCTCAAAGAAGCTGGGTGTGTACAATAGGGCGAAGCAGTACTACAATCCAGCCCATCGACTACAACTGTATAAGGCACAGGTCCGACCGCACATAGAGTACAGCCTGTGTGTAGGGGCCCCGCAATATCAGCTCGTTTCATTTGACCATATACAACATAGAGCGACTCTTCGATCGATCTCGATCCTTTGCTCCTATGAAAGATCTCTGTTCGCTGTACCTCTTTTACCGTATTTTCTATGAGAAGTCTATGGAGGGATTGTTCGGCTTAACACTGGCAGCAGAATTCGGGCATCGCGACAGGACTCTAATATCCGTAAATCCACAACAGTGCGGTTTAAACGACACTTCTTACTGCGTACATCTGTATTGTGGAACCAGCTGCCTCCCTCGGTATTTCCGATCCGCTACGACTTAGATGTCTTCAAGAAAAGGGCATACCTATAACCTAGAGGCCGGCAACGCGTCTTGCGGTAGTCGCTACTTACCTGCTCGTTATACAAACGGATATGTTTGTTTGTTTGTTCCTTTATGAACCTTGTAATGGTAAAGATTCAGAATTGATGTCCTTACGAACTTTTTCTTTTGTTGACGCGGGGAATTGTATTTACGCGTCATCGCCGGCCGAGGG
>JAFELO010000384.1:580992-628789 GCA_017140195.1 Eumaeus atala | reverse complement strand
GGTCCAGTGGTGTGTGGGGCTCACGCCATATTATGCAGCCAAATACTCACAAAAATCACCATGTGTTGCCATGGGTGAGGCGCCCCGGAACTACAATCATCAGGGCTCCCCAACGGATAGTCTGTGTCCTAAGGGAACTGACCCCCCCTCCCCCCTCACGGAAGGACAACCCCACCAACTCTTAGACAATCCAATGTGATGTCACCTTGCCCCTTGCACCGTGTGGAGGAGGCACTTTTGCCTCCTCTTCTTAAAAGTGGGTCACACAGTGCAGCCCTCTCGGTTCAATTGGCGACGCCCAAGTTATTACGGTTCACCCGAGACTACTGATTGCCACCACCACGACGAGACTTGAATTATGGTGTGGAGAGAATTAATGTCCTTAGTAACCTTGTCCAGGGAGTGTTATGGTGTAAATAAAAACGTAACAGTGCCATTCACTTTTTTCTTTCATAACGATGCATGTAAGTAATTACAGTTATTTCGAGATTATTCCACAAGAGGAGGCAAGTGCGATGTAATCTAAAATCAGTTAAAGACATTGTACCAGGATCGGGCTGGTGTGAGCGGGAAGGTATCTCTTGTTATCGAAGGTTGTCGCCAACTCGCGTTCGTGTTTCGTGGCCCATAGCAAAGGAGGAGGAAAGGACAATGCATCTGCAGAATAAACATTTGTATGTTTATGGGTGTCGGCTGTCATAAAATAGCTCCGACTACTCACTTGTCCCCCGATAAAATATAAAAAATAAAAAAAATGTTACAAATATCTCTAAATTCGTGTAATGACTTATACAATATATTATTGTTATTGAAAAAATATTTTTAACGGGATTCCCCCTGTACTTAACGTAATAAAGCCAGGATGGTATGAGATTAAAGCAATGTGCTTAACCCAATTAGTATTTAGTAACTCGAACTAATCATGACAATAAAGGGATGGGGGATTATGTCGATACGACCAGCCTGGCGTAAATAAACCATGAGCTGATGCACCTGTGCTAGCACAGTCACAGGGGTTTTTGGACAAAATTATTGTATGAGTGAAGATCGTTCTACGCTCCTCTTCCGCGCTCCTTCAAAACGTTTATGGAACCTCACGTATAAACAGTTTAAAGGTATTAAAAGATAATTTAAACGTCTTACATCATATTACAAACTAGCATCACCCCACTGTTTTTCCTATAGCCTTCTTCGTAAATGGAATAGTCAACTCAAGAATAATTTTACAATTTGTGTCCATGGTTCTCAGAGTAGCGCGAAGAGTCCGTTCGTTTGTTTGAACAAACAAACGAATTCTTCAGCCTTATATTATTAGTATAGATACGCATTTCACCTTTGTTTTTTTTTTTTTTTCAATGTGTACATTGAGTATGAAATTGTATGAAATAAACATTTAAGAATTTATGCATAATAAAATATAAAAAACTGTGTACTTTTCTTATATAAATAGAAGCGTGTGAGAATAATTATTTCTAAAAGTAAACTATCATAATTTAAAAATAGTCGACGAGAAAAGGACGAATTCGTAAGGGATAGGTCTTCCCGAACAGCGCCCCGACTCCCGGTCGTCGTCCCATCCGGTTGCAATGCCGCAATAGCACTCGATCTTATTGTGAAATTGAAAGAAAAGAAACCAAATAGAGTGTGATACAAGTGAAAAATGTCTGTTTAGTCATTTTTCGTATGGTGTATTCTCCTAAGGAGTTTAATCCACCAAATGTAACGCCTTATCGTAAGGTCGAAATTATCGAAATTTGCACTATCCCCTATATATCGTTTGTCCCCCATACTATAAAAATTGTATAGGGGACAAATCGGAATCTTTCAACGACTATCGACCCCTTAAATATCATAACTATGCATATGTGTTGCCCTCCTTTTTACCTGCCCCCCCAATGGTCCAATGGGTCGTCCTGCAACGCCATTAAATTCTAAATGTGTCGCGTATGAAGTCGCAGGCAGCAGTTTGTTTAAACAATGAATGCAGTGTAACGCTGTGCTCCAGTGAGTAATAGATGTTCTCCTGTGCCTGTACAGTTATCGATTGGCACATTAAACTCTCACAAATGTTGCACTAAGTCCGCAATAACAGCTGTATCAATTTCCTCAATAACACTTAAATTTTCGTGTACGTTTTTCGAGTTGAACTAATGTAAGGAACTATCGCAAATTCTTAACGAGCTTCAACCTGACCGCATTGTATATAATGTTATTCATGCGTATAAGTGTGTGTGTATTTGTGTATGTATATATGTGTGTATGCGTGTATGTGTGTATGTGTGTATGTATGAATGCGTGTATGTATCTGTGAGTGTACGTATGTAGACTTATATGTTCCCCGCTACAGCCCGAGCGGCGAGATTCGTCTTGATAACGCGAGTGAACACCTAAATTTATTTTTAATTTTGTATTTTTCACTTTAGCGTTCGCTAATTTACAATTAGTTTACTTTAAGTTAGCTAATATAAATTTTATTTAGTTTAAGTTAGCAAATATATATTTATAAGCGAAATATAAGTATAATCAACCAATGCGTAGCAATAGATATTTAATAACGAAGTACAATTAATTAAAGAGCCTCAGTGTTCTACCGGTTAGGACTTCGGGCTCCCACTAGGGTGGTCCCGGTTCAATCCCAGCCATGTATCAATATTTTTTTCTAACTTAAGTACATTTTCAATGGGTTCTAGCGGGAAAGGATAATATCGTGAGGAAACCCGGATTCGTGTATTCGTATTCCATCTAATCTACGATTGGACCTGGCTTCGCTTTAGGGTTGCGGCCGGAGGTCAAATAAATTCCCCTCGTCAATTCCCCTAGATAAGGTCATCCCGTTTCCAGCCTGAGAACAGCATAGCTCCAGCCTGGCTGGGACGACAAAGAAGATCTACGTAAATCTTGCAAACACGTGTCTAGTTGAATATTGAATCATCAGGTGTATTACGTGATTAGCCCAGGCGGAGTCCCTCGGGCGACAGACAGAATACTAAGTGGCGATTACTGCTTAATAGCCGCTGTTATAAGATAAACCTATTGATTATAAGTGGCTGTCAGGGGCCACTGGAGATTTGGTTTCATGTCCTAACTAGTACTGCGGTCTACACTACCAGATTCGAGATTTTTAAGGTTTTATAGCCAAATTTGAGCAACTGGCTCAGATGATAACGTCGGGGTTGATTTGCGTGTTACGCCACGGTCCGTATGTGAAAGACGTTTTACTCGGAGATTCTGACCAGTGCATGTTTGAAATGTGAAATGCAGATGTACTTTGTGAACCGCTAGAAAGTATGATTTTGAAGCATTAAGGGGCACTCTCTACTACACTAGATAGTTTAGGAGAAATGCGATGTTTTTATTTTGCTGCTACGGAACCATTATTAGGCGAATCCGACTCTTGGTGGGTATTTTCCAAAAATCGATTTTTTTATTAGGAAGAGATATACTACATAGGAGGATGTAGTGCATGGCATGCATCGCACTACCTCCTAGGGAATTGAGCCGGCACGATTGGGGCCGTACCTCTCGCTCACATGATGCCAGCGTTAAGTGACAGCGCCGCTGTCACGTTTCGTGCGGTTTGTGAATAGCCGGTGCCCCATTGGGGGGATGATAGGAGGGCCGTTGCCCTCATCAAAAGACTCCGATTGCTCATTTATGCTATTAAAAAAAAGTTACATAAATTTAATATTTTTTCAATATTAAAATTTTAAAAGATATATTTATAAATTAGGGGCCTGTGCGAGATTTGATCTCGCAACCTCTGGCATACCACTTGTTACCACTGCGACAGTCGGTCTTCATATGTACAAAGGACTGAAATATATTTGACGACTTTAAACTATCGCCGTCGCACAGGCCCAGTTAAGGTACAATGCGTCAATAGCACAAGAGTAAAGAAATGAAATACGTTGTGTTACTAATGTGTCAACCTCCTTGCATTAATCTTAATTTGTGTGTTTATCCATAACTAAGTTGTCTTATCTAGGTCCCAGACGTGGGATGTGTCCGATGCCTATTCTGTAGCCTGTGCCTGTGCCGTCCGTTTAGTATTTGAGTAGGATGTCAATGCGGCAGCCACCTTTAAAATGGTTTTTGTAATATACCTGCAAACCTTTGCGATTTAATTATCATCAGCCTTATTTGAATTACAAAAGCCTTGTCTATGGATGATTTTTAGGTTATTTTTATCTAACTGCGTCGGAAACGGTAACGTTCTTCGAGCGTTTGTATGTAGATTTCTAGGGCCGCTTGCTCCTCAACTAATGAGGTGTCGCTGGATTGGTCTTACTAAATAGCCTTTTTACGGATCCTATCGCGATTTATGTAATTATGAACATAGCACAACGTTTCAGAAGCTTTGCCGCGACCACGGCTACAAGTGGTCACGGGTGGACCTAAGAGATCAATAACATTACCCTACGTCTAATAAAGTCGGGTAACACAAAACGCTGCACAAAACCACACAGGTCACAAGTAACCAGGTCAAGAAATAGCCGAACCGTTTGAATATGAACACAAATTGACCCCAGACGTCTTGAATGCGCTACCCGGGGTGAACACCAAGGGGGGAGACCCCCACCCACACAAATAAGATACCTGCATCAATCTGCTTGCACTTGAGCTAAGCGGAAAATATGAAAGTTACGAATGAAATTATATTTGTCAACTCGACAAGAAATCGGAACCGTTTATTTTGAAAATTGCATGGCAAATCGAATAGTAAAGTTCACTGGATGTTATCGATTCAGTATAATCGGATATATTTGAAGAGGTAAAGTGGGGTTGACCAGAGCATTGCATACGTCACGGCTGCTGCTCGCATAGGTACCTCTCGCAGGGAATAGTGTTATGCTGTATTAGTCATGACCGAGAGGTACCTTTCTTTCCCAACGGTCATAAGAGAGATTCTCGAGTGGCGGCCCCTCACTGGAAGACGGCCTCCTACCCGGTGGACTGACCACTTGGACTCTACTGCTTTTGCTATCGCGTTTTTGTGGTGTGCGGGTTTGTAGTGGCTCGTTAAAGGTGAGGAGGGCTTGTAATAACGCCGTTCTTCATGTTACTGTATAAAAATTATTAGTAAATACCGACACTATTAACATCCGCACCGTTAAGCAGATGCGTTGCTCTCCTACCCGCGTTTACCCTAGTCCCTTCTCCCCAATACCTGGGCAGACAAAGTAGCTAGGCCACTTGAGGCAATGTGAACGAGAGATACGCAAACCCGATGTTGGTGCAATGCAACATTGACGTAAAAAAAAATAACAAGTCCGCTAAAGCCAGTGCATTGATTCCATATCGGGTACAGGGCGCTCGCCGGGACGCGGACGGCGGGAACTTATCGTTCGTCGTTTAAATCGCGTTTTTTATTGCGTCACAGTGTTGCCAGCTGCAGAAATAACCTTAAATGGGGGTGAAATGCATTTAACAATGTTACACCTATAATAGACAGGAATGGTTAACAAAAAATATATATAACGCGATTGTAAAATAAAACTTTCTGATAAATATACTAAAAGCGCCAGGGGTGTGGGATATGTCCAGGAAAGGTCCTTTCTTTGGTTTCTGCCAATATCTCGAAAACCATTAAGTAAGAGATGCAATCATTACTCCTTACTTTATGCTATCGACATGAACCATGTTTCGGTCAACGAGTCGCGATCATACGACAAAAGTGTTACAAAAATTTTATGCCTAATTCCTAATCGGATTTTTGGATATTTTATGCTTAAATGTTTCTTTTTTTGTGGTCGCGAATAAATTACGGGGTAAACCGCAGGGCGAGGCTTGTGCAGAGTTCGTGCGACCATCTCAATAGGGGATCCCATATCACATATGACATGTCCGTACGCGTCGTATCAGCTAAGCCGCTTGCGTGCCTCCTATCATTCTATTGTGTCTGTAACGCAGCTGGTAATCTTGTCGCGTAATCTGTAGGACACTGAATATATTTCAACGCGATATAACCTAAAATAAATAAATATATTATGATTATTATTATTATATAAAGATAAAATAAAAAGGCCTTTTATTTCTTACGTATTAAGTGTGTTTGTTACAAATATAGGAAATTAGTTTAAAAAGATGGTTATTATTATAAGAATAAATAAATGAATAATAATTTATTCTGCAAAAATCTACATATATACACAGTACATAAAAAAAATCTAAATTTAAGTGGACCTTGCAGAAATGGTCTCAACCTCGACATTGCTGGCTGCGCAGTCAGCGCCGATCACCTATTATTATATTTGTGATTGTTCTCGAAGCTCTGAGCCTCTTCTAGAGATTTCCATTTTTCCGCACCGCTGGACTCCTCCCAGAACCAGTGAAGGCGCGTAAATGCCTTTTCCCGCGTCAACAAAAAAAAGAACAAGGTAATATACTGGTGTCGAAAAGTTTTCGTTTGACCGTGATTAACACATCACCCTTTAGGACCTCTTTCAACCTGCAAAACTTTTTCTAGGAATTTAAAAATCTTCTATCAATTTCGAAGTCATTTCTATGTTTATCAAATGGAATTTATTTCCCAAGATATATGTAGGTATCGATGTCACATTTTGGTCAAAAAACTCATGTTTGAAAGAGTTCGTCATGATATTGGTTTTGCTACGATTAATTTGTGGACCAACCCGTTGACTTGCGTCACTCACTCCTCTCCTTATGGGTACATCAGGTCCGGTCGTCTCAAGGCGGATCCTACTTTTGCAGTTTTTATATAAATTTGTGAGCACCCTCACATAAGCTCTATCGACTTTTTGTAATTCTATTGAGTCTAAGAGTCAAAAGCTTTTTGATAATCGATAGATACTAAGTAGAGTGGCTTTCGGAATTCTTGATATTTATCTGTAATCATTTCTATAGAGAGGATGTAGTCCACAGTAGAATAACCTTCCTTGAAGCCTGCCTGCTCTATGGGTTGGTTCAATTCAACAGCGCATCGTGTTCTCTTTTATAAAGTAAAATAATATCCGACTCGGTCCATTCTTTTGATATATTTGCCGACGTCAGAACTAGGTTAAAGCGTCGTGTTAAGGGACACACTAGATAGGTTTTAGCACTTCATTCGATATGTTGTCCGGTCCTGGGCTTTTGTCATATTAGAGTGTAGCGATTCCCTTATATACTTAAAATTCGTCAATGTTTGGTTTTTCTTTAAAACCCATGGTTGTGTTATTAATAGAAATCTGTTTTTCATCGCACATATATAGTTTTCAGTAAAAGTTGATTGCCACGTGAAGTATTTCATTTCTATTGCAAGTAATCCTGGATGAATATGATAGTGTGTCTAAAAGAATCTTAATTCCTTGATAGCTCTCTTTAGGTTTCCTGATTGTATGACATGTTTTTGAACAGTGGGCTTGTGGTGAATGTTGTAATCTCACTTTACATATTTACTAACAAGTTTGTACATTAGAATAGAGTAATTTGGTTTAGGCTATGGAGTTCTTTATGGGGTCATTGCTTTCTTCTGCGAGACAAACGTCTCTCAGAAGAAATTCAATGAGCAGGTGTGAGGTGAGACTGCCGACGCGGCCTCCCCCCGCAGATGACGAGTGGGGGCGCAAAGGAGGTGCCAGATATGGCGCCAGAACGCCAGCAATAGTAGTGCCCTCGTGCCCGTGTCTGGGCTGGGTTGGGTACCCGGTCCGTGGACACACGGCGTCGATGGGACTGGTTCATATTACAATTATATTTTGACTATTTTTGAGACTCTCTCTGTAAACCTGTACTCCGTTTTCATTTTTCAAGCCACTTTTTTCAATGTATCCGTATGTTTTTCGTTTCTTTTCAGAGTGTTGTAATTTAAATGTGGCTCTTACTGTCTGTGGTCGCTGGGATATTTTACATTTATCACTTGTTCGTTGTGGGCATACTTCTGCAGGTTGGTAAGCATAAAGGCCAGTCCAGTCATTGTCCAGTCCAGTTATTGTATTTTTGAAAAAACTGTCCAAGCTTGCTAGCTTGTTTCTACATGCAAATTGTATAAGTTTTTCACCCCTACTATTCCTACTACCATAGCCTAGTCCTTTCATAATTCGATTTTCTCCTTGGTTTGGTTGGCCAATTTTGGCTTTGAAATCGCCCAGTATTATGACACTTTTATTCAATATGTCCAGCGCATTATTTACAGTGGCGTGGAACAGTTCGATTTAAGTCTTCATTTAACGACCGACTGGCTCAGTTGGTAACGTGGCGGTTAGTCCGGGTGTTGCGCCAGAGGTCGCGGATTCCAATCCCGCCTAGACCATGAATGTTTATAGAGGTATAAAGGTATAAGTATTTCTATGACAAAAATCTTAAATATATAGTACTTCTTAAATCTATAAAAATATTAAATATTTCCGTTGACACAAGTCCTTACGGTACTTAGCACAGGGCTAGGCTGTTCTGGTGTGAGAAGTCCTCAGATATTACTATTATTATTATTATTATTAATCGTTGGCTGAAGCTCCAACAGAATCACATTATATTATTTATATTTCCTTGTTATTGATTTTTAGTTTAAGTAGAGCTACCCGTTCTGAGAGTCCTTTAAATAATACTATGTTCTTCTTATGGCATTTATTTACAATGGATCTCTGCTCCGTACAGCCCTGGTGCTAGTCCCACGTAGCAGAAAATAAAGTCTTCATGTTCTTCCATAGAATTACCGCAACGTCAGGTTCCAGAGAGAACAATTACATCGTATTTAATATTTTTTCAGGGCTACTCTCAGCTCCAGAAGGCGGTAGTAAGATGATAGTGTCCGGACGTTATGTGTTGCTACATAAATGTGGAGTTCGTTTCGTCGAAGAATCTTGTCATTGTAAATTTCCTCTGGAGGGTTTTTTTCTTTAGTCTGTCTCTCCCACCGGGACCGGACGGTTTTTTCTTTGATCTTGGTCCGCGGTTCGCGGCTCCCAGGGGTCTTGAAAGAAATGTTTTGCAGGAATTGTTGTTGTGGCGAAAAATTATATTTTCTCCTGGCGAGACAATCTTCTTTAATATACATGTCCGTGCTTACCAAATATTTTTCTTTTTTAAGATTTTTATTTTTTACTTGTATTTGTTTATCTAGAAAGTCGATTGTTTTCTGCTGTGATTCAATTTTTTTTTTCTAGTTGATATGATTTTTTTTTCGATACTGTAAATTTTTCATCAATATTTTTGTTCATAGCCAGTTTCATATTTTATTTTATATCTTTCATATCGCGCTTTTGTTGAGTGAGATTAAGTTGTACATTTTGCATTATTCTCATCATGTCTTCCATTATTGAATGTTAACATTTACTTTATGCACCCTCTAATGACAATTAGCTCAACTACTAACAAAAATATCGAAGTAGTGTAGAAGAGATACCGGTAATCGCTCAGAGACGGCGTTTCTGGGATTTCTCAATCTAAAATAAAATAATTTGTATTTTAAATTTTACTAATATTACCTCTACAAGGCTTTTTGTTGAGTTATTGTTTTGACTGACCTTAGTACTGTGTTTTTATATCATCTTGATAGGTATAATAAATATTATCTGACCTGTTCTTGTTTTGTACGTTAGGTTTTGTCTACTTGGTTTTCAATTATATATTCTGGTTTTTATACATATACAATAAACCACTTAATGTTTCACACTTCTCTCCGCACTGCTTAGCAATTTTTAATGCCGGGAAATAACAATTTATAATTCGAAATTGGAAACTTTTAAGAAGTCGATGTCACTTGTTATATAAGGAGATAGTTGTGCCTACCCTCCATACTCATATACATTATTATTATTATTAAATATTTACTCTTATTTCAGTAAGTAAGTAAGATAGTGATGATTTGTACTTTTTACATATGCTGTGGTCATTTCGATCGTATACTAATATCATTAATGTGTAGTTGTTTACGAAGAGACGTATCTAAATTGCAACCAGTTTAATGATCCTAAATAAATAATTTAAAAAAATATCATACCCTAATTAGTAAGAGGTAGTGTCATGCTGCATTGCAGCGGAATTGGGCCAGCACGACCGGTTAGGTACCTGTCACTCACTTGATACCGCCGTAAAGTGATATCTACGGTGTCGCTTTTGGGGGGCCGTGAAAAGAGGGGCAACGCATCGGCATAGTAATTATGCTTGTGTTCATGGGTGTCAGCGTTATTCATACAAGTTCTCCGATTACTTGTTTGTTCCACTATACTACGAGAAAATTAAAGTAAGAGTAGAAGTTAAAGTGACTCAGTGGCTGAGTGGTTAGGGTTTTGGACTCGTCGTTCAGGTTCAAACTCCGCCATGTATCAGTGAGTTTTTTCTAATTTAAGTACACATTCTGTGAAGGAAAATATCGTGGCGAAACCGGGATTCGTGTATTCGAATTCACCTAATCTAGGTGTCTGTTTTCCCTTCTCTTCTGAGTGTGTGGTGTGAGTGGCGCGCTCGCCAAGTCTTCTAGATTACCTCAGACCTCATATCCCGTTTCTATCACAGAAGCGGGATAGAGCTAGGTCGCGCAACTCTACTAGTAATAAAATTGCAAAATTTTGGCCGATCGTTTTATAGTTCAACAAACACAGACATCTACGTCATTATTGTCATGCAGATGTATTGCCCTCCATTCCTACTCTCATCCAAGGGGCCATGTTTGTTATTCTTTCATGCAAAAGCTACTAAATGGATTTGTATAAACTGTATTTGTAAAACTTACTTCTTATCCTGAAAAAGGAATGGTCCCCTTGGAATATGCGGCAGAAACCGTGAGACACAGCTAGTCCTTTATAACGTCAATTACTTTCACTTTTGTTTTTGTCTCTTCTATGTAAACTACTATATTGTTAATTTGTGTTGTCCTGTTGCACGCCGCAGTGCAATATTCTCGACTGCTCAAGGTGACACGTAAATTCATACATCACTTTAATTTGCTAACAAATGATGCCTATTGACAGCCGTAAAATCATGCAGAGTATCGGCTTCTTTAGACCCATCCCTCTAATGGGTCATAAATCGCATAAAACGCAATACAATAGCTATCACTTCGGTGGCAATGTCGTGTGAATAACGGAGCCCTCCCCGGTCGTGCCGGCTTGATTCAGAAGCAAAACAGCATTTTTAAACATCCCCTAACTTTATAAAAGTCAATCTCCAAAATCAAGTAAATTTTCCCAACATTAGTAATACAAATATTATTTTAAGGAGATTTGTTGAAAGCGCTGGCAACACCGGCTAGTTGTTACTTAGGAATTTACTCACGAAATTCAAAACGCCCGTAATAAGTAAAATGAAAACAAACGTGGCCAACAGCTTGCGAATTGAGAGAGAGTTTTGTTATTAGTCGCCTTGGGTAGGGGGAGTGAGGGGGGGTCCCCCTTTACCAGTGGGGCGTTAATTAATATAGCTCTTGCAATGTACTTTTCGCAGAGCACATTATCGTGCGGTATCTCAGAAGAACTTATAAGAACTGCCATTGCTGCATTGCAGCCGAATTGGGCGTGTACCGGAAAACATGCGCGATAGAATGAATACGTTGTGTTCAATGTATTGTTATAACTCCTACTCCAAACCCATTTTATTCGACTCCGCACCGCAAAAGGAATAAACGGAACCCTCATAGGATCTTATTTTCGTCTGTCCGCCCGTACATATGTCTGTCAAGACCTTTTCACCAAACTCTATGTATCTAGGTCAACCACAAATACCTTCCCGACTGCGCCGGTGCGATTTGGCTGAAATGTAACAATGTCACTCATCATCACAAGATATCGCAGTCACTTTCCAGTTACCATTAATATCTGACTGCTCTTCAGGCCGCAATAACAAAGTTAATTTCCCTCAATGTCAATGTATACCATAATACCACCGTACAGTGTCAGCTACGCTGTCGCGTGTCGTACAGTTTGTGAGTACATTGGAGGGGAGGACGAAAGGAGGACAACACATCTGCATAAATCATGCGGATGTTTATGGGCGTCAGCAGACGTCAAAAGGTTCCGAATGTTCGTTTGTGTCCCTATACTACAATTTTTTACAAGTCTTTAACAATACTATATAATGTATGTTCCGTATGTTAAAATCGGATGCGAGCACCAAGGGATCAATCTTGGTAACAAAAGATTTCAACAATGGCCGACTGGCGATAAGTCGTCAGGTGTGAAACTCTCGTGCAAAACAGTTTCATTATAAATAAACACATATTGTACGGGATTTTTCTATTTGCCCGGTAAATATGTTAGGAAGTGAGGTATTAGGAGGGCGGCACACCTGCGCCCGACTCGCAACAATGCCCGTCACATTCACACGTCCGACCTAACAGTTTTACCTCACAGACATAGTGTACACGCGGCTTTATACAACCAATTCCATAAACCCGCCATTATGTTTTACAAATTTAAAAATAGAACGAATTTTTCCTTTATTCTGTACAAATTTTGTGCCAATATTATGATTTATTTTAACAGTAGAATGTGGTTTTCGATTAGTTTTAAATCGCGCACTTGGATCAAGCAATTCCATTATGCCGCCATTAAGTTTATTGTTTTATAAATTTAAAATAATTGGGAATTGTGGAGTGTATAGTTATAATTAAAATTATATTAGCTATATTTAGCTTATGATGAGCGTCATCAAGAGCTGAATACATTCATAACATTTGTGTCGAATGGTCCAATGTACCCTTTCGCAGTGGCTGCACCTATTTAATCATACATGTTGTATATTTTTCGCTCACGAAATCGGCACTCCTAATCTCTGCACTCTAGATAATATACTTAGTCTGGTGATAAGTACAATATTTTAATAAAATTAAAACCAAAAAAAATATTACGTTTGGATTTGGAATCTGTAATTTTTATACGATTGTTAATTGTGTTTTATAATTTTGGCGTCAATACATTGTACAATATTTTGCGATATTGAATTGGAGAGGGTGATAAAGAAAACAGAATCGCTATAATTGCATTACACAAAGTAGGCATGGAACCAAATGTAATGTTTAAAACTATCCATAAACTTGGTATTAGTAAAATCTTTGTGTTGTCCGGGCTATTAATAGGTACAATGAGGCTTCCTCTGTTTGTGATCTGGCTGTCCACTTAGTGTTCGTACGAAGAAATTGGTCAAAGCAGTAAAGGAAACAATACGAAGAAATCCTGTCCAGAAGCAAAAGATTTTATCTAGGGAAATGAAGATGTATCTAGAACCATGTCGCGTGTGGTTAAGAGATGATTTTGGACTTGCAGCCTACCACTCTTGAGAAAGTCGTTAAGCCCTTTAATAACACCATGTGTGGTCCTTCCAGCAAGACTCGGTGCCGGTTCATAAAGCTCTGGTCCACGCGGTCTTGGTTAAAAGCGAACGTCTCGGACTTCATCAGAGCTGAATACTGGCCGTCGTCTAGTCCTAATCTTAATCCGCTGGTTTGTGATTTATGGTCAGTTTTAGTTTGCTCTAAGCGCCATGATAATTTGGAGTCCCTAAAATAATCCAAATAATTGGCAGTAAAGAATTTCCCGAAGGAAAAAATGCGTGCTTCTATTGATAACTGCCCTCAACGTTTAAAGGGCTCTGTTGCGGCTAATTGAGACCACTTTAATAAGCTTATTATTTTTTTTTATATATATATTTATGTATTAAACTAAGACGCTGTAAAAGTAATAAATGTTATTTGCAATTTAATCTTTGTTACAAAATTTATGACAAGACTAGGTATTCGAGGGCTGATTGATAACTGGCTGAATCGACGAACCTAAAAAAAGATAGGAAAATAAAATTTATTTAATTATATTCTATCATCTTTTCGAAAGTAGAACGCCAAATTTTAATTTATTCGAACTGATAGAATTTGTGCGAGGGGACTTAGGACTTTCTCTGCCGTAAATTTTCTCAATAATGAAAAGAAACGAAATTCGTGCCGTGATAAAATAGAACCCTGTTCTTCCCTATAAGGCGGCACACACGCGTGCTTCAGTCTCTTATTCTCTCTGGCTCTCTCTCTCTCTGTGCGGTTTGTCTCTCTTGCGTAATAAAATTAATATCTGGACATTTTATTTGTTCTAACAATTGAAAACTCTGTGTAAACTCAATAAACTAATTGTTAGTTGTTTTTATTTTTGACATTTTCGTAATAGTTCATGAAATACATATTTACTGCTTTGTAACTCTTACACGTGCACAGCCAGCACCGACTAAAGCTACATACTGTAACTACACTTATTATTCATTGTCTTGTGGTCTGGTTATTACAATAAAACTACTTTTACGGGTGTTATCGCGGTATACGCGTGGACCCGTGACCATGGTTGCTGTAAAGCTACTGAAATGTCGGGCTACATAAACAATTAAATAGATCGCGATAAAATCCGTAAAAGTAGTTTTATTGTGACCAACATTCGTAAACTTTAAATATCAATATTGTAGCCTAGTTGTCGGACCTGTGCCTGACTTCTCTCCGGTCCTGTCAGATTGCCATCCCATGCGAATAGGAGAATGAATGAGTGCCACAAGTGCACTCTGCGCAAACACTAGTGCACTATAACATATAAGGAAGGCCGCCATGACGGAAATTCCACCAAGACGACATTATTGTAATATTACACTTATATTTTAGGATATGATAACTTGGATTAGGATATAAAAAACATAGATCTTCAGCAGCATAATCTAGGACAATCATAACATAAATAACATACAGTCACTTTTAACAACCCATTTTTTGACATGTGTTAATGTTATAGTAATATAATAATAATAACAAGTACGTTATATATAGTACGTTGTAATATAGTAATATAATAATAAGTACGTTATTGGCCTATGCGCTGTCTCAATGCAAGACTATTCATAGTTATTAATAACTGGTTACGCCCCACGGATTCTCCTCCATAAAATCTATTCTGCTTCCCGAATTTGTAATATATGCACAAATTTCATCCAAATGTATTCAGTAGTTTTGAAGGCAAAACTGACGAATAATATTAGAATAATTGTAGAAAAGAAAATCCACTGGAAGTGAGACCTCACAGACACAAGTGAAATAAAAACAAGACACGCTTCTTGCTTCGGTTTCGCAATCAACATTTGTACTTGACAGACTGATCAAAGTAAAGCAACGAAGAGTTTATGTGCTGAGCATCCAAGTGATCGAATTTTTGAAATCGTTTTGAAACAAATAGTGGTTATGAAACAAATAGTGGTTATGAAACAAATATTGGTTATGAAACAAATAGTGGTTATGAAACAAATAGTGGTTATGAGACAAATAGTGGTTATGAAACAAATAGTGGTTATGAAACAAATAGTGGTTATGAAACAAATAGTGGTTATGAAAGGCTCTGATTACTCGTCCTTCCGCCTATAATAATAAAAAAATATTATGAGATATGTACATAACTACTTTAAGGGTGGATTGTGGAATTATGGAAAAGGTAGTGCCATGTGCAAGATGTGGTGTCTTTCACCATTCATGGCACTACCTCGTTCTATGCACCGGAATTGGGCCGGCACGATTTGATACCGGCGCAAAGTGATAGCGTCGCTGTCGCGTATCTGTTTGTAAGTAGCCGGTGGTCCATTAGTGGGGGATGATGGACAACGCAACTGCGTAACAATCATGCGGGCGTCGGTAGTCATCAAAAGGTTCCAATTGCTCGTTTGCCCTCTTATGCTAAAATAAATACCAAAAGCCCTTCCTTAGTGGGTACCTCATACTCACTAATGCACCTACATAATAAGTACCTGTAGATGGGATATGAAAATTGAACTATCAAACTAGCATCATGTTAGTAATAAAATAAATAGTAGACTAGCACGGCGTTAGTTTCATAGTCTGATAAAAATCAAACTATTAAAATAGCGACTTTATAGTAGTAAAACAAATAGTCGACTAGTATGGCGCTAGTTACATAGTATGATAAAAATCAAACATATAAAATAGCGACTTTATAATAGTAAAACAAATAGTCGACTAGTATGGCGCTAGTTACATAGTATGATGAAAATCAAACAAATAAAATAGCGACTATATAGTAGTAAAATAAATAGTAGACTAGTATGGCGCTAGTTACATAGTATGATGAAAATCAAACATATAAAATGACGCCGGTATAGTAATAAAATAAATAATAGACTAGCATGGCGCTAGTTTCATATTGATATGAAAATACAACTATGAAACTGGCGCCGTTTTGGTAATAAAATAAATACTAATCTACTAGCATGGTACTTGTTTCATAGCGTAATGAAAATCCAACAATGAATCTAGTGCCATACTAGACTAGTTTGAAAAACGGTAGTACATAGTTATACTTTGAGTATTACTAGTTCGATTCTAATCGAGGTACATGAAGCAAAATTCATTACCCTATCATGGAGATATTTATGTTTTGTTGACAGGAATGAAAAGCAAGTTGGCAGAATGGAGGTAGAACCTGTAGTCCGCCGTTACCGCATCTCTTCGACCGTTAACTGGTAATTAGAGGTTTAAACTAACTGTTACTGCTTCGGTGTTCCCCCTGCTAGCTCCACTATTACAAGTAAACTTTGCGTTAAAGCCGAGTATTAAAATAACACCCCGTATTGAATAGGTACGTTCTTTAAAATTCTGAGTATGCTGAAGTTGGCCCCTGCCATTGCATTTGATTTGATAAACCGCAAATCCTCACTAGGGAACACCGATTCCTTCGAAGGATGATCCGTGAGGCTATGGAAATTAAAGAACATCCAAATTTCAATAGGGAAGATGGCTGGGTTCTTCCCTCTGCTTGGGACCCAGTGGTGAACATAATCAAATCAAAAAGTAAACATAACACCTCAAGACCGCAAGATATAACAAGTACTGTTTGCGTTAATAGGAACAACTAAAATTATAATTCAGTCCGCTCGTGACCATGGTTGCTGTAAAGCTTCTGATACGTAGGGCTACATAAATAATTTAATAAACCGCGATCAAATCCGTAAAAGTAGTTTTATTGTAATGTCTAACATTCGCGTAAACTTAAGACATCAATATTCTTTTAAAGACTTTTTTTGCCCATTCGACCCCTCCTCCCCAGGAGGAAAGGAGGGCAACGCATCTGCGTGACAACTATAATGCGGACGCCCATGGGTGTCGGTAGGCATGAAACGGCTCGAAATGCTCGTTTTACTCTCCTTCCCAACTCTCCTACATTGGGCCACAGGTAAGTCGCAAATCGCACGAAATGAGTCAGCATAATGGTATTTTTGGAGCGGTAGCATATGAACCAGTACTGCCTGCCTGGCCGTGTCGGCCCAGTTTACCTGCAGTGCAGCATGCCACTACCTGCTGCTAAAACGATGCTCAAATATATTCGATACCATGCACTGATTCGATCGCTCTAAACTCCTCGCGCAACCTATATGTACCTAGCCTGTGCATATCGTTTGAACTGTCAGTGGGGGGGGGGGGTGAGGATACCGGCCTCTTCAGCAAGCCACACAACAAACTAGGTCAATTATCCTTATCCACGCCACCGCAATTTAAACGGCATCATGCGCGTGCCGTCCTACTAGTATGAGGAGGGGGACCGTCTCCCCTATTTAAACGGCATCATGCGCGTGCCGTCCTACTAGTATGAGGAGGGGGACCGTCTCCCCTATTTAAACGGCATCATGCGCGTGTCGTCCCACTAGTATGAGGAGGAGGACCGTCTCCCCTATTTAGG
This sequence comes from Eumaeus atala, assembly GCA_017140195.1. Lineage (NCBI taxonomy): Eukaryota > Metazoa > Arthropoda > Insecta > Lepidoptera > Lycaenidae > Eumaeus > Eumaeus atala. Next base: position 611,150 of record JAFELO010000384.1, on the reverse strand, counting down.
TCCCAAAACTAATTACTATTGGGTACGCCCACATACAACCCGGTACATCTCTTCCCATCTACGGGAAAAGATGGGGTCTGTCCCCCTACCCTCTCCTTAAAGCAGAAGACACAAAAGTCTTCGCTAGTCCGTTGAACTGTAGAGGCGAGAACGCCGCCAATCAATAGTGAGTCCCTCATGGGTGTAGTATGTACCACTGACCTCAATACGTATGAACTACTGATCTTGTAGATGGCCATTAATGCCTCGTGAAAAAACATCACCGTTATAGCCGATAGAAATGAAAAATAGTCTAAATGATAATGAGATGCGCGTGACCGCTGTCTGACATCATTGAAGTATGTACGATGCCTGTTCAATTTAGTTATTTCATCAATGTTCTAAAACGATGAAGTCTTCCAGTCTTATTCCATGTTTTTGATTTTCCCATCAGCAATCCATAAACAGTATATAGATCATTAAGTACAGAGATTACCTTTACAGGTGTTTAGATATCAAGATATACTTTGAAGCATTCCCTGTTCGGAGAACAGCTACAATGGACCAACAATCAAAGTCATACGAGTCAAGGATTCTGGACTTTTTAAATAAATATAGTGAAGTCACGTGAATGATATCTAGATTCCCAAAATCCATGTTCAAGCTTCAACTTCGTAGATTCTCAGAAGCCTTAAATGGAAACCATTTTGATTGCGTTATTTTTTGTAAAGCGTAAGCGTACAATCATTGCCATTTGTCGACTACCAACGCCTATAGACATCCGCACAATATAATGTCATACATCTAGGTGCTTTGCTCAAATTATTTCGACAAGTGAAAAACGAATAAATTTATCTTCTCTATCAATAAAATCAAATTGTTGTTCTCGCTGACGTGGAATCATGAAAATATCCCACTGCTATGTTATCAAATCGTCGCGGCACAAGTGTATTCACAGTAACAAGTGCAGTGCACTCTCGGTTCACTGTTTCACCTATTCCTATGGAACGGTAGTCCGACACGAACGGAGAGAGACGTAGAGCCAACTAGACGTATGCCCCAAGGCACGCCGATTTGAAACTGCCTTTCCAACTTCAGACAGTTATTGGAAGTTGAAACCTTCCACTAGCATTATAATAAAGGTACTTTAACGTATTTTGTCGCGGTTTATTGAGTGTTTTACAATCCCGATGTTTCAGACGCTTAACAGCTACCGATAAAATCTGTTAGAATAGTTTTATTATAATGCGTAACATTCGCGTAGACCTAAGAAACCTACCAATAACGCTTGATTTGTTCCCACCCGGGACTCGAACCTGAACAACGATTCGAATTCGATCCGGCCACAAGCATCGCAACTACCACTGCATGCCCCTTACACTTTACGTTCAAACTTAAATAGAGTAAGCGGCGTGTTAACAAGTTATCCCCTGCACCCCGTCTGTCCCCCTACCGTACGCGTTATGGACCCCATAAACGGGTACGATTGTGGCTTGGGTACGGAATTTATGAGCCCCAGTCTGAGGGACCATGAATACTTTTCCCTTGAATAGACTTTTATGGCACTTTTATGGCAGACGTCTTTTAAATGTTGGTTTAGCATGTTTCTTATGGATGTAATGGTAAATTGCCGTTTATTCGGTAAATCATTATCAACAAGTTGTTTAACATCTTTTTGTGTTGATCCTAAATGAATGTTGTACAATCACAACACTGATGCTGCTGATGTCCCGGTCCAGCGCGAGGCGCCGGGCTCGTGACCCCGCGAGGCGCCGGGCTCATGACCCCGCGAGGCGCCGGGCTCATGACCCCGCGAGGCGCCGGGCTCGTGACCCCGCGAGGCGCCGGTATCGTGACCCCGCGAGGCGCCGGGCTAGTGACACCGCGAGGCGCCGGGCTCGTGACCCCGCGAGGCGGCGGGCTCGTGAACCCGCGAGGCGGCGGGATTGTGACCCCGCGAGGCGGCGGGCTCGGTACCCCGCTAGGCGCCGGGCTCGTGACCCCGCGAGGCGCCGGGCTCGTGACCCCGCGAGGCGCCGGGCTCGTGAACCCGCGAGGCGCCGGGCTCGTGACCCCGCGAGGATCGTAACTTTGATAGGGATCATTCATCTTGAAGTAGCAATACTTTGGACGGTGTCACACCCTCACGCCCCGGAAAGTACACTGGCGCCTGGTTTCTCTCCTTTGTTGTGCCTTTACGACCGGTCGGAAGAGACGAATGAGGGAACAGAGAGTGCACTTAAGGACATACATGATAGTTATAGTCCAAATACGCCTACACTATAACATGTCGTGCGGAGATGTCTTGTCTCTATAGCGGGGTCCGCTGTAGCCGATACTCGATTAACGTCGTTACTGCATTGCTACGGAATCAAGCCGTCCGGTATCCATTCACATAGTAGTAGTGAGTTGATGGGCGATGGCCGTGCTTTTGCGATCTGTGTGGTTCGTTTAGATTACGTTGGCCTACCGGGAGGATCCTGGTCTATGATATAACATAAGTGTCGTTGTACCGTCAATGACCAGCAGCGAACCGATGATGACAAATAGCCGGCGGCTGGTGCATGCGTACCGCGGAGCTCACCGAAGTTCGCCCATCAATCACTGGCATGAACCGCCAGCCCGTATCTATAGACAGTCCACTTTTTATTTCTTTTATTCCGTGACGCGCTAAGAGTGTTTTGTATGTCCCGACCAACAAAATAAAGATTGCAGCGGAATCGGGCCGGCATTACCGGAGATACCATTTCGCTCGCTTGACACCGCCGTACGATATCGCGTTTCGTACGGTTTGTGAGTAGCCGGCGGCCCCTTGGGGAGGGTGAAAAGGAAGGCAACGCATCGGCATAGTAACTATGCTGATGTTCATGAGCGTTGGCAATCGTAGGAGGACCTCGTGTGCTCTTCCTACACAACAATCGTAGGAGGACCTCGTGTGCTCTTCCTACACAACAATCGTAGGAGGACCTCGTGTGCTCTTCCTACACAACAAAAGAAAACTATCAGGTAACAATGTATTTGATCATAGCCATCATCATTATCAGCCCTTATCGGTCCACTGCTGGACCTGTATTTATTACCAATTAATTGTAGATCTCGTAGCTGCTACGAGTTAACGTATCGCAGGAGCTGCGTAACAGCGTAGCACATATTCCCTGTGATATGTAGTATGTTGCTGACGCGAACTCAACATATTTCCCTGTCCTGAAGTTTTCTTCTCAAGACATAAACTAACATAATTGAAAAACACAAAACTACACAGATTAAAATATGTTCAAATGCTAGCGTAACTTGTTAAGTAATTTACGCATTAATAGATGCTTGAACTACTGGAAATAGCGTGAACTGAGCATACCGCACGAATTCACGAATCGCAACCTGTTATAATTATAAATATGTATGTTTGTATATTCAGAGGAACCGATGGCAGATGGGCCAGTAGGGTTCTGGAGTGGAGAAGTTAGGAAAACGAAGTGTTGGTCCACCGTTCATCAGGTGGGAAGAAGATCTTCGTGCAGTAGCCGGTCCGGGATGGATGCGAGTAGCAGGAGATCGGCCGTCTCGGCGTTCATTGAGAGGGGCCTGCGTCCAGCAGGGGACCGATAGGGGCTGATAATGATGATGATGATATACATATTTTATAGTATAGTGTAGTAAGACAATCAAGCAATCGACTTTCTACGACTACAGACACCCAAGAACATCACCATAATTGCTATGTCGAAGCGTTGCCCTCCTTCTCACGTCCTCCTCCCTCCCAATGGGTCACTGGCTGTTCACAAAAGAATAATTAACATGTCACTTTACGCCGCCGGTATCATGTGAGCGAGAGGTCCCTTCCCGGCCGTGCTGACCTAATTCCGCTGCAATGCGGCATGGCACTACCTCTTACAAATATATGTAAAAACTACTGAAAGAATTTGGATGAAATAAACGTAGGTAAAACCGCTGGGCACAGTTTCAAGAATTAATTCGAGAGAATTAATTTCCTGGTCACTTCATCCGTAATATATTTTAATGCAGAAATTTCTCCAACCATGTATGATTTTATAATCTATGATAATAACAATAATATCTGTGGACTTATCATACGTCAGCCCAGTCCTGTGCTAAGTACCGTAAGGACTTGTGTTACAGGCACTAGACAACGGACAATATATTAAATATTTTTATATAAATTTAAGACATTTTTTTTTTATTTTTTTTTTAATACATTTTATATATTTAAGATTTTTATTATAGAAATACATGTTATACACATATAAACATCCATGACCTAGGCGGGATTAAAACCCGCGACCTCTGGCGTTTCGGACGCGCGGTGTAACCGGCGTGTGAGCCAGCGGGTCGTGGAATATACTTTACAACTACAAACACATAGAAAATGATTGCACTACACATAAGGCACATTGCACGAGTTTCTATACAAGTGTAACAGGTATAATTTTAATTATGAAGTCAAAACCGTAGCAAGTGTATTTATAATTTGGTCATAGCAGCTGTTAGCTTCTATTAAGTACAATTACTGCTTTGTAGTCAAATCAGATACGCTGGACCATCTTTTAGATAGAAATACTAGCTGTGCCTCTTTTTTGAGATGTACTTGGGTCTTTCCTTTCTGATTTCAATATATATTTTAATAAATATAAAAGAAAGAATAAATATCTTTACCAATTTCTTGGACGCATGTCCACGCTTATACTTTTTATTTCAAAAAATACATACAAACCTTGACACTTATGATAAAAATAATATGATTTTGATATAACATAAAGCTGTCTGTCCTTCGACCCTTGTCAGTAAATCAGTTAAAGGTGTTCTCTAAAGATGCCGAGTGCTAATTTTTGGTGGGAAATTCAAAATGTCCGATCGTAATTTGGGCGGGAAAGTTTTCCGCGGCCGTAATGAGCGGCCCGGTGTGCGGAGCCAGATGCTCGGCGGTTTTTTTTTTTGCGTTACGGTTTTATTAAAAAAAAAAGTTTTGCCTCACGGCATTCACCATGTTGCAATGAAACTTGAGACACATTTATTTAGTCAACGATACTACGATAGAGGGTGTTGTCTGAATGACATGAAGGAAAATATTCTTATTGAACAGGTGTACAAAAACCATTGCACACTATATCTCAAAGTAAGACGTCTTCAGTGTTTCGTGCGGTTTGTGAGTAGCCGGTGGCCCCTTGGGGGAATTATGTGGTTGTTTATGAGCGTCGGTAGTCGTAAAAAGGTCCTGGTTCTCGTTTGCCCCCTATTCTACAAAAAAAAACTAAGTTCAATATAATTAATTTAAAGTTTCAAAATAAATTTCGGTGTTCAATGGAAGAATTATGTCTAGTAGTAGATCGATTAAGGCTGATGATGATAATACCTAAGCTTCTATTTGTCAAGAAGTGTTAATAATATAAGGAAAGTGATATGAATTACCTTTTTGCAGACAGATAACAGAATTTTCCAGCTATTTACACTTTTTCACTAGCGAAGGAAATACGCATTTTTGTCTAAAGTCACCATCGCGAAATTCCCGACAGATATACGTGGTTCTTTATACGTATTGCTTTATACTTCTTTAAAATTCATAGAAAAATGTGTTAAACGGATGCTAGTTTAATAGTTAGAATAAATGAAAATAGATTATCTAACATCGATGTGGTCACCCTACAGCCAGCCTTGAACTAGACAAAGGTTTAACAGAGGACCCTAAGCAGTTCGCATCCGATTGGATGTTTTTACACATAGTGCTTGGCTTAATTAAATATACCCTGGAGGCCGAGCCGCAGCATCAGCGTTCCGGAGAATAAAATAAACCTTGTAATACATTCAGCAGTTAAGAAGTTTGTTTGCTCTTTAAGAAACCGTACCTATAACTTATCTTAAAGAGTAAACTCATCACATTTTCAATTAAACTGTGATGAGTAAAGTCGTGTGAAACAGTAACGGGTCGAGCGTAACACGAGCGTAATGCTTCACCGCGATTTAGTCGCTTACTGCTCCTCTTTTTAGCAGGAAAATTAATTATAGACTAGACTAGGAACTGACTGAGACAGTTCCTAGCGCATACGGGAACACACGAGCAATCAAAGACCTTGGAAGAACACCGACAGCATTACAAGAAGTAAACTACCACCCAGCACCAGTGGGCCACCGGAAAGGTACATGAATTGCCGGTCTTATGCTCGTAGCATTAGCACCTAAATCCTACCGAGCCGATGCGACGTGTGACTGCTATATACTAGTAGTTCGCGTTTTTATATATATATACTAGTAGGCCGCGGAGTGCCACAGGGCAGTTGCCTATCCCCTTGCTTTACGCGGCCTACACTAACGACATCCCCACACTCAACGATCCTTCGGGAGAGGGTGAGGCGGATATCATGCTCGCGCTGTTCGCCGACGACAGCGCTTACGTAACCTCGTCCCGAAAGCCGGAGCTCGCAACTGGGTGCATGCAGCGCATGCTGGACCGGTTGCCGGAGTGGCTCGACAGGTGGCGCATGTCCGTCAACGTGGATAAGACAACGGCGCTATATGTCAGCAAGAGGCGCTCCATGCCGGGGCGGTTAAAGTTCAGAGGCCAGGATGTGTCTTGGGAATCCCCAGTCGTGTATCTCGGATGCAGTGTCAACCGCGCGCTGCGGGTGGTCTCGCAGGTGGACCGAGCGATCAACCAGGCGAGAACAGCCCGCGCTTTGCTGTGGCCGGTACTAGCGTCCGGACTTCCTACACGGACGAGACTGGGGATTTACAAGACATATATCCGGTCACGCCTCACTTACGCCGCCCCCGCATGGTACGCGCTAACCCCCCAGGCCCAGCGGAAGCGCCTGCAAGCCCAGCAAAATATATCCCTACGGGTCATCACGGGTGCCGGTCGCTACGTCCGCAATGATGTGATCGCGCCTGACTTGCGGATAAAGTCGCTGGATGAGTTTGTGGTTCGATTGTCGAGCGCTTGTTCAATAGGGCAGACAATGGACCGCATACTTATCTACGCGACCCGGCCCCGCTGCACGCGCGACCACCTGACTACTACTTTGAGAGAGGCCTATGTCCCGAAAAGGGCTGATAGTGATGATAATGTTATGTATTATTTATGTGATATAACCTGAAGGCTACAACGGAAGATTGGACATCCAAGGTACAGGCAAAAGCCTAGATGGCAGTATTTGTACTGTAACAAACGGGGTCCATTATCTACGCAGTAAATTCAAAAAATGCTTCTATTCTTAAGGAAATTGGTGTGTAGTAGTGAGGTGGTGAAATGTAACTTTTGTGTAACTGTTTTACACATGTAGCCGCTAGCGGTCCGTGGCGTAGTCTCGTACGGATGTTACACAAGATATGGCAAAACTTTGTTGATTTACAAAATTACAATATCTGCAGCGTCGTTAACGTTACATCGTTCAACACGAATAATGTATAATTGTAACGGTAAAATAATTGTTTAATTCGGTCCAGTAGTTTCGGAGAGTAAAGAAATTAAAAATCATTGCTAATTAAATACTAAAACAATTACAAAAAAAGACTACTTCTACGTATTAATTGTGACTAATTATTTAATCACGACGATAAACGAACAGTTGGATCCCCTGATTACCTGCCTTCGCTCATTAGCATCCCCATCATCATCATAATCATCCGCCACTATCGGCCCACTGCTCTCAATGAACGATTTTATCGCGGTTTATTTAATTATTTAACTAGCCCGACGTTTCAGAAGCTTCACAGCAACCATGGTCACGGGTGGACTCAATGACTCACTACCATGGCTTGTAAGGCTTCTGGAACGTTGGGCCAGTTAAATAATTAAATAAACCGCGATAAAATCCGTAAAAGTAGTTTTATTACAATGAGTAACATTCGCGTAAACTTAAGACATCGTTATGTTAAATAAATGTCTATTCTCGTGTATTCTCTTTTAGCCGTTTCCTCTAACAATATGAAGCATACCTCGCGGTTTTCGGTTCCTCACCCCTTTAATTAACTGAGCGCAGTTAAAGAGGGCGGATGCGTAAGATGGACTAATTAAAACTTGGACGTGGCTCAATTCTCGCGTTACATCTGTTATAACCGCGACTTATTACCGCCCGCGGTTATGTCTACGTTTTAATGCGCAGGGGAAAAAAGGTTGACGACAAAACAAGTAGACAAGTATTAGGTTGTCACGCTGCATTGCTCCGAATTTTGCCCGTACGCACCTCGCTCACATGATACCGCCTTAAAATTCGTTTCGTGCGGTTTGTGAATACAATGTGGTCCACTGGAGGGGGTGTGAAAAGGTGGTAACTTACACAGTTGCCCTTCATATCTCATCCCATTTCTTCGTTAGGTGGATGTATATGGGTGTCAGTAGTCACCAAACTGCTCGGACAGTGAAACACAATGAGAAGGTGTACATGCCGTAGTCGTATTGTCTAGATCGCCGTATCACAATACGGCTAGCCATTTTTAAAAACCGGGCCGTTTTATTTTGTGCTAATCGTTCTACTGCTTCATTTTTGAAAATGGCCCGCCGTAATGAAATACGGCGATCTAGACAATCCGACTTTTTTATAGCATAAGTTGTAAACGAGCTCTCGGAACCATTTGTTGACTACCGACGCCTATGGACATTCGCATGATTGTTACGCAGTTGCGTTGCCCTCCTATCATGCCTCCCCCCCTCAATTTACCACCGGCTACTCACAATCCGCACGAAATGCGACGGCGACGCTGTCATTTTACTCCGGTGTCAAGTAAACGAGAGGTATTACTCCGCTCGTGCCGACCTTCTCCTATACAGCTTGGCCCTACTCTTCCTATACACTCCATAGTTACAGGATGTTTGCCCCAATAAAAAAAGCAAAGACAGTCATACGGCTTATTCGATAGTATTGTCCCACAAACAAATAACCTGTGTCAATTTAGAGACTGTCCACGCCCATTTACATCCGCACGTAGGCCTCCGGTCACTCACAAACCGCACGAAACGCGTACCTTACACTATACGGCAGTATCATGTGAACGAGAGGTACCTCCCTGGTGGTGACGACCCAATTCAGCTATAATCCAGCACGGCATTAACTCTTTCTGAAACAATTCTTACATATTTATTACGATCGCAATATATCTGGCCCATTGGAGGTGAGGAACGAAGCAGGGCCATGCATCTGCATTTCTAAAATCCGCATGTCCATGGGCATCGGTAGTTTCCGAAAAGCCGATTTCTGTCAAAAACTACTTCCTCCAGAATCATAACTCTCTTCACACCTCCGGACAGTACTCGATCTGTTTGCACGTGGTATGCACCTGCATACTTCCACATAGGCATTGTTCAGCCTCTCGAAAACGTCCATATAAAAGATATACACGTGCTAAATTATACGCTTTGTAAAAGCAACTTAAACACATGCGCGTAAGGTTGACCTTGAAAGGTTATGTACAATCTCGGACTCTTTAAATGACAGTTCACTATGGAATCGTGTATCTTTTATTTTCATATATCAATGTCTGTGATCGACAAATTAATAATATTAAGGCAAGTCATTGGAGTCAATTAGAGCGGCGCTGTCACCGAATTATCTCCAAATGCCTCGCGAAAAGGCTTCCGATCATTGACGTAGTGCAAATTCCTATTAACAAGGAAATATTGTTAAGGTCCTGATCGAAGGCTGCTTGGAAATTGTAAACATTAGCACCTACGCAGGCCAAATGGCAGCGAATGATCTGCATGTGAAGGTAGACAATTTGGCAGCGGCCAGGGCTTTCCAATTTTATTTAATTTTTATTTCTTAGGCACTCAATGAAACCACCTCGCGGACTTACAGGACTACGATCATAGATTTAGTGACGACAAAAAGCATAGAGTATTTTTTATTTTAACGCTGACAGGACATAACATGATGTCACCAAGATGTTGACAAAGGTCTTGTCACACGATGCTAAAACTTGTCGGTATGGTGTATAGCTATCCTTGATAAATGGACCAACTACCTCTTAAAGATTTTTTCAAATAGGACAAACTCTTCATCTATTTTTCCTCAGGTCTCCTCACAAAGATTTCCTACAAAGCAAGCAACGTTGACTGAGGCCTGTTGAAAAACCCACTACAGATACGTAGAATAAGTATGTTTGTTTAAGTTTTGCAACGTTGCGACTGAAATTAACACAGCTCGGGAGGTACCTCTCACTCACACGACACCGCCTTAGAAGGCGGTATTTGAGTAGCCGGTGGCCAATTGATGGGATTAAAGGTAAGCATCTCCATATGCGAAACGTCGGTTGTCATCAAATACCCCTGATTGCTCGTTTGTCACCCAATGATATCTGAAAATATATGCACACACAAGGACAACTGCTCATTGCTGATGTGTACACTGGTGAGATATCCAGGAACCAGTCGCGTGATCAGACCCGAACCACTCCGCTCACAGCTGAGCTCGCCTATCAATCAACCGCATAACATGACAAGTAACGCTTTTAAGATCTTCCGTCAATTACAACAGCACTTTGTCGCTTGAACTTCATAACTGAGTTACGTACGACATGAAGTGACGGACATCTTGTCTGTTTACGCGGGAGTCCAATTATTTCGACATTAATGCCAGCGAACAGCCGATTCAATCTAAAAAGCTGTTACAAGTTTGACGTTGAGCCGTACATTAAGTAAAATGCGCACTCGAGCACGAAGGTTCCACCGTTTATAGTGGAGAAGGCTAAAAACTGTGTTTTTTTGTATGGGAGCCCTCCTAAAATAATTATTTGACTTTGTTTGTTTGCTGTTATAGCGGCAACAGAACATCAATAAAATCCATTTTGAAAGAGTTAGCGCACACTGCATTCAATTTGTATGCAGCTGAATTAGGCCGGCGCGCCGGGTGAAGTACCTCTCACTCACATACCTCTGACGTGAATTGACGTTGACTCAGTCAACGTCGCGTTTCGATCGGTTTGTGAGAGTTCCAGTCGGTAGGCCCAACCTCCCCCCATCTCATGTCAGAATAGTTTAAAAATGGGTTACCCCAGGAGGGCACCTGCAACGTAGAAGCTGGAGAATCCCTCCTTGGACCTCCATGCTCGGATACTGAACTTGAGCCTGAATGCCTATATATGGTTCATGATATACAGCTTGGTGACAGACAGACAGCGGAGCCTTAGTAATAGGGTTCCGTTTTTAACTCCTCTGACATATGAGGCAAACGTGCAGTTGGGTCAAAGAAAGGAAAACCTTCGAGAAATGAATAACATCGTTTCCGTGTCACAACGGTTCTACAGTACAGACGACCGACGTCTCGGCGTCAGCTGATTTCGCAAAAAAGTAGTGTGCGGAATGAAACTGTTACATCAATAACAAGTAGCAGCGGGAAATCTGAAACGTCGGGCCAGTTAAGTAATTAAATAAACCGCGATAAAAGCAATAAAAGTAGTTTTATTGTATTACATATATTTCGGTGTTCATCGAATGTCTCAGTTTTGATGAGACAGAACTGCGAGCAATGTTAGCATACCGTCCTATCGAGTGGACGTTAGGTACAGTACGGGAATTGTTTCAAAGATATTGTTTTCTTTTTATTCAAGTACTAGAAATTCATATTTGTATCGGTAGTTTAAGTAAATATCATCATTTAACACGATCTAAGTAGGATCTTAGTTAAATGTTATGCATATCTGTCACTTGTCTTTGAGAAATTAAATTTACAAACGTACACCTTACAAAGGATCATTAAGGCGTGTCCTGCTACTTGAAGTCTCAATATATTTTTATCTGTTGTATAGTTTCTGTGTCGGCAACCCTTCGTGTTCGGTCGCCATAGCAACGAACTTGTAAACAATACTGTGTGGAGCCGCTAACAATGTCAAAAAAGTCCAAAAGAGCTCTAATATGGGAGGACAAGGAGGTTCTATTCGATCTACCGTTCGAGTGAGTACAGAAGCTTTTTTTATATTTTCCTTGCACTGAGGGGAATAAATGAGAAATACGGATAACACGGGGTTAGTAGTTTCAGTGTTGTCCTCCTTCCCACATACCACCAATGGGTCAATGACTACTCACAAATTGCACTAAACGCGAAAGGAGAGCCATCCCTTTAAAGGCGGTGTCATGTAGGCGACAGGCATCTCCCCGGTCGCCGCTCGTCTGCAATGCGTTATTAGCACTTAAACGAAACCAAGATTTTTAAAACTGAACTGTTCTAATAACAATAAAACAACTTTTACGGATTTTATCGCGGTTTATTTAATTATTTAACTAGCCCGACGTTTCAGAAGCTTCACAGCAACCGTGGGCATGGATGGACTGGTGGGTGATCATTGTTTTATTTTTATTGGTTAACATTTGCGTAAAGTTGAGACACCAATAAACTGTTCTTGCTTCTGTTTCCATGGAGGGTTTCTATACAACAAACTGAAAAGAATATTGTCTATGTATCACTTACATTTCTATTATTCTAAAAATGATTCGAAGGTGTACTTCGAACCAACGGATCATTTTTTTTCTACATTTCTTATAAATACACACATTGTCCAATCCATATTTCACACACACATATATGCATGCCTCATTGTTTTTTTTTTCTTATTATTTGTATCTATTTTGTTATTTTATTTTTATAAGGATTGCAGGTTATGTAAAAGTTATTATTATCTTTTCTTTTTTGTTTAATCTCAATGATAAAAGTAACAGGATGTATTGTGCCTTGTATGGGTGGGCTGGTGATCAGTAGTGAAGGCAGGAACCTGGTACAGTACTCCAGTCTCTCATCACAATTTTTATGCCAAATGTATCTAAGTATAGATTGCTTAAAGTGATTGAGAGAAAATAAATAAAAATATTTAATTATTTAAGTTTTTTTGACGTTATTCATTCATCCAAACATGTAGACTTTTGCATTTATATTAGTTTGATTTTTTTTTTTAAATTACCGATTGAAACTACCGTCTCTTATACTAATATTTATTATGCTATAGGAATTATGTGTGTGTTACTTTGTGTCTGAGCAAAGCTATTATTTTCTGTTCTATTCGGTGCCTTAGTGAGAGGTAGTGCCGTGCTCCAATGCAGCCAAATTCAGTGGACACTCTCGCTACCGGTCGTGAAGCGTCAGCTTCTCTGTCGCGTTTCGGTGTCGTGTTGTGAGTAGCTGCAGGGAAGAGAAAATAAGGACAACCTACCTGCACGACGATCTTGCGGATGTTTATAGACGTGTGTAATCATAAAACTCTCCAACTTCTCATTTGTTCCCCTACAATTTAAAAACCTGTAGTAACAGTTTTTTGTTTCTTAATCTCTAGTTACCTGAAGCTCCGGAGCGGCGAGAAGATCTTCGACAGAATAGAGCCCATAGAGGACACCAAGGGGAACAGCGGCACCAAGGGCAGGATGCTGGTCACCAGTTTGAGGATCATCTGGCACTCTCTCAAATCGCCGAGCATCAATCTCTGTACATATATTTGTATAGCGGAATAGGACTAACGAACATCTTGCAGACGCGCCGCCTTCCTTCTCTCCTCCTCTTCAACGGGCCATTGGAGGCTCACAAATTGTACGAAACTCAACGTAATAGCAGTCACGTTGCGGTAGCTTGCATCATGGCACTACCATCTCCGGAGACGCCAAATTTATAAAATTCTATCCAATGGGGACTATCTTCAGTAGGAGTCAACCTTGGAGGTACCTCTCGCTTACATGACACCGCTGTATAGTGACAGGTCGCGTTGCCTGCTATTCATTATTAGCTGGGTTTTAATGGGTGTTAATGGACTCCAAATTGGCTCCGATACTCGTTTGTCCCCTTACACTATAAGAATACTTCTCCGTACAGGCCCAGTACGTCTCTTACTCTCCTGCCTCTAAGAAAGAGCACAACCCATAAGTTTCAAAAGCGGAACTGTGTCTTCCAGCTATAGGCCTGAACTGCGTCCTCACCACCAGCACGAAGATGGTTAGCTCTGGTCTGCGCGGTACCACCCAGGCGCTGCTGCTCCTCGCCGGCTACCACAAGAACAAGTACGAGTTTATCTTCACCAACCTGGCGCCCAACTGCGTCAGACACTACACCTCGGTGATTGGAGTGCACAAGTAAGCTTCCTTCTGTTCATGTCATTCTAAGGGGGCCTCTAGACGATTTTATTGTGCAGTATCATTGAAATTTTTGTATTAACATTAAAGATTGCGCTATAATTGAACGTAAATCCCAGTTACAATAAATGTATACCTAATGCAACGGGACGAGCACAGGAAAACGAGGAGGGGTATCACATTCCAGTGATGTCTACAGATAATGTGTTCGTGTAAGTTGTATGTCGGAGCGAGTATAACTTGTATTGTGCTTTTTTATTTCGCAAAATTTTCTCACAATACGCCTCACTGAGTATTAACAAACCACATGAAAAGCGACAGAGTAACTACCAGTCATACTATCTTCAGTGAAAAACATAAAGAACACTAAATCGTGTGTCGGATACACACATAATGCAATTTAAAATAGCCCTGTTGGGTTAAACGAGCTGACGGATGGCGCACGACGCTCATATATATCCGCATCATTGTCATGCAGATATGATCCCCTTCTTCCCTACTCCCTTCCAATGGGCTACCGGGAACTGACGGCGCGTCGCGCGTCGACGTTGCGGTGAGATGTGAGCGAAGAGTACCTCCCCGGTCGCGCCGGCCCCATTCCACTACAATGCAAATACTACCACTTAACAAACTTTCGATCACTAATTCACAATTCAAAATTGGTATGAAGCTCGTGTACCAATTTCATGGTGTTCGTTCTAAAAGTTCAGCTAAATGAAGGCTAGTGACATCTTCATAGTTGCGTTACATGCGGTTTGTGAGTACCCGGTGGACCAAAGGGGAGGGTGAGAGGAGGGCAACACATCGGCATAGTAATTATGTGAATGTTCAGGGACGTCGGTAGTCGTAGAAAGGCTCTGATCGTTTGCCCCCTATTCTATTTAAAAGAACATACGGTAGTGCTTCGATGTATGTATCAATCATTCATTCAGTCAGTAATTGGTCTGTAATTTAGAATAAATTTGGTGGGATTTTCTTGTGGTACGGGGTAGCCCTTCTGCAGAAGAGGCGTCGTTGTCTTATGGTACTGACTAGATATCTTTGGATACCTTGCTGTGTGCTTTAAATCGTTTCTTAAGGAGATACTGAAAAGGATTTTTATTTAATATTTTCCAGGGCATATGCTGGATCAAAAATGTACAGAGAGCTGAAATTAAGAGGCGCCTTCATACACAACAAGCAACTGCGCATGTTACCACTAGAGAAGGTAATGTTTATATAGAGAATATTAGCATCGCCCCGCGGTTTCACGCGTATTCAGTCACAGCGACATTGTATTTAGCCTATAACCTTCCTCGCTAAATGTACTATTTAACACTAAAAATGATTTTTTCGATAATACTAACTTAACTTAATTTAATATCGTCATCATCATCATTATCGGCCGATCTTCTGCTACTCTCACCCATCCCGGACCAGCTACTGCACGGAGATCGTCTACCCACCTCGTCATCGGTCGACCAACACTTCGTTTTCCTAAACGCGGCCTCCACTCCAGAACCTCACTGGCCATATGCCATCAGTTCTTCTGGATGTGTGACCAGCCCAATGCCACTTCAGCGAGTCTATTCTTCGCGTGACATCGCAAACTTTATTTCTCTGTCTTATGACTTCATTACGAATTCTGTCGGACAGAGAAGCGCCCAACATAGCCAGTCGGACAGAGAAACGCCCAACATAGCCGTTCAATAGCCAGCTGAGGTAACACAAACTTCCAAGAAATAACATGAAAAAGTATACAATATAATACTTTCTGCATGTTATTCCTGATTTTTGTCTATGCCCCGCAAAAACTACTGAATGAACTTTAAAAATGAACATTTTGGAAGAGCCACAAACAAACCACAAACTTTCGCATTTATTAGCTACGATAGCTGTAATGTAGTGCATTCAAAATAATAAACAAAGTCATCTATATTAAGATTCTGGATCCAAAATATCCAAAAATTACGCTTTCACACAACAACAATCACTCAATAAATGATGGCCTAAAAAAATGGCCATTCAATATTTGATATCTGTCATCAGTAGCACCTCGTAGCTTTTTCTGTAAGCAGTCAGCTCTTCTTATATGGTTTCACGTCAGCCCGTCTTTGTTCTGCAGATCTGTCTGGCGGAGCGGGGCGTGTGGAACCTGTCCAGCGAGTCCGGCAACCTCGGCTCCATGGTGGTGACAAACGTGCGCGTGGTGTGGTATGCTGACGTCAACGACGCCTTTAACATCTCCATGCCATATATCACCATTGACAGTGTAGGTGCAATGATCACGATATGACTATAGCAGCAGGAGACATAAAAGGTTATATCAAAGACATAAAAGAGACACAAAAATATATACATTTCAAATCTAAGTAAGTGCCCTTGTTACGAGTAAAGGAACGCGGCCGGCGCGAGCTGGCAACACTGCCTGTTTGACAGCTGTCACTGCCCCTGATCGCGGCAAGACGCACACGATGAAAAATATAGCGACACAGCGCTTATATTGTTAATACAAGTTCACTGAACTGCCAAATAGCGAAGTCTTAATGTTACAACATAAAACCCCAACCTTCTTGCTTAATTTCGGCAACGACAGCTGTCTCTAATGACTAGAGGCTGGCCAGGAACCAAAGGAGATTAAACAGATGCAGGAAAGACGGGCAGGGTTAACGTGTTCTCCGGAGTAAGGGGTGTAACGCCACCAACTTCAGATCGTTTCATTCTGATCAAACTTCAACAAATTCAAATACATGTATTGCAATTGTAGGTATGATGTATGGTGATGATTCTTAAAAATCTTTGATTATATAATGTCTAGATAGAGAGACAAAAGCGTAACAACGTGTCAAAAAATATCAGCCAACTGTTGGCTTATAAGTACTTCCCTGCAAAACACTACAGATCGTGCCGCTTTAGTGTCACTACGTATTACGCGCGCAAAGTAATAAACAAATAACAGCTATAAAATGACGGTATGTGCTATTAAAGTGTGTTGGAATTATAAAGGAAGTGCAAAAAATACCAAACACATCATCCATCATCGGTAAGTAACCAAAATACTACATTTTTATTTTTTCTTTTATAATTATTGAATTACTCCATATTTTATCAGTGTTGCCAGTTTTATTTTTCATTCTCCCAATTTAAAGTAATTTTATGGGGATAATGGTTTGGACGCATAATTTTTTATTATTTTCAAATTTTGCACATATATCAAGTACTGATGAGCATACAACAATATATTATAATAATTAGCTTCTCTTGTATGTTTGTTTGTTTCTATGTAACGACACTTTAAACACGATTTCACCGACTTTAAAACTTCGGAATAATTTGAAACTTTGCATACTTATCAGGGATTGATGGCAAGACAATAATTTAATATAATAATTATCTTTGCTTGTATGTATATTTGTATCATTTAACAAAAATTAAAAAGCAAATTATAGTTAAAAAAATAAAAAGTCGCTGTTAAAGCACATCAAATTAAAAAGTAAAAAGTAATTCATGACATCAGTTATACTACGTAACAATAATGAACGAAAATTATTAAATAATTCTTGTGAAAGAAGGGTGGGTATTTTGTAGCATATTTTTCGTATAATGCGTTGCAGTTCCAAGCACACAAACAAACATACACACAAGTGAAGCTAACAAAAGCGTGTTAAACAGGTGACGTGCGCCCTTACATAAAAATATGATGTTCGCGAATAACTTTTTTATTTATGAGCCCACTTTAGTGATTGTTATTGCATACGGTTTATTAAACCAATTTCAATTGTTATCGGTACTTATCAACAAAGAGTGTAACCGCAGCGGCCATCATAACCTCGCTTCGGAGTTAAGGGGGAAGGAGTTACGTTACCATAACGGCCGCAACTTATTCTCAGCTATTCCACTCGAAATGTGTCACCCCCTTCAGAAAACCTATAAATACAACGATATTTTCGATGTTACATCGACTGTTTGTCATGTTATATTAACTCAAGTGTATAACAACGCTGCATTGCTGGCGAATTGGGCCGGCACTATCGGAGAAGTACCTCACTTACTGCTGGTAGCCCATTGGATTATAGGCACACATTTGCACATCTGGATGTTAATGAGCTTTTTTTCACCAAATGGCTCTTCATTTGACCTCCAATGCTGAAAAATATAATGTTAATTTGTTAAGCCTTTCTTTTTTATGATTTTGAAGTCGATGTTAAGTAAAAATTGTCATTATATCAGCAAGGTAAATATACAGATTAATAGTATTAAATCTTAGGTTTAACATACACTTCTATTCTTTGGATAAAATTTATCTGACTATTGAAAAATTTGCCCGTATCTAACATAACGATATGATGAGTTAAATATTGTAACCATTACAGCGTCTTACTTTTTTTAGAATACCCAATCATCCTATTATCAGGAGTCAATGGATTGATCGTATTAAAAAAAGCCGCGAAGATGCTATGTGGAAACCAACAAAAACTACCGTAGTTTGTTCCGAATACTTCCCTAGATAGGAAATGTATACTGAAAATAAAACAGGGCGCCGTAGACTTACAAAGAAAGCAGTGCCAAGCAAGGTGAATTTTCCTAAAAACTTATAAAATTATTCGTGTTTTCTTTTAATTATAGCTTGTTTATTTTTTTTTTTTCTTACAGGCATTATTTTTATCTTCGGCAAAATCCAGCGAATATCACGATTCAGAGGACATTGAGATAGCAGAGGTAATGGAAATTGAAATTGAATAAATCGTATGTTAACTTGTGTTGATTCTCTATTTTCATGTTTTGATTTTCGCGTTAAAGCTGAAATCATGGTATTTACAAAAACTATGTATACAATCAGGTTTACAGCTAGCTTCAATCGTCTTTCGAAAAAGCACTTACATTTCCGAAACTCCATTATGAATGTAAAGTTGGTTACCCAGCTCCTGAGCAGTATTGTATCAAGAGCAATTCAGTTTTGTCGACAAGAGTTAAATTTACCAGAATTTTCAAACAGCAACGCCACTGAAAAGTTTGTTATGCTAATGAATAATGTTTTTGATATTTTTAATTCTAGGAATTTAAAGGTCCAATCTTGCAAGCATCCAATATATTCTAGAAATAAACTTGAAATATTTACTATGTTAGAAGAAGCAAAATAATTTATTTTGCCTATGTGCAACAGCCTGAAGAGCCTTTATGAAAATTTGGTGGAACCAAAAAATTTTAGTTACTTAAGTGCTTACTGTGTTAGCATGCACGGTGGCTATAACGATAATCCGAATGCCCGACAGCTGAAAGGAATTTATGGAAAGCTACTTTGCCATATGGAGCCCCTTAAATACATAATGGAAACAGTACCTTTTTCGCGCAGAGATGATGAAGATATGATTGACAATCACGAAGAACATTTTTCGTTGGACGAAAATGAGGGTGCCTCACAGATCTTAGATTTTTCACTATTTTGTGAATTAAGTGACCAAATTGTTGGCTGTATAGCAAGTTACGTTCTGCGGATATTACGTGAACAAATAACATGTAGTACTTGCATTGATTCTTTAATAACAAAGAAAGATTACAGTACAACAAATTAGTACGTACAAAAGATAAAGGTGGCTTAGTTTATGCTTCGCAGGATGTTAATGATATATGCAAAAGGACGGAAACAATTGTTCGTCAGTTTATTAAACAAGATTTTTAATGACCAGTGCTAATTATTCTAAAATAGTACCTACTGTAATGCGAAATTTTATAGGTGGCGCTGGTTATTTTAAAGTAAAAATAACTAATGTTTGTGGTATTCTACATGAAGTAAATATAATAGGCTGGTCGTGGAAAAGTATTTCTCTATAAGATACTACCACAAAATAAAATTAGACAATGTCAATAGTAAAGTAGAAGCCAAGCGAAAACTTTTCAAAAAACAAATACAAAGAGATGGTCATTGATTTTGGTTTTATTTTCACATGAAACCGCATCCCTGACGTCGAGGACCTGGGCGTCACGCTAGATTGAGCTTACCCTTTCAAACCGTATATCATACGCATAAGAAAAAAAGCTGTGGTAGAATGTGGGGACGGGAGCTGCCCTCCTTATTAGAGAGGGGAGCACCCGTTCCCCCTCTCTAAAAGGGTCAATAGCTTCGAAACAAAAACATTCCATTCAGTAGTTTCAGAGATTACCTTGTACATATAAACAGACAGACAAAAGTTTTAAAAATCATTTAGTTGTATTCTATTAGTTTTAGCAATGAATGTGTAGGAATAATATCTAATGTGCCGTAATATATCTACTGTTTTATGAAACTTATGTTTATTGGTTAATTTTTTTTTTTATTCTGTGAATTCATAACAGCATGTTAGCATATCAAATGATAATACTGTAATACTAACTTAATGCAACATTCAAACTCACAATTTTAATTAAATACTCCGCTGTATTTATTTATTAAAAAAACAATTAAAATGTTAAATTCACTAAACTAAAACACTATTATTTTTTGTGATTTATGGGAGAATTTTAGTACAGCTGGTATCGTTATTTACGCACACGGATACATTGACGCACTGTGTAAAACACTGCCTGCACGCAACGCATGGTTGAACTTGTTGACTAATTTTCATTGTTTTGATTGTAGGGCGACGCTTCATGTAGACATTATATAATCAAAGTTAAAAATATTACATGTCCTAATTCTAGAATTTGCCATAAAAGGCGTGCAATTTACGTTCAATATCTTACAACATTACGCACTTTAAATCAGTTATAATAAACACAAAAATTTTGAAAATGATTTCCCTTTCGATGCCTTCGTCAATTAAAACTGCGTTACACATATCTGCTTGATCGATGCAACAGTCCCGGCTCCTTCCTTCTTCCCTCCAAGTGGAAACCGTACGAAATGCAACAGCATAACTGTCACTTGGGGGCAGTATCGGGCAAAAGGTACCTCCCCGGTCGTTCCGGCCTCGTTCGGCTCCAATGCAATGATAAATCCATATAGTGATTGTAGTATTATTATTTAGTCATTCGAATCGTTTCCAGATATCGATCCGTGACTCCAAGTTCGGTGAAGCCTTGGTTATAGTCACCAGGGCATCTTCAGGGGGCTACGTGCTGGGGTTCCGAACCGACCCTCAGCGGCTGCAGCCGGTACTGACAGAGCTACAGACCCTACACCAGGCTTACTCCGAGAGACCTCTACTCGGTGTTGAGATGAACTGGAGCGAGAAGGTAAGAGGATAGGACAAACCATTTACACCATGGGACAGAAAAAACCAAGATCATATTGATCGTGTCAAGAGTCTTCGAAACCGGCGTGTTGTGGACAGGGTAAGTATCTAGACATATGACACTCGGTTCTCTCTGCCCACCGTGTTAGATACGCCGCATCTTCTCGAATTCTTCGCGAATTTCGAACAACAGCATGTCGAGTAGGGCCTACGACTTAAAGCATTATACACATTCGAGAGCAAGTCAGGCATGTAATGTATCATAGTGATAAAGGATCTCTCGGATCATGCCAAGTATTTATATTTCGCAGGTGAATAGAAGCTCTTTCACGCTGTTGGTGATAGTAACAGCAGACGGGCCAGTAGGATATTATTAGTGTATGAATGGAGCCCATCCAGCAAGCTGCTCTTTAGCCTGACAGAGCACAGCACGATCAGTTACACGCGTGCGCACGGTCAACTGCAATGTCAGTGCTACTACATTATGCCACATGAAGACGCTACGATAGTGGCGATAACCACCGTTCTTCACCATCACCCGGTGTGGAGGACGCTGGTTCCTTTGACGTTGAATTATCTGTCTATAGCTTACAGTTATAGGTTACTTGAAAGTATTAAATATACTGTTATCCATCCATCAAAACTGTAAATATTCACCTGGCTTCTTTGTTATATATTTCTCTACTCATCCAAACGCGCTTGATGTTATCAAGAATCTGTTACCTTTGAGAACATCGAGGCAATTCAAGGTAAATTTGGTGAAATGATTAAATATTAAAATAATTATTAAGGTTGTATAAGCAACATAGATAGTAGGTTATTATTATTTGTGTACTGGGGTTTTCATAAAGAATATCGTATTTAAACATGATTATGGACTCTTAATATAATTGATTACAACATAATGCTGTTGGCTTCGTTGCCAGGGATGGCTAGGGAGGGCAGGGGGGGCAACAGCCCCGGGGCCTCCATGAAAGAGGGGTGTCCCCTCTCCAGCCACCACAGTTATAGAAATACAAATCAAATGGTTAACCTTTTCGAATTATCCACAATAAACTTAGATCACTAAATGTATTATATAAACTACTAGAAGAACACATCTCCACGTCAGTTCCCTAATGGGCTGGGCAGACGTAATCGTATATCACGACTGCCGCCTTGCCTGCTCCACATTCACAAGTCTCGTCACAGTACCCACTCTCGGTAATAATATCCTTATTTTATTATTTCGCAATTATTTTTTCTTATTTCGTTCATTCCAAACTATTATAATATATGATAAGCCTGTGAGTGAGAGTATGAAACTCTACGTAGCACCGGTATCAGTGCGACATAGCAAAAGAATAATCGGGTCCTGCCAATGCCCATAAAAGTCCGAATTATGGATACGCTAACGTCCTTCCCTCTTACCCACTCATGGGCTGGCTGCACGACATGCGACAGTTCAGCTGTCACTTTGCCGCGGAATCATGTGGGTGCGTTAAACATCGCTAAGCTGCAACAGTACTTAAACAGCCTTTGTTATTTATCTTTATTATGTGTAGTATATGGCTCACATGCCAAATGCTTTCCAGCGCAAGCTTTAGACAGTCTAAAGCGATACTCTATTGTGTAATTGAAGTAATCATATAATAATAATAATAATGTCGTCCTAGCCGAATTTCGGCTACAGCGGCCATCTTTGTTGAGAAGGGCCATCTGTGCGGAACGCATTATAGTGCTCGAGTGTATACACATAAGCTGAGCCTTCAAGTGCACACTCCCTTCCCTCCTTCTCCTACTCGACGGTACGGTAGTGCGACACGATCAGGGAGAAATCAATCGCAGGACCGATGGCTGAGCGTGCCCTCCGAGTGTAACGCCGCCAACTGACTGACTCCAAACTATTGTAACAAATTGAAAAATGCTAATAACGCTGTCACTTTACGCCGGTGTCAAGTGAGCGAGAGATACTTCCCCGGTCGTGCCGACCCAAATTCGTTGCATAGGAGGATGTATCTTCCTAATGGTACCTCTACCTTAACTTACTCATTCCACTTGGGGTGGGTTTAACCTCCCGCACGTGATATGCAATTTACCGGCCGTGTGAACCCGAAAAGCATCATGGCCGCTCCGCTCCCACAAAATATCTCTTTCATTACGCGTTTCAACTTTGACGTAAACAACATAAAGAAGTTTATAAGCCATAATAACGGTAATAATAAATTGTAATATTTGATTCACCTTTCTCATTCTGGAGTTGGCTCGGTGTTTTCACGTTAAATTAAGTTTTCATGTCGAAACTTGGAGCTGTTTGAGTTTTTAATCAAGTTGTAATCTTAATTACTACCTACCTAAGTACACGTTAAATGATATCTTGAAACCCCAATGCAATAGAATATGCTAAAAACCTATTATTAGGCATTCCATAAATGAGCTAAAGACTTATAAGTTACTTATGTGGAAGCCTGTCGATTTAATAAAAAAATTGTACAGTATTCAAGTAACA
The DNA here is from genome assembly GCA_017140195.1 of Eumaeus atala. Lineage (NCBI taxonomy): Eukaryota > Metazoa > Arthropoda > Insecta > Lepidoptera > Lycaenidae > Eumaeus > Eumaeus atala. The sequence goes on along the minus strand of JAFELO010000384.1, from coordinate 587,440 downwards.
GTATTCAGGCGGGAGTGGACCGGCACGACCAGGGAGGGCTCCCCTCGTTCACATGATAACACCGCAAACTGACACGTTAATATCGGATTGCATCCTTCCCATCTGCAGTAAAGGAGGGGGTCTGTCCCCCTATCGACCACAATGTCACCTAGACCGTTGCCCGATGTGTCTTACAGTAACTGATGAAGCTGCACTGGACACTTAAGTCAACGTGGAAAGTTGTGAACGTGAAAAAAAAAGTGACACGTATGCTATGGCGCTGCGTGGAGTTTTTTGCTAACCCATTGATGGGGAGAAGGGAAATAATGTAAACATCTGCACAGCCAAAATGTTGACCTAAGTTGACGTTCAAATAGTCCAATATCTCGTTTTTATTATAACATAAACAACTCTCCCTTTTATTATAACATAAACAAACCCCTTACATAGTTTAGACCTATTGTTAAAGTTCTTAAACGTTAAATGGGCTATGTTCATAGTAGGCGCAGTCGAAGTCGCGAGTAGCAGCCAGTGCACTTCCATTAGGAAGTGGACGTCCATCACAACCCGGGGGCAGAGGCCAGCTGCAATAGACTCTTTCTTCAAACATCCATGAAAAGATCTGCTCTGTCAGAGCAAATGTATTGTCTCAAATTGTAAGCAACGCGAAGTAAAGTCTTTACAAGAGTGGGTATTATTATGGCTGTAGGTTCCGTATGTCATATTGTCATATTGATTGGTGGCTGTCGTTCCGTGCTGCTGCTATACTTGCTGCTTATTTCTCAGCCTGTAGTCGAAGCGTGATGGTATACAGCCTTAGTCGAAAATGCCCTATTCAACACCAAAATATTTTTCCAAGCCAGTTCCCGAGGTTAGCGCGTTCAAAGAAACAAACAAACTCTGAAGAGTTTGTAAAACCACATAAGCTGAAGCTTTATATTATTAGTACAGACAAGTAGGTCTTAGAATATCGACCACCGCACAGCGTAATATTACATCATCATCATCCCTTATCGGTCCACTGCTGGATATACGCCTCTTTCAATGAACGCCAAGACGACCGATCTCCTGGTACTCGGAGCCATCCTGAACCACCTACTGCGCAGAGATCGTCTTCCCACCTGGAGAACGGTCAAACACTTCGTTTTCCTAAACACGGCTGTACCATGAATCGAATAGGCGACGCAGCAGTGGCGCCGGTCCTAAACCAAATCTGCAATTGCCAATGCGCCTGCTCAACGTGGCAATTATGAGCGTTTACCACCAATGAGTCGTCCATCGTAATATTTATTAATATTTTTAAAAATAAATTTCACGGAACTTAAAATTTCATTACGGAACCCCTGCGAGGTAATAAAAGGCCTCGACTTTTAGGTCTTTTAGCTTCGTCATAAGCTAAATATTGTCGTTTGTGTACAAGTACACATTTAGGTTGTACCTAAGTACTAATGTAATGAGTAACATTGCACAACTTTTGCTCATTTTAACGGCCATTTTTAGATACAAACTGCTACTCAGAGACACTGGCACAACCTAGTGGTCTCGCCCTGGTCGTCGTCCCAGACACGTTCTGTGGGGCAAATAACGGTCGTATTCACCACTAATGCCAAGTGCTACCAGCGAACACGCACTCAGACCCGACACCGCACACCCGGTGTAGGGGCACGCAGACGCCCCCGGGGACAGATGCACAACATACGATACAACCCAGACACTCGTCGGGTCAGACAACAGCGCACACGTTCGACGTCACAATCGGGGGTGAGGGACCTCCCAATCCCCCTGGCTATGGGAATAATAGTTTAAATAGCTGTTACAAACTCTCTCATATCGGGATGCATCCCTCTCATCTACTGCAGGGAGGGGGCCGGTCTCTCTTTCGACCCCGAACCTAGTCGCTTCGCCAAACGAGCACTCATAGCAATCCGACGAAGCTGTATTGGGATTCCCTTAGTTACCACAGCATAAGTTCAGGTCTGAAAAAGAACAGTACATTCGGCTCTCTTAGTTCCTGAGATCAGCGCCCCTGAGCGAGCCTACAGCTAGCATTTTGTCTCTAGCGAGAACAAACTAGTAAAAGCTGACGTAAAGTACTATATTCTTAGTTTATTATGTATGTATACCACCACGTTATGTATGTATACCACCACGTTATGTATGTATACCACCACGTTATGTATGTATACCACCACGTTATGTATGTATACCACCACGTTATGAAAACGGGCTGAGTTTGCGGGGAAACCGCGGGGCGCTGATAGTGATCTCAATCTATCGTGTGATGTTATTACACCGCGAATTGCACTCGCAAACTCTTTCTCAATTGAAAAGTATGTGTCATTTTCCAGACGACAAAACCAATTCAAAGCGATATTGAAGAGTTGGAAGAGATCGGTGAGCCGCGGGGCGAGATGGGTCCCTCGCTGTACCTGGCCTCGCAACTGGCCCAGCGCGACGAGGAGGGAACGCAACCTGTATACAGCCCTTATTTGGGATTGGCGATAGAACCATTGAAAGAAGGATTCTCGCTGAAAAGCCTATTTGAAGTTCAAACGTCCGGTTAGAAACTAGAGAGGGCACAAATCTAGAGGGATGACCAACTTATATGAGGATTAAAAAAAATAACAAGCAGTGTAACTTCTTTACTTAGACGTTAATATAATACGGACTATGAGAGAAAGCAGATGTGTGTTCGCACCTCCTTGTTTTGCCCCCACAGTAAAACACGATAAATAAGTTTCGCTCTGTCCTCCCTTTCACTTACATCACAAGTGTAGCGTATAAATAATAGTTTTACAGGTGCCAGGTCAATGGAGTCAATAATAGTTCTCGATCATTCCAGAACGTCCATAGACGGCTTACATAGACCAATAAAAATTTTGTATTTAGTGACAGTGGCGTCGCCATTTTTGTACATTTTACTAGATTTTAAATTCTTTTATTTCTTTTGTTGTTGACGTAGGGAAACATTTACGCGCCTTTGCTGACCCTAGGTGTGTGTGTGGTGCGTGGGGCTCGCGGCTCATTATAGTGCCGAACAGCCACAAAAACCACCGCGATTGCCATCAGTGCCGCCTTTGGTGAGGTGCCCCGGAACAACAAATCATCAGGGCACCTCGACGGCAGTCCCCTAAGGGACCGTTGCCTCGGACACAGAAGTGTTGCCCCGCACCACAGGAGAAACCCACCCTTCATTAGGACCCGTCTTTAGGTTAGTGCAATAGGGTGAGGTTCCCATTCTCGCCAGTTGCCTCGTGCGCAAACATACCCCCAACTGTTGCTCTTTTGTCACCTCTTCTTATAGGAGGGATACAAAGAGCGATCCTCCACCCCCCCCCCTCTTCTTCTAAGAGGGGTACAAAGAGCGTCGCCCTCTGGTCAATTGACTTCGCCTGGATTCACCCCAGACTAGTGAGCCTCACCGCCACGACAAGGCTTGTAACGTGGTAGATTTTAGTGTTTTCATACACATTAGTCGTGGCTATCTAATCTCACTGTCCGACGAGCACTTAGCGAGGTACCTGATGAAGCTGAATTGGGCTTATATTCAATAAGTCTCAAAATAAATATCATAACCTGTTGTGTAATCCAGCGAACCTCTTCAATACATTTAAAGGGCAGCCTCTAAGATCATAACTAACAAGTATTGATAGGGATCCTATGGCAATCTAATGTTTTAATGTCATTTTTATACTCACGATTGATATACTTGTGTGTTGGGAAAAAATTAAACAATCATACTTAAACCTAGGACACAAGATTTAGCTATTATCGATTTATGTTACTAGCGCTCCTAAATATGTACCTATACATTAAAATTAGGAAAAAAATATTATTTAAGCAAATAAAAGTATATAAATTAAAATAGTATTTAATTATTATTTTAATTTGCAGCAAGTAAAGTTTTGACGCATAATAAAGCAAGCGTTAAACAGATAATCGAGATCTCATCTACACAACAGATAGTGCTTTCGTCAATAGATGGCTATTCTGTCGTGTTTGGAGCGGTTCGTGAGAATCTGCTGGCTCATGGGGCTAACTGTAAACGAAGGGTAATACTTAAACTCTAATTTTTATAAAAATACTGGACGAATCCGAAAAATATGTAATACAATATGACATGAATGTGAAAAATTTCTTCAATCAAAGAAATGATTTAGCACATGCCCTATTAGATGAAACAGTTTAGGAATCACTAGACTGGGTCGTTGAATAGTAGTATGAATAACTACATCGTCATAATGTCCGCCAGGACTGAAAACAGCTTGCGACGAACGAAACTATAAAAACTATACGAAGTGAAAAACACAACACTGTAGTGTCAATTCATGTGCAAATGGAAGATAGGAATTGAAATTGAACAACCAACCTTAACAACCTTACTAATGCCTACTTACTTCTCAATGATCTTACCAAAAAGTATTATTGTGAACATAGATAATAATGGCAATAGATATAAGACGGGACGTTTTAATTTCTGTTTATTTAGGAAATATTACAATTTCAATAACAATGGAGATCATGTATAGTTTAATAATAATTTCTTTGAATATAATTTAAGAAAAAAACAATTACCGTAGTATTTAATGACTTAAAATCATTTTATATAATATTATTAATATAGTAACTGCATACAAATAAATTATACAACGGATTCATTATTTGTTGTTCATTTTAAAATTATGTTACTGTGTTGTAAGGATGAGGTTTTGGCCAGCGGCGTGCACTTCGCCATTCGTCCATCAGGACTGCAATTCTGACCTGAATGTGTACCGCAGTGCGGGTTAGGACGTCCCCTGTAGACAACGCGTAACGGTCCGCCCATGTCGTTACAAGAAATGGTAAATGCATTGATTTGGGCCGCCACCCATCTCGCCATACCCGAGTAGAGAAGTGCGGATTATCAGATAGGCACATGTAAGAGGTGAGTTGGAAGATAAGGTAAATGAATTGGTAAACGTAATGAACGAGAAATGTTTGGATGTTTTATGCGGAACAGAGACTAAGCGTAAGGGTAGGGAAACCTCTGATCTCTCCGATGGTGTGATGGCCCTGTCGTCTGGATTTCCATCGAGTAATCACACTAGCGCCGGAATAGGCGATCTTCTATCCTCACGCTCAGTCCCTGGTGTGAAAGATTATGGTATGGTCTGCTCAAGACTTATCCGTGCCCGCATCTGGGACTCACCAGATTATTTAAGGTAGCATTATGTTCAACAGTAAGCTCGTCGTCAATCAGTGACCTAGAAGAGTTTTGGGACTTTTTCATAAGCATCTACTTACAGTAGATGCTTATGAGTGAATGATGCTGATCAGCCCATCGTGGATTCACGTGTGGAAAAAACCTTCTGGTTAACACAGTGTTCCCTCATAAGGGCATACAATGTCCATAAAAGTGTGATAGATCTGATTTTGATTGATCGTAGGCTCCGTAAATGTTTGTGTTAATGGATACGCGCACCTTCAGAGGTCCTGACCTTGGTATGGATCACTATTTGGTTGTTAGCCGATATAGGGGCTATATATAACCGATATAGAGAAAGCGCGTTGCATTCTGAGAGCTTGAAAGGTTGAAGAGTGAAAAGTTGCAAGATCTGAATATTATAAGTCTGTATGAGAATCAGGTTCGGGAGAGGTTGATAAAAGAAAATACTCGACCTGAACGTAGATGAATGTTGGTAAATTTTGAAAGAAAGTGTGGTGGGTGTAGCGAAAGAGGTGAGATGGTTGCAGCGGGATTTCATGTGGTTAGTGCTGAGATGAAAAATTTGGGGACCCTGCAATCTGGGGCTCTTTCTGGTTCCTTTGCAAAACGTGCTCGAGGATCATTAGAGTGCCCGAGGACTGGTGACGTGCGGTCACCGTGCCCTTGTACAAAGGCAAACGTTCACGTATGCCCTGCAATAGGCATAGTGGCGAACTGCCTACTTTATGCAGATGATGCAGTTATTTTAGGCTCTACTTCATCTGAGTTACGATGCTAATCACAATTATGAAAGATGATTGTGAGAATATGGGTTTACAAGTGAGTGTGAAGAAAACTAAAGCTTTAGTAATTGAAGGAGGAATAGCCAAGTGAATGTATTTGTATATCTTGGTCCTCCTTTTGGCAGGGATGGAAGGTACACCGCAGATGTCGAAAGAAGAGTCTGTGTAGGGAATAGAGTAAATGGAGCGATAGGGAAATTGCTTAAACGCATGGTTCTCAGCCAGGGTGCCCGTCTAGCCCTGCATAATTATGTACTAATCCCAACGTTATTGTATGTAACTGAGAGTTGGGTATGTCAAAAAATGTATGAACGTAGAATAAACGCGGTCAAGATAAGGTCGTTGTGAAAAATATGTGACGTAACCCTCGCCGACCGTGTTTGCAATAATGAAGTGAGAGAGAGCCAGAACATTTTGTGGTGCATTTTACGGAAAAACAATCACAATCCTTCGGTTTGGACTTTAACATAATAATTTAAAT
>JAFELO010000384.1:553250-580675 GCA_017140195.1 Eumaeus atala | reverse complement strand
TTTAATGAAACATGAAGTTAGGCAAAGATTATTTTTTTAAATTGTCTCACACAAAATAATGCAGTGCAAAGTGGATAAAATTTCCATTGATCTGCATAGCCTAACAGGTTGCTAGGTAACAGCTTATGCTTAGGTCTCAACCATAAAATTTTGTTAAAAGGGGAAAATCATATCCCGCTGAAGAACATTACCAGAAAATAAGTTTTTTTCATTATAGCATTGTCTAATTTTTTGCGAAATTTCATGACTCCATTTCTAGAGTACTTCAGGTCGACCTATATTCAAGAAATTTCACATTTTCCTTGACAGATGGACCGATAGACAGACAATAAAGAGATCCTATGAGGGTTTCATTCTTTCTAAGTGAGGTACAGAACCCTAAGGAATATCATGAGTCAGTGTGAGACAAACTGGACAACAGCCAGACTGCACTTGTTTGCCTCAATAATAAAATATAACAATGACTTCATAAATAATTTCAGATCCCTCCTGCTTCAAGTGATGTACTCTGTGGAGTGGTGGTGTTGGTGGATGTGGGGACGGAGAGACAAGCATTGGCTCTACGTGCGGCTCTGTCTGCTCTTGGAGCCACGGTGGTGCCAACATGGACTCCTCTCGTCACCCATCTAGTGTGGTCTCAGGGTAAGACGTAATGCCATCATACCAGCAGCTTCAGCTTAGTAAGAAATTGAAAATAACTATAACAACAAAAACAACATATCTTCACGTCAGCGCCCTGATGGCTAGGCAGAGAAACAGAGTGCCAAACATTACGTTCCTTGCATCATGAAAAGAACTAAAACTCTTTTGAATAAAATGGCTAACCTTCTCTGCTCCAGGTGGTTGCCGAGACACACGAGCTCGCGCGCGGGCGCTTGCTTGCCGCGTGGTGTCGCCGCTGTGGGTGGAGGGGTGTGCTGGCGCCTCCCGCATGCTGCCCGAGCGGCTGTTCCCGGCGCCCTCCCGCCCCTCCGACCTGCCCTCGCCCACTACTCTCAAGAGGCTGCTGGTGAGTACACCACCGTTACCATATAGTAAGATCAAAAAACAAAATTACTTTTAGTTTGTAGCAGATTTTTCTTATATTATAGGAGAACAAACTAACAGTCAGCTTATTCTGGTGGCTACCAATCTGCAATATGACAATACGGATGTGTTACCGTTCCTCCTTCCTTCCCTCATATGGGCCTCCAGATACAAACCGTATGAAATACGACAGCATAGCTATCTTTGTGCCAGCACAATGCAGGCTGCGTACTGTGGTACTACCTTTTTACATACCTAGAGGCCTAGAGTAATGGTCATTTGAGTTCCTTGATGTTGGCGCATGTGTGCGGTGGTCTTCCACTTCTCGTTCGCATCTTATGCTATAAAAAAATACGACCTGGACATTGGCGGAATCGAACAAACTAATAGTGTTCCCGAATGCAATTTTACTTTTTGCACAAATAGTAATGAAATAAATTATATTAAAGCAAAAATATAAATTTACACTTCAAATCACAAATGCATGAATGTTGGTAATTACTCATTCTCAGTAAAAAACCACCACCAATGAGAATAACCAGCGGAACAAACTCGGCAGATCTTTGTCGATCTAAATATTACCATAAAAAAATAGTGTTAACGTGTAATTGCATTGTTGTTTCAGATAAAAGCAGATCGGAGTAACGTGCCGTTCGCTAGTCTGCTGTCGGACAGCCAGGGCGAAGCGCCCAAGAGGCTGCGCGTCTCCAGCGAGACGGAACAAGACACCAGCAACAGCACACGCACGTCCAAGGATACGTCCCACGACACGTCCCGCGATACGTCCCACGACACGTCCCGCGATACGTCCGACGATAAATCTAAGGATAAGTCTAGGGATAAATCATGCGAAACACCCGGTGAGTGAAATAAAAACTTCTATACTAGTTAGAGCTAGTGCCATGCGGCATTGCAGCCACATTGGATTGGCGTGCGCTCACGTGATACCCCCGTCAAGTGACAGCTATGATATTCCATTTTGTGCGGTTTGTAAGTTTCCGGAGGTTCATTGGTGGGGAGCAGGGCAATTGGGCAACACGTCTTCTTATCAATGTCTCTGAGCGTCATCTAAAATCTTCGACCGTTCGTTTGCTCGCTTAATATAAAAGAATATTTTATTACATAACGACAAATATCTATTCATTTCACAATGCTTCCCATGGCACGTCCCATGACATATCCGACGACGAGTTGAAATATAAGTCACATCGTGCCAACCGACACATCAACACGTAATCCGTGGGATGGAGACATCTTAGTGACCGTTGAGGGCACCCACACACGTAAAGGTTCCCTGTATTGACTTACCTGTTCACGCTGACAGACTGACTGACATACTGTCGTGAGTAGTCTCACTGAGAGACTCTTTCTGTCCCGCTTGCATACATTCATTATATTTAACAAGAGCGAGATGGCATATTCAAATTGAAATATCTAATAAATTCAGGCATTTAAAGTGGAATGTGTATGTGATATTGTTGTTAATTGTTTTTAGTTTTTAGAATAGAATAGTTTATTCAATGCAAACAATTTCTCACTATTAAATTGTAACACAAAAGTTATCTTAAAATATGGTAACAATGGATATGCAATATATATCTTAGGCTACAAAACAGAAAGGAATTACAAAGCTAAAAAAAAAGGTGTGTGAGAGAAGAAACGCGAACACCAACAGATTGAAAAGTGTAAATATTTAGCATAATTATCGTATCGTCATATTTTAAGTTACTGCGAGACCTCTAAAATAGACATGTTGTCTCGTACATACATAATGTAATATATTGTTGGGTCCTTACATATGAAATTTGCGATATTGGTGATGAAACTCTTTCAATTCACTTGAAGCAAACTGGGAAGATTCTTAAAAAGCTTGAAAGGTCACGAATTGACTGAAGCAAACCGGAAAACGAACGTCGATTGCTGCGTTTTATTAATAAAGCGGCACAATAACGAATAGGCATTTTAAACGGAATCATTATTACCTGTGATGAAAAATGGATTCTTCACGATAATCGGAGGCGCTCGGCGCAATGGTTGGATCCTGGCCAGCCAGCCAAATCCTCCCCAAGCGAATATTAACCTCAAATAAGTTACTTGTGAGCGTTTGGTGGACTAGTGCCGGTATTGTTCGGCAGACTAGTACGGCCGATGTCTACTTTCAGCAATTGCAAACCATGATAGAAAAGCTAGCGGCTAAACAGCCTAGGCTGGTCAATCGCTCCACGCCACTGCTGCTGCACGACAACGCTAGACCCACACACTGCGCAACAGACGGCTACCAAATTAGAAGTGCTTCAATTGTAAAGTCTAAGACATCCTCCGTACTCCCCGGACCTTGCTCCAACAGATTACCACTTTTTTCCAAATTAATAACTTCTTGCAGGGAAAAAAATTCAACTCCGATGGAGCAGTCCAAATCGCCTTCAAAGATTTTATTGACTTCCGTCCCGCTGGTTTTTTTAGTAAAGAGATCAATGAACTACCTGTAAGATGGCAAAAGTGCATAGAAAATAATAGTTTGATTAATTAAATATATTATGTTAAAAAATATTCTACTTTTTGTTCCTCCCATACAAAACGCCAATTTCACATGTAAGGACCTAATATTTTGTGAACTATAAATTACCTACTTCCCTTACCTGTCATCTTGCATCTGGCCAAACTTAATGGTTCTAAATCAACTGGAAGTTGGGTTTCAAATATTTCAAGCAAAATAACACGGACTAACTGATCGCTGTTTGTTAACAGGGTCGGAGGTGTGCGTGAACACGGCGCCGCGTAGGGCTCTGCCCCTCTCCACGTCTCCGGAGCGCCCGGGCCGCTCGCGCCGGAAACTGTTCACCAACCGCGAGCCAGACACGACCGACGCGGACTCTGGTAATAGGCAGTCCCGTATGCCCAATGGAACTAATAGTCGAAACCTCGACTACCGATGCTTAGCTATAACATGCTCTGACCCTCATCCTATTCTCTCCATGAGCTTAACGTTCGCCGATCGCGAGCTGATCCGTCGTCCGAGTCGAGTAAGGCCCCTCTGGCTAAGCCATAGTTAAATCAGCTGTTTATAATAGCTATCTTATCGGGATGCATCTATCCCATCTGCGGGAGCTATGATTGTGGGTCCTTTGAACTCCAAGCCCAGTCTCGTCGCTCGACAAGCACTTAACAATCCGTGGACGCTGTAGTCGAATCCTTTTCCCTGCCACAGCACAAGTTCAGGTCCATTGAAGATAACAAACAAAACCATAGAGACAAATGATAGTCTGTTTTTAAATCAAACACTAGATGGCGCTACTAGTCAAGATTATCTTAATATTCCAATAAAACTATTTTTACGGATTTTATCGCGGTTTATTAATTTATTTATGTAGCCCGACGTTTCAGAAGCGTTTCACGTTCACCCGTATTGCTCTCCGACTATGGTTGCTCTAAAGAGCAACCATGGTCACGGGTGGTATCTTAATATCTATACATGTTATAAAACAAAGTCCCCAAATCTGTCTAAATAGACACACAAATGTGTGTGGTCGGATTTTGATCCGGTTTTCACCAATGAAGCATATCCCGACTAAGGTTTATATGTATAATTCGTTGAGGTTCACACCCCGGGCGGAGTCGGGACGGAAAATTTCGTGTACCGATGTTTGTTCGGAATATCTACGAAACACTCCAGGGTTCTAATTTTAATGAAGTTCCTTACAAATATGCAAGCTTGTCCATCTATAAATATAGTGTATCTACACTATCTACACTAATAATATAAAGCTGAAGAGTGAACGCTCTGTCTCAGGAACTACTGGCCCGAATTGAAAAAAATATTTTTTGTTGAATACTCCATTTATCGAGAAAGACTAGAGGCTATATACCATGTCGTTACGACTAATAGGGCCGTAGTCACACGGGCGAAACCGCGGGATTACGCTCGTAAACTACACAACAAAGTATAAATATTTCAGCTACTATATTTAAAATTAACTGTTCCTCATGACCAAACGATTTTTGTAGCTCTCGTGGTAATCCTTGTCCAGCAACGGCTTATGTTATGTCATAGACAAAACCACGTGTAACCGTTAGTGTTTCTTCTTATAATACCGGGGGGAGGGGGCAAAAGATAAATCTGAGCTTTTCGACGACCGACGCACATGGACAACTGCATTATTGCCATGCGGATGTGTTGCCTTGGTCTCCTCCTATAACCCAATATATAATTATAATATCTGTGGACTTATCGCAATACATATATGATACAATTCGGCTGCACTGCAGGAACTAATGGCTACCTCTTACTAAACTTCTTTGACATGATTGAGTAACAAAGTCACCCAAACATTCATATTGGTAGTGAGAACAAAATTTTTTTAAACTCATGATGTACAAATGAAAAAGTGAAGAATAACAATTCTGTTACAGAGCAGGAGCCGACTCCCGCGCCCAGGAAGTCCCCTGCGAAGATGACCCATCGGGAGAGGCGGGACCTGGCGCAGGCGGAGAGGATGGCGCGGAGGCTCGCCACGTGTCTGCGCACACCCCGGGCGCCCCGCCACAGGGGCACTGCGATAAGAGTGGTAAGCACGCGTGTCATTCCAATCTAGTGCCGTGATAACATTTTGCACATAGATAACGCTAGCTGCATGCACTGACAATTGTGAGGTCATAGTAATGTACCGAATGGGCGGAGCCTGCGAGCGAGAGAGCCGTAACCAGTCGTATCGTTCTCTCTGTCTTCGGCGATCCATTAGAGTAAAATGATATAATAATGATATCTGTAAATCGAATTACAGGCAACTAGTTTAAATCCTAATCTAATTAATGTCCAATAACTGGTTAATAAATAATAACAAAAATGTACATTTTTAGGTTCTAACGGGGATGTCGAGAACGGAGAGACGTATAGTCAGCAAAGCGATCAGGCACTTGAAGGGTCATGTGCAAAGTCAAGTGGACAAGAGAACAGACTTTGTGATACTCGGCTCCTGTACTGACCAGTGTCCCCAGGATTTGCTGTCAGATTTGATCCGCAAACTTAACATTGACAAGGAAAACTTGACGTCAAATCAAGTACAGACGGAAGACACATCAAGACAAGCGATTAATGTGTCCGGAGTGTGTCGACTTGACCCGAAACTGACGTCTAATTGGACCCGGGATCAAAGTAAGGATAAGTCCACTTTGACCCGAATCAATGAATGCACCGAAACCGAAATACAGCCGAATAGAAGTGATTTTATTAAGGACAATTTGATAAAAGGGAGTAATGCGCAGTCTAATTTAACTCAAAGAAATGGAGCTACTGAAAACTATTCACATATGAGAGCAGATTTGATGCAAAAAGATCTTAATACAAATTGTATAAAAGATGTTAGGTCGATCTGGACCCCGATGATGAGTGGTGCTTGTGCAAGTCCAGAGAAGCCCCGCACAGTCAACGCTCTGCTGGGTGCAGTGAGGGGGTGTAGGGTGTTGTACGCCAACTGGGTAGTGGATTCAATCAGACAGAACCGCTGGCTGCACCATATTGGGTACGAAGTGAGGCATTTGACGAAAATATCACAGGTAAATACTTATTTGTTGATATTTATTTAGTCACAGTTTTGAAAGAGGTGATTATTTACCCTAGCTCATATAATATCAGCAGACATATGATCTCGAATGGAGGGAAATAATAATTATTTTCTTCCAGCTAATTATTTTGACATTATAATTGTTATAATTCTCTATGAATTTGTTACGAAAATAAATTACGTTGTAATTAACATTTACTAAATCTTAAATATATAAAAATCTCATGTCACGATGTTGTTGGTTCTGGCTCGCTTATCTCGAAACTACTGAACCAGTTTTAATAAAATTTACAGGTGTTTTGAATTGTGTTACAGAAAGCTCGGATAGAACGGACGGCGTTGGGTCTGCTGAAGAGCGAATACGCGTATAACGTGTTCAGGGGCATGCGGGTGCGAGTCGCTCCTGACGCCGAACAGAGGCTTGGTGTCTCGCAGTTATTGTCACTATGCGGCGCTCACGTCACTCAAAATGACGAGCCTACGCAAAATGGTTGGACGCGTACACAAAATGTCAGGCCTACACAAAATGGCGGGCCTACGCAAAATGGCGGATTGCGTACACAAGATGGCCTCCAAGATGCTGATATTACGATAGGGATAAAGAACGGGGAGATCTGCTCTAAATGGGTGTTCGATAGTATCGCCGCCTCCCGAATGAGAACAACTAGACGGTATATAAATAGCTGATGAGTACCTGATGCTTATACATGTATAATTTATAGCAACTTGTGCCTTTTTACATCTGGTCACTGTATTTTTATACACACGTAATTTATAGTAATATATACTTTTGTACGTCTAGTTTTGTTTTATTTACATGACTAGTTTTCGCCCATTGCTTCTCATGCTTGGAATATAAAAGGCTTCTCTTGGGTTGTAAGTGGAATATTATAATTATGCGAGTCACTTTTTAACCGACACAACAGCGTTATCTCTTTCTGGCTCACGTGTGGGTCAAAACGTATGCATATCTACAATATTGACAAAATCTACATATACCGAAACAATACTATTTTCATTTGTTCTCTTGTACAAAGGATATATTTTATTCTGTATATTAAGAGCCACTGTAGTAGCCATGTTGTATGAGGACTGACTGATGTACTACTAGACTTCACTGCTTATGATTATAGGCCACTCATTTTTGTGAGAGAGTTTTCTTTAGGTTTCTGAGCGAAACCCTTATAAGATACTTAATGGGTTCAATTTTGCGTTTTGATGTACGGAACCGGAAAATGTAAACGTGTAACAAGTGGTAATTTATATTAGAAAAACAAAACAAATTTACATTTGTGGTTAATTTTTCACAAAAAGAGTTCAAATAAGCTTGACAGTGTTAATAAGTTGTTATCTGCAAAATTTTCCGCGACACGTTACGGATAATTTGTAGTAATTTTACATCTGTAACCCACTCACTTCATTCTGGATTCCTGTTCCAGCATTACCCTGTTTCTACGTCGGATGATTTCGTAGTCGGCCATCTAGAAGATTTACAGAGGGCGCCTGTTTATACTACATACATACAGTGACTGCCCTCTGACCTTTTCAACCCTGAAAAAAACCAGGCCGTGTCCTAGACTAAGACGAATTCTAACGCTCTCCTCGTGATGTTTTCATTCACCGTTCACTTCACTCAGAAAGTGCTTAAGGAAAAGTCATTGGCCCATGGATCGGGATCGAACCTGGAGCACCCGAGTGGAGGTCCGCAGGCCAACCAATAGACCACTGAAAGTCTCGTTTCAAGTCTATAACCACAAATGGAATATTGTAGCAATATTATGAACAATTTTGTTCATAATATTGCTACATTAACTGGTAGGTAGTAAGGAAGTTCCTCCAGGCGGTCATCGCTGAAATATTGCCGTATAAGCACGTATAACAAGATCCCAAACTACATGTTCTGTTATTATGTGCCCAAGGTTACGTACCACTGGCGAGCCACGGTAACGTGCGTGCACTGCGTTCTCCAACAGGTACCCGGCACAGCGCCCCGGACAAGCACAATAGTCCCGCATGTTCGCGCTACACGCAGAAAATTCTTTGGTATCTGTCGCACGTGGCTATAATCTGCATTGATTTATGTGATGTGTGACTACAAATTACGGACACTTGGACACTACTACGTAGCTGGGAAACCGACATCTTCACGTTCCGTGCGGTTACTGAATAGCCGGTGCCCCTTGGAGGAGGGAAGTCCTCGCTGCGTAACAATCATGCTGAAGTTTATGGGCGTTAATGGTTATCAAATAACTCCCGACAGCCTATTTCTTCCCCTATACTATTAAAAAGTCGTTTGATGATCTCCGCCGCCCATATACATCCTCATAATTGTTGTGCAAATATGTCCCTGCTCAAACAGTGAACAGTAGCTGCCACCGGGTGATGCCGCAGCTTACGTCATATGACGTCATGCGTCATGTTGAACAATGCGTGCAGCTACAATCATAAATTAACATAAGCTTTAAGAACTTGCCAATAGCGACGGGCCCTAGTACATTACGAACTAAATAATGATAACTACTTACCTTGTATCATAATAACCTATACCTAGAGCCTGGATAGCCTGTGGGGATCTGAACTCCCTAATGGGGAACCTGGCTCGTTCCTCTGACGACCCCCTCTTGAACTCCCTATTGGGAGAACCCGGCTCGTTCCTCTGACAACCCCTGCTTGAACTCCCTAATGGGAGAACCCGGCTCGTTCCTCTGACCCCCGCTACCGTATGACCATCAAATAGGATGGGTGGCCGACCCATCCCTGGTTCCAATAACTACTAGTCCTACTACCTAGACCTATAATATACACTGCTCTGAAAATAAAATTTTGTCTCGTTTGGGAGTTTGCTAAATGTTTCATACGCTACTTACGGATTTGTGATTGTAACTAGTTTTTCTATTGTTCTTAATGAATACGTACTGTACGTTGTTTCTATAATTGTATCATTTACTCTATGAGAACAATCGTTGAGTGATTTTTTTTATTTTCACAAAGAATTTTCTGGGATTTAGGATTTCAAACAGTTGGTCTACAACTAGTTTACCGTTAAGTTAGTTATAGTGATAATTAAGTAAGTAAATATATTCTATCTTATCATTAATTTAATGACATAATATTAAGTTTGCAAAATAGTAAGGT
This sequence comes from Eumaeus atala, assembly GCA_017140195.1. NCBI lineage: Eukaryota > Metazoa > Arthropoda > Insecta > Lepidoptera > Lycaenidae > Eumaeus > Eumaeus atala. Next base: position 570,953 of record JAFELO010000384.1, on the reverse strand, counting down.
GGCAATCCACTTTTTGTGACTTGAAGATGAAACCAAAATTAATCCAGACAAGGATAGTCGATATAGACACGTATATTTATCTCATTCGCTCATGCGATGTTTCTGTACATTGTCCTCTCCGTTGGTTCGGGCATGTAAAAAGAAGGACAGATGTAAGGTTAAACAGATTTACAAAGCGAATGTGGAAGGATGTTGGTACCGGGGAACACCAAGACTGATGGTTGTGGTACAAGCAGATGGATGTTGGTACCGGGGAACACCAAGACTGATGGTTGTGGTACAAGCAGATAGATGTTGGTACCGGGGAACACCAAGACTGATGGTTGTGGTACAAGCAGTTGGATGTTGGTACCGGGGAACACCAAGACGGATGGTTGTGGTACAAGCAGATAGATGTTGGTACCGGGGAACACCAAGACTGATGGTTGTGGTACAAGCAGATGGATGTTGGTACCGGGGAACACCAAGACTGATGGTTGTGGTACAAGCAGATGGATCGGGTGACAACCGACGTGTTAGAGTGAAGAGAGTCGTGAATGTGGAGGAGGCAAGACACGTGTCTATAAATAGGTATGGAAGGAGCGTCATGTGTGGTTCTCCACTCCTTCGCCTACGCCATTACGGAAATGGCGTGAGGATGTGTTGATGTTGTTTTTATGAAGTTTCATTACTGCGGTGTAGTCAGATCCAACCACCAATAAAGCACTCGTACAAACGGTGCTTGTAAAAAGTGACGTTGCTGTGATGTAGCCCATTCGTATAGTCGCGACATGATATAACTGTCATACAGTGATGTCACGTGGCCCAGTGGCGCGGCGCCGTAACAATATCGACGGCGTATCTAATGAGCAATTTCGTAAGTAGTGCCATGATGTTGTTCAGTCGAATTTCGCCTACGAGGATGTACCTATCGCTCGCGCCGACACTACTGTAAGGTAACAGCTAATCCTGTCGAATTTCGTACTGTTTGAACGCTTCCGGTGGCCCATTATGGCCCCACATACATACCGCAGCGCTTGAAGACTTTTGTCTTGCTGCATTTTTCCCGTGATGACCTACGGAGCCGAAACATCGCCTCTTAATTTAGGACAGGTCCGCGAGTTTGCGGTATCTCGGCGGGCTATTGAACGTGCTAGTTGGGTGTTTCTCTGTCCGATAGAATTTTCAACGAAGAGAGCACAAGTCAGAGAACTAAAGTTTCCGATATCACGCGATGAATAAGCTCGCTGAAGTTGCAATGGGCTGGTCACACACACAGAAGATGGCAGATGGGCGACTAAGGTTCTGGAGTGGAGGCCGCGTTTACGAAAACGAAGTGTTGCTTGACCGTTCACAAGGTTAGAAGACGATTTCCGTGCAGTAGCTGGTCCGGAATGGATACGATTAGCAGGAGATCGGTCGCCTTGGCATTCATCTAAGGATGCCTGCGTCCAGAAGTGGACTGATAAGGGCTGATAATGATGATGATGAGTACCATGCTACTTTACTCTCAAACACCAATGCAAAGTAACACCTGCACAGAATGGCGTTATGTGACCCGCGATCATGTCCTTGCGGTCATGAAGCTGAAACCAGAGACCACGTACTTTGGGGATTTGACTTGTACAAAAACGAACACACACACATGAAACATCATGTTGGATGGCATCCAACGGACGACAGTGGGCCCAGTCTATCACCAGGCTTTGGTCGCAACGGAACAGAGATTTAGGCAGTTAAAGACATTGGCGCATACATGGCACGCGGAAAGGAAGGATAGGCAACGACGTAGCTGCATCGAGATAATCAGGACTGACGAGGCCGATGACAACTTCTGTCTTTGTGATGTCAGGCCCCAGAAACGGGAGAGTGAAATAACGAAAGATCACTTAAATAATGTGTAGGGAGTCGAGAATTTCACGTTGGGGAACAGAGCCGGTGAGCAAACCCCCGTGCATTTCCCATGATTCACTCTGTATACCGAGAGGTGGGTAGGAGCATGGTTGAACCTGGGTAAGTGCAAAGTAACAGCTAATCCTGCCACATTTCGTACCGTGTGTTCGAATCCGGTGGCCCATTACAGGATAAGAGGGCAACACATCTACATCGCATTTAAACAGATGTCTGTAGACGTCGGTCGTGATAAATAAGAAGCAATGGACTACCTCAAGGTTTATTTAAATAGAGCCAAACACGTGGAGTAGGTAATGAGACCCTTTACTGCGCTGTGCTGCGGAACAGAATCAGGTTCGGTAGGCATTACGCATTTCCCGTAATTTATCCTATACAAAGGGGCAAACGAGTATGCCAGCTCTTTAAGCGCCATACATAAACGCACACGATTGTCAAGATTTTTTGGCCCAATGAGCGAGATGTACCATGTCCGGCCGTGCTGGCCAAATGCGAATGCAATGCAGCATGACACTCACTTATAAAAACCTTTATCTGGTCACGACCAAAGAGAAAGTACTAGAAAACTCTGTCATAAGAATAATTAAATACAGTAGCAGAAAACTATTTACCGGTTTTGTGAAAGGTATTTCGCGATATTCGAGCCCCGCTGCGTAACTCTATATAAACTACCGCATATTGATGTTTTAAGTTTACGCGAATGCTACTCATTAAAACTGCCTCAGTTTAGACGCGTAGAGGGTTGTCACGACTAGGTTATTGTAAAGTAAGTTTACCTGGTGCTTTTTTCAAACAATGAAAACAAATGAAGTACGTGAAAATACTTCATTTAGCATAATTTAAAAAATATCTGGGATTCCAAAAAATCCTGGGTAATTATTTACATGTTTTATACTAACGTTTTAATCTGTATACATTTAGTACTCTGATTAATAGACCGTTGACTGTAGCGAGTTAATCTGAGCGAAAAGCGCACCGCTCGTGTCTCCAATAGTTTATAAAAGAAATTGTACTTTAATTTTTATACCGTGTGTTGTTTTTATACCGTGTGTTGTTTTTATACCGTGTGTTGTTTTTATACCGTGTGTTGTTTTTATACCGTGTGTTGTTTTTATACCGTGTGTTGTTTTTGCCATTAACAGTCTGTATACTCTGTTTGCAAAAGGATAAAACTGGTTGGTTGTAAGTCGGTTTACGGACGGTATAACTTAATGCTATAAGAGTCCTCTAATTGTTATGTGAACGCATCACCTGATGGAGTGAAACAGACTAGTTATGCTCTCTCGCTCGCAGGCTCTGCCCATCCGGAACGTCACTTTACAGGAAGTTATCTCGTGAAGAGGCAACTCTAGTCACAAGAGACGTGCCGCTGGTGGAGAATAGTGAAGGGAATACTAACACATCAACCAATTTTCCTGTCCAATCACAAATACTTTAGAATAAAGAGGGTGATACAGCTTTTAGTGAGGTAGCGCCTTCACACACGACTAGCCGAGCCATGATCCTCTCCATGGACCATTCCTACACGTCACCACCGAGGTCATTTTAGCTACCGCGCGGGAGCCTACCCCGACGTCACATTCGGGGGATGAGGGACCCCGCGGTCTCTCTGGCCATGATAATAATAATTAAATTGGCTAAATAATTAAATTAAATTATATACATTTTCATATCGGGATACATCTCTCCCATCTGCGGAAGAGGAGGGGGGATCTTGGGGGTCGGTCACCTTTTCGACGTCGAACCAAGTCTAGTCGCCCGACGAGCACTCGTAGGAATCCGATGAAGCTGTATTGTGCTTCTCTTCGCTTCCACAGCCACTAGTTCAGGTCCGAAAAAAAAGAACTCTAGTACCGACATAGAGATAATATGGCATGCAGCGCAAGGTGATTTTAGTAGTATAAATGGACGAGGCAATTCAGAAATATTTTTCAATTCGTGCCAGTAGCTCCGGAGATTAGCGCGTTCAGCAAATACACTTCAGCTTTATTACATTAGCACAGATATACTGCAATGCAGCTTGGCACTACCTGATAAGCTCACGCCTGCGCTTTAGTATTTGTTTAGTTTTAGAATACTCATGTATGTACATAAAGAATAAAAATAAAGAAATATATCTAATCGAGTCAGAGAAAATCTAGTAAGATGTTACACTTTACTGACGTGAGTTGATCAAATGATTCTTGAAAGGTTGGCGAGTAGAGTAAACCAGTTACTACCTCGCTAGCAGTGCCCTGCTGTTCCACCCGCGTTACTCCTGTCCTATTAATCGTAGCGTCATGATATATAATAGCTTATCACCTTCCTCGTCAATGTAGTTGTCATACACAAAGTGACTTCACAAATCCGACTAGTAATTCCAGAGATAATCGCGTTTAAAGAAACGTAAAAACTCTTCAGCTTTATTGTTAACATATATAAGGACTAAATTATACTTTACCGTATATTATGTGGGTAGATATACTAAATAATTTACTGAATTACTGAATTGTTTTAGTATATTCTGGCATGCATTTTCCGATTTGCTGCGAGACTCTGAACAAAGCGATCTATGAAGAAACTCCCCAGATATTTAAGTGTATAGCAACACTTGAAACACAATATCCGAAAAACCAAGTGCGTCATGACTCAGGCGTTGACATTGTTTTAAATATGCACCGAGGCCTGGGAAATAATGAGGTTCATAATCGTAGACACAAAATATTGGTTGTATCATTTCTGCGTTGATGCCAACTTGCGTCATTACGAGCTGGGGCGTGCGACATGCGCACACAACACAGGCATGAAGTGGTGGATGTGCGGCAGAGTATCCCGTTATAGATAATTAATGTAATAATATTAAATATATAGTAAAGATAATATTATTGTTAAAAAATGTGGTTGCGAAGTGCGGAGAAACTACTTTTGAGTCATTGCTTTCATTGTGATTGAAAGTTGTAACGAAAATGCTCCACAGACATACTGATACATGTATACTTATAATCCCAATATCTGAAACGCCATGAAACCAAAATACACACACCACAAGAAATATTTCATTCAAAATGAATTTTTACAAATCTCTTTACGAACGTCTTTAGTTCACTACTACCTATTCAATGTCTTGAGAAGAACCAACGTAACAAACTCAGCGGGACTACTTATTCTTTTTATTAATATATGGTAGTACCCAAAACATTATTTCTGCTGCTTTACCCACAACTTACCCACAAGCGAGCTGTAGAAGTCTCACTAGATCTACCCTATTGGAGTTAATATTACGAGAACATACTTCGCCTAATTTCAGAAGTAGGCCGTTTAGATACTTGCAGTGCTCGCAAATTGCGTTTGTGTAACCATAATTTCCCGCCATTTTGGTAACGAGAGGACAAACCTTTGTCATTTGTAACCACAGCTCAAAACGATAAAATCCAAATAACGGTTATTGTAACAAAATATTTCATTCATTTTAGTAAGGGGTAGCGCCATACTACATAGGAGGAGGTCGTGTCATGCACCATGCATCTCCTCCTGTGACCTCACACTCACGTAATACCGCCGTAAAGTGATATCTTCAGTGTCGCATTTCGTGCGGTTTGTGAGTAGCCGATGTCCCATTGGGGGTGGTGTGAGGTGGACAACTCAACGGTATAGTAATTATGTGGATGTTCATGTGCGTAGTGGTATAGAGGCTCCGATTGCTCGTTTGCCCCCCATACTATTAAAAAGTCATGTAATTAAAAGGTTACAGATTTCTAAATATAAGACCAAACACACACTGTGCCCCGATGTTGTGTTATGTGTCGCGGGCGTCGCTCGGTGCATCTGGGAACACTTTCTCGCGTTACGGAGTAATAAATAACATGCCCATTTGATAAACAGCGGACTCGACTTTCCTTTTAGTACGAGTCGGATAAACATTTTGTAGTTTATACCAACTTTTAGGGTTCCGTCACTATTTGACAGTCGCCAAGACTAAACTTAAGGGGTAGTTTTAGTATCAGTTAAGTAATCACGGTGCCCTAAAAAAAGTATTTTTAATTATTTTATAGTATAGCAGAGCAAATGAGCTATCGGAGCCTATCAACGACTACCGACGCCCATAGACATCCGCATTATTACCATGCAGATGCGCTGCCTCTCCTCCCCTCCAATGGGTTATAATGTGATTAAGAGCTACATACCCAGCCGTGCCGGCCCAATGCAGCTTCATAACACTCTTTCTGATCCTTAGTAGAGGCACAGGGCACTCTTTCTGGTAGTTACTAGAGGCACATGGCACTCTTTCTGATCCTTACTAGAAGCACAGGGCATTCTTTCTGGTAGTTACTAGAGGCATATGGCACTGTTTCTGATCCTGACTAGAGGCACAGTGTACTCTTTCTGGTAGTTACTAGAGGCAGATGGGACTCTTTCTGATTCTTACTAGAAGCACAGGGCACTCTTTCTGGCACTCTTTCTGATCCTTACTAGAGGCACAGGGCGCTTTTTCTGGTAGTTACTAGTAGTCACTCTTTATGGTAGTCCGGTAGTGCCCTGTGCCTCCAGTAAGGATCAGAAAGAGTGCCACGTGCCTACATGGCACTCTTTCTGGTCCGTACGAGAGGTAGGCCCACTGGGACGGCATGACTGGGGAAGTAACGCCCAAGAAAACTTTCGAGCTTGAGTAGACGTTTTGGTGACAACTGAATGTTATTTAACATATCGTAAAAACGTAAAAATAACATTTACTCAAAGACGTTTGGTCCCATTTTATTCAACTTAAGGCGCTAAGAGATTCGTTTAGCAGTCATATGACTACCTACTCAGTCGCATAGTAATATGCAAGCAGGCGATTGGACAACACGTCATGTACTGATAGCTGCCGCGGCGTGTAGACGACTTCGAGCCGCGAATTGTCTAACATCATTACTTAACGTAATCGTTGTACTACTGGCACTTAAAGACGATGATTTTACTGAACTAATCAATTATATGTGTACCAGACTACACATCACACATTAATACACAAAAATATATTATTTATTTATTTAATAGTACACAAACATAAAACAAAACCATTAAGTATTGAATATTCTGGTACAAAGGTACTACTTATCCCATAATGGAATTACTGCCAGTAGTCCTACTACAGGAAAATGCTATGGTACACCATAGCATTTTCCTGTATGAATTACAGAATTACGCAATAAATTTTATAAATAATAATATATAATAATAAAATACATATTATTATATTAATATTAGGTATATTTTTATTAACATTGTAATATAACCTCAAGAAACATAAAATGTATGTACATTAATTTTAATACTGTGGAAGCTGTATATGTAACAGATTATTATAAACCAGTAATATGAGTTTAGTGAAGCAGCGGTCGTATGTTTGTGAAACTTTAGGGTGTAAACCCTTTTCACAAACACTTTAGGCTTTACACACACAGGTTACACCCGTGCACTTTTCAGACCTATGTATATGTGAAGGCTCCTAATACTACCTGTAAACAATTAATATCTGTTTAGCAGATGTACAAAAGGTTATTATAGGGCAAAATTTACATTGTAATGACGTTTATAGTATGAAAACATTCACACGACATAAACTTGTACAATGTTTAACAAAAACCCTGGTGTTACTATAGTTCGATAAAATCAAATATTGACCAATAAGCAATAATAAAAATGTTTACAGTTACGTAAATTTCTGTTCAAATGCTACGGCACCACAACTGATCGTCACGTGACGAGTTCATGACCTCTAACATACTCGGGGTCATGAACTTTTCCAATGCGGTGATTGGTCCACCAAACCTATGAGGCAAACGGGACACTTCAATTCACGAATTGTAATAATATTGTAGTGATTTAATATTTATTTTGTATTTTGAAGTCGACCAGTACAACTAAATGACATGCATTTTAGTGTTGAATACCGTTTCTGATCATGACCTTGACATGAATAACAGCTTTTATTGCATATCGTGTAGTTGTCATTGACAATGTTATACGACAAAAACTAGGTACAACTATTAGGACACCTAATGCCATAACCAGTATACGGCGGATTTAAATAAGTGCTGTAAAGTAACTTTGTAGACTTTATATAAAATTATGGGTATGGCCGAATTGAGCCGGCACGGGCTCTCGCTCGCTTTAACAGTTTTCCTGCCGCGTTACGAGCGGTTTGTGAGTGGCCGGTGGCCCATTCGGGGCTGGGATGAAGGTGGACGACACAGCTGCAGTAGCGGATGCCAGTGGACGTCGGTGGCCTCCGGGTCTCCAACATCTCGTTTCGAGTATAAACATAATGGCCTGAATACCTGGCCTCGCCCCCTGAACTTGTCTGCCAGGGCTCCATCTGATGTTACCGCCGCGTAAGCTTAAACGCCCTTTGCATATCAAGTCATGCCCTTTGCAGTCAAGTATAACGGTTTTCTCAAAACCGGTTTATATTTCCAGCGCTGTTCAAATCGTGGCCCGCTTAGATGCTCATGCCTTTCAAGAACACTTCGTTCTTTTAGGGTATACGGGACGCAACGAGCAGTCGGTGCCGTCCCGAGATTACCGAAGTGATTTAACATCCGCACACGCAGGTGCGTCGCTCTCCTTCGTTTTCTACACAAGCTCAACTAAGTGATCCTTTTTTATATATGTTTTACGACTACCGACGCCCATGAACATTGCATAATCACTATGCCGATGCGTTGCTCTCCTCTCTCCCCAATGGGCCACCGGCTACTCACAAACGTCACTTTACGCCGGTATCATTTGAGCCAGAGATATCTCTTTCCGTCGTGCTGGCCCAATTCCGCTGCGATGCCGTATTGCACTACCCCTTACACATCCTAAAAGGGTCTCCTTTACCTTCTAAGGTACGGAACCGTTAAAACTTTTTGTGTCAGCATCGACACACGAATGAAGTTTACTTCATAAGAACTGACATGCTTCTCAAGTGAATCCAAGCGGCGTAAGCGCTGTGAATCGTTACGCTTGACCGGTTACTGTTTCACGCGACTTTACACATATTCACTAATATCGCGCGTCTTGTCCAGTTATTATTATTATTGATGATGAAGTTACTTATGCGGCCCTGGCTGCGTTACAGCCCAATTGAGGCACAGCCGGGAGGTACCTCTCGCTCACATAATACCGCCTTATAGTGCCAGCTATGCTGTCGCGTTAAATGCGGTGTGTGTTTTTGGTAGCCCATAACAGAGAGGAGGGAAGGAAAACACGTGCCATATGCGGATGTCTATCAAAAAGCGACGACGGCTCGTAATTAGGAAGGTAGTGTCATGCTGCATAGGAGGTAGTGCCATGCATAGTGCATGACACATCCTTCTATGCAACGAAATTGGGCCGACACGACCGGGGAGGTAATTCTCGTTCCTATAATACCGCTGTAAAGTTACATCCTCAGTGTTGCGTTTCGTGCGATTTGTGAGTAGCCGGTGGCATATTGGTGTGGGGGGGAGCGCAACGCCTCGGCATAGTAAATATGTGGATGTTCATGGGCGTCTTTAGTCGCAAAAGGGCTCAGATTGCTCGTTTGGAAATTGGGGGACCTGTTCTATAAAAAAAAAAGAATTTGTAAAAAAAAATTGTTGTTCTTTCAATCCATCACTGTATTTGGACATCATTGGAATGTCTAAAACATTATTCAAATCAATAATCAGACATTAGTTTTATCAACGAAAGCCGCGATTAAGTTATGCTCATAACATAAACTGTGTATCCGGTGAAATTCCTGTGAAGTTATCTTCAACTAATGAACGTGGAATTGAAATGAATTAATCGCTTCTTTGATTAGCAACTGGTGAGCGTGTGCCGAAGATCATAAGGTCCATAGTTCGAACCATAAGTATTATTTTCAATACGTTTATTGACTTTCTTAAACTCACTCAAATTACTCGTAATTTAAAAAAAGTTATTAGTAAATTAATTTATTAATATAACCCAAGATCGCCAGCGAGCAGTGTTTCATTTTGTAGTGTAAGGTGCACAGTGAGAGGTTTGGACAGCCCACGGCCCGATTTGATTGCAATGCAGCAACAGCGGTTTATATAATTGCTAATTCTTACTTCCCAAGCGACAAACTGCGGACAGCGGCTCAAATTGTGGGGACTACTTGAAGACGTGCGCTGGCCCTGGTAGTGCGAGGAGCTCGCGGTTGTGGCCCGTCCCGGTTGCCATCGCCGGCTCAACCGCCGTTACATGACAGCAGCTTTCGACAGGGAGAAGGAGCGTAACGCATCTGCACGACAATAGTGAGAATGTCCATTGGTAGTCGTAAAGAAACACAGATTTCTCGTTTACCCTCTTATATCTTTATTCTTTTTTCTATAGTATAGACTATAGAAAAAAGATTAGCAAAACAGATGCACGATGCAGATGTGGTAGATACATGCATACAAGGACATTCTCCGGGGAAGACCAATACTGACATACCATGATCAGATTGTTGGGGCTGTCCGAAGAGTCTTCGCAACTGGCGTGAAGGGTTATGGGTGTGAAGGTATCAACGCAAGTATGTAAGGATCGTGATATGTGGCACTCTCTACCTACCCGTCAGGGAACTGGCGTGAAAAGGCATGTTTACCTCGGGCTGCCGAGCCCTCCCGACATGTTGTTGCCAGTGTTGGGTACTCCTATTATACCGTATACTAATTATATATACCGCGGCTTCCTCCACGTAATTACGGTCCATAATATATAGCCTATTATGGATGGTAGTTACGTGGGGGAAATCACTTAGGGGTATAGAGAAGTAAATGGTAGCCGATTCTCAGAGCTACTGAATCTGCATATTTTAAAATGTTGCATGTAAAGCCGTTTCGGAGGAGCAAGGTAAAACATTGTAACACGAGGAATTTTATATGTTAGAAGATGTACTCTTTGTGATAGGATTTTTAAACACATTAACGATTGAACTTGAATTGATAACGAATATGTATTTTTAGCAAGAACACAGCATATGTTAACAGTAAGCTTAAGGGTATAAGAAAACAAATATTGCTAATACCTATAGATTTTGTCATCGAGACCAGGCTGACCATATTTTTTTATTACAAGAACCCATATGGGTAAACAAGTTAGATCACCTAAAGGGTTTTCACAGTTGCCCTCTTTTCCTGTCATGATCCTCTCTATGAGCATTCATTCCCATCAGATCAGGGCTATTTGAAATACCGCGCGCGAGTTGTCCCTGACGTCATTCTCGGGGGATGAAGAACACCACGATTTCTCTAGTCATGATAATAATAGTTAAATTAGGTATATAAACATTGTCATATCATCATTGATTGGAGGGTCGTCGCACGACTAGCACTCATGGTAATCCCGTTGACAGCTGTATCGGGCTTCTATTTCCACATCATAATTTCAGGTACGAAAAAAAACACAAATGAAACAAAATATAATTTAAAAAACAGCCATCTTTATTTTATGACGTTGAGTTGCCGCCTTTTTGTGACATTACTTAACTATAAACGTATTTTTTTTTCTGATACCGACCATTTATAGACTAGCAATTTGCCACGAACGGTTTAGATACGACTGTCAATTTTATGTCACAAATTCCATTAAACAGCGGAAAATGATAGAAGTAGTAAAAAATATTAACATAAACGCTATAACAAACTTTTATGTGAGGCTAACTGTTTTTATACAATAAAACAACTTCTAACGTTTAACTCGATGACTTTCCCGTACTCGCAACATGGCTGCTGTAGAACTGAAACGTCTGAAATGAAAATAAATAAGCCGTGATTATTTCATTTAATATAAGAGAATAGGGGGAAATGGAGCTCATTGCGGCATTTGTTGCAACACCCGTAAACATCTCCGGTCCTGACTTGTACCGGCCCAATACGGCTGGAGTGGAGCATGTCGCGTGTCATGAGATGTCGCTGGCCCTTTGGGTACTGGGACACCCTTTGGAGTGCAATGCATCAATACTTGCGGATTTTAATGAGCGTCGGTAGTCACCAAGTGGCTCCGACTGCTTATTTGTCCTCCTATGCTGTAAAAGATTTATGACAGCGGTGGCCCACTAGGAAGATACGGTGAAGGAGGGCAATCTGGATAATCTCTAGATTATCCATCGATTTAATATGTAGTGTCATTCTGCATTGCACCCGAATCGGACACGAGCTCCTGTGCACAGGATACCGCCGCAAAGTACCAGCTACGATGTCGCCTTATTTCGGTTTGCGAGTTTACGGAGGCCCAGATGGTGGAAGATGGAACGTATGGTAACACATATGGATAACGCGGATGTTTATGGGCCTTGGTAGTCACTAAATGGCTCTTCTCGCATGCCCCGTATAAAAATGAATAAATACATCAGGCCGACGCGTCGGTGGTGACTATCAGGTGTTCCGACTGTTCGTTTCCCCCCTGCGGACCCTTATTCGTGTTAATGCGCCCTTGTTTGTTGTTGCTTCCACTTCAACGCTGTTCTTCGGCTAGGGTTGTCGACTACATGTTTTTTAATCATAAAATTTTACGCTTATTTAATCATATATTTTTGCTTGACTTGGCGGGGGCGCCAGATACATATAGAGGCAGTATGGGTACATTTTCAACATTAGCAATAAAAAACCTCTGTGGTCTAGTGGTTAGTGCTTCAGTCTTCCATTCTGGTGGTCCAGGTTCGAACACCGTCATGTACCTATTAGTTTTTGTAACTTACCGAACATTCCCAATTTCTCTCGCGGTTAAGGAAAGCATCGTGTTAAGACAAGGACTTCGTGTATTCGAATTTAGGTCTAATCTAGAATTTTGTCTGGTTTCCATTCTGGGTGACAGACGTCAGATAGCACCCTCTCTGTGTAGAATCCGACGTCCTCGTCAAATCACCTAAATCAGGTAGCCAAGTCCGATGTCATCTGATATGGAAACGGGATGAGGCTGGGAAGAAGATGAAGGTTAGCAAGAATACATACTTGGTCATAGTTACCACGTCGTACTATACATAATTGAAATTGGGTTCAGCCAGCAGTCGACTGGACTGGATCAGTTCTGCGACTTCATTCCAACTGAAACACACGCGCACGCAAACACGCGGGGTGTATTTACATCAAACAATCGTAATGATACACAATAAAGTACATAAAGGTGTGTTAAACGATTGTAGAAGTGACGTGTGCGAGTTTGTAAGGTGTGAAGTTGTTCGGTGAGAGTTTCAAAAAATAAGTGTCTTGGCTCAGCCCTGATGTTAGTAGTTAACAATGAATGCTCTGCACGTGGGCGAGGCGCGTTACGAACGTAACGTAACGCAGCGTGACGGGCGAGGGAGGGGTGCGACCTTGACACGGAACCGCCGGACCGATGGGGTTTCACTTTTAAAACAGCGCTTAAACAAAACTTCATAGGAGATAGTGCCACGCTCAGTGCATGACACTACGTTCTCCTCTGCAACGGACTTGGGCCGGACCTTTATAGGATGTGTAAGGAGTAGTGCAATGCTGCATAGCATGGGAATTGGGCCAGCACGACCGCAGAGATATCTCTGCTCAACTTCATCGGTTACTATAAGACACGTCGGGCGAAGGTCTACGCAAGATAGTGGTGGGTGTGACAGGGGGACAGTAGAACAGGTGGAAAGGTCACTATGGTATTTGAGGAGCTTTAATTATCTTCTAAAGCTAGAGATGGCCGAGGGGATCTCTGGCGTGTTATGCAGTTCACGCACGGCAGCTAAGGTTGACCTTGCATTGTCGCCAGGGCTAGAAGAGTTCGTTGAGCTATCAGGACCGGCGGGAAACATCCCCCTTCCACGACGGGAGAGAACTTGACTTTACGGAGGTATCATCAGAGCGACAGGTACCATTCCGTCCATATCTGCCCAATCCAGCAACGCAGTGGCACTCTTACGAGTTGCCTACGATCGACAATCGTTCCATTCACTAAGAGGTTAAGCCTTTCCATCCCTCTTGTCCAAATGTATTAATGAAATCAAAACAGTATATTTTATGAGAAATTTTATTTGAAATTGGATGACATTCATTGTGAATGAAATTGATTTGGTCATTAGCAATGATCTTGATTTCCATTACAGTTGCAATCTTCCAAACTGACATTTTATTTCAACATTTAAATTAATTATGATTCGTCGTGCAATTAATCATTTCGGCAAATTATTAAAATTAACATTAGGATTTAGGAAAGTTGAAAACAGAATGTATATTGTGGGGAAGGTACGGATTTACGTATGGTCGTCACTTTTTGGAGTCAACTCGAGTTAAACGCGCTTTATACTTTAATGCCGTGCTTATTATTCTTTTTATTTATATAGTATAGGGAGGCAAACTAGCAATTGGAGTATTTTTACGACTACCGACGCCCAAGAACATCCACATAATTACCATGTCGATGCGTTGCCCCCTTTTACAAATCAAAAGTTTTGTTCAAAGCACTATTTCGGTGACCACCAGTACCTCCACCTGTCATTCCCGATCTTAATATAATGCGACAATGACAATGACCTATAGAGCAACGTGAAGTTTGACCGGCGAAGATTCCAAGGCTCCATTCGGCCACGTCTTTTGGGTTAATGACACCAAACACCTACGAGTGAACGTTAAGACAAAAGAATTTTGACGTGCCTCACTAATGAAGGCTTCATCAAGACTTCGCCATAACAGAGATACACTTGCTGTATTGCAGCCGAATTGGGCCGGCATCGCGGGGCGGGGGGGGGCGAATGTTTCCCCTCTCGCTCACGTAATCGAGTAGCCGGTGGCATATAGATAAGGTGAAATAAGTTCAACGCTTCTTATGTCGCAGAGGGATAGTCTAAATCCGCCGTATTGATAGTCTAAATCCGCCGTATTTCATTACGGCTAGCCATTTTCAAAATCAGGGCATTTTTGTTTTGTGGCGGGCCAACAGTACTTAACATGATAAATGCAGAGATTATTTCTTCTTCGCCTACTATAAGATGGTCATCATGACCAGTACTTTCCCCTTCGATGAGGCATATTCAATTGATCGCCAAGATGACAACTATAAAAAGATTACATAATTAAAAACACAAAAAGCTTAAAAAATAAATATTTCGATGTTAGTTTTAAATTTGTTAAGTATTTCTAAAAAAGTAAATGATAATTTCAGATATATATATATATGTAAATTCTTTACTAAATGTTTAGAATTTAGAAACAATATTAATTTGCAAAAATTTTAAGCTCCTAAATAAAATGAGACTAAAAATTAAAAAAAATATTTTTATATACGAGGGTGGAATGAAAAGTATTCGTCCTAACCAAGAAAATAAACACATACTAAATCAGTTATATTTTTTTTCTACATAGTCGTCATAAAGTTCGATGCGCTTATACCATCTCCCATTTAAAGCATTTAGACAGTTGAAAAAAATGATTCTTCCTTAGAGTCAAAATATGAGTCTACTGCTGTTTTGACCTCATCGTTTGTCGAAAATCTTTGACCTCCCAAGTGCTTTTTAAAGTTAGGGAACAGAAAGAACTCTGACGGTGCCGGATCAGGGGAATAAGGCGGATGCGCTAATAGTTCGATGCGTTATCTTGATGAAACAGGACTTTTCTTCTGATCATTCCTGGACACTTTTCTTTTATTTCCCCTCGTAAACGACGTAGTGAGGCACAGTAGTACCTTCACGCCTGTTATCTCCGAAGAGGTAGGCTGAGGTGTGCTGGTACATACAGAACTCGCAAGTCCAGTAGATACACTAGAACACACACGATTAGTCAAGGTACTGGGGCCCATGATTTCATAGGTGGCAAGTCTATGGCCACTTCGGGCACATTCCAATCCCGGACAATGTAATGCAGGCTCAGAATAATAATAAGACACAGTAGTATAATTAGAGTTAGTTAGTCTGACCACTTTCAAGATAATCAATTATAATGACACCCTTCGAGTCCCAGAATACTGAAGCCATTACCTTATTTGCAGACAAAGGCGCCTTAGCCTGTTTTAGGGGGTGGTGAACCAGGTCTTTTCCACTGTTTCGATTGTTGTTTTGTTTCTGGCGTACAGTAATGAATGTCCCATGTTTCGTCCATTATAACAAACCGATTCATAAAATCATCTGCATCGGCTTCAAACAACTCCAAGCAGTCACGTGAAATAGTGACTCGTGTCAAAGCAGTCGCGGGTTCCACCTCGCGGACACCTTGGGGAAACCCAATTCGTTGACTATGATGTTTTGAGTTCGTGCATAACAGAAGCCTACAATCCCGGCTGTCTAATTTTTAATCTGCGGTATCCCATGATTAAACCAAGTTTTTTTTTATATTTTCGTCAGTAGTGGACGTCGAAGACCTTCCAGAACGGGGTTCATCTTTCACACTCTCTACCATGCTTGAATTCTGCTATCTATTTTTACGGATGAATAAGATAGAGCAGAATCTCGTAAAGTACTGACCATCATGGATGGCCTTCAGTGATAGCCTTCTTGTGCAGTTACTTAATGGCGACACGCTGCTCGGTTTGCTCCATTTGCAGAAACTATGTCCGATTGCTCTATTAAAAAAAAAAAATCACAACAACTATCGCACAAGTTTCGAACTTCACACACTTAACTAGTCTGAACTGAACTAAATAACGTGGGTCGATTTGATTTTTAGAATTGAATGAATCCGAGGCCGAATACTTTGCAATCCAACCTCGTAATAAGATGTATAAGATATGACGTATATGTATTAAAAAGAATCCCGGCCGGTGTGGCCGAGCGGTTCCTCTCGCTCACATGGTGCTGGCGTGAAGTGATACGATCAGTGCGGGTTGTGAGTAGGCCAATTGGATGGGAGGAGAAAAGGCAGGGAACGCATCGATATAGTAATTCGGAGTAGATTCACGCGGATACAGTCTCCCGTCAGGTGGTCGCGCGTGCAGCGGGGCCAGGTCACGTAGATGAGCATGCGGTCCATTGTCTGCCCTATTGAACATAGCGCTCGACAATCGAACCACAAACTTATCCAGCGACTCTATCCGCAAGTCACGCGCGATCACGTCATTGCGGACGTAGCGCCCGGCACCCGTGATGACCCGCAGGGATATATTTTGCTGGGCTTGCAGGCGTTTCCGCTGGGCCTGGGAGGTTAGCGCGTACCATGCGGGGGCGGCGTAAGTGAGGCGTGACCAGTATATGTCTTGTAGATCCCCAGTTCCGTCCGTGTAGGGAGTCCGGACGCTAGTACCGGCCACAGCAAAGCGCGCGCTGTTCTCGCCTGGTTGCCGCTCGGTCCACCTGCGAGCCGAAATACACGACTGGGGATTCATCCTGACCTCTGAACTCTAACCGCCCCGGCATGGAGCGCCTCTTGCTGACATATAGCGCCGTCGTCTTATCCACGTTGACGGACATGCGCCACCTGTCGAACCACTCCGGCAACCGATCCAGCATGCGCTGCATGCACCCAGTTGCGAGCTCCGGCTTTCGGGACGAGGTTACGTAAGCCCTGTCGTCGGCGAACAGCGCGAGCATGACATCCGCCTCACCCTCTCCCGAAGGATCATTGAGTGTGGGGATGTCGTTGGTGTAGGCCGCTTACAGGCAAGGGGATAGGCAACAGCCCTGTGGCACACCGGCGCGTATGGCCTTCACAGAGGAGTGCCTCCGCTCCACCGCTACCCGGAAGGTCCTACCTTCCAAGAAGGACGCCACTAGTCTCACAAACGCCAGCGGGTCGCCGGCATCCACCAACTTGTACAAGAGTCCCGGGTGCCACACCCTGTCGAAGGCCTTCTCCTTCTTGAGAAAGACTGCGACAGAGTGTCTCCCCTTGTTCATCTCTACAGACAAGTGGTAGATCACCCGCGTCAGTTGCAACGTGGTCGAGTGGCCGC
>JAFELO010000384.1:532148-553213 GCA_017140195.1 Eumaeus atala | reverse complement strand
CGCTGGCATGGAAGACTGTACTCTCCCAGCCTGCTCCACGACACTCCCTCACCTTTGCAGACAGTTCCTCGGCCAGCTTGTTAAGTCGTGTCTTGATCCTCGGACAGCGGGTACGGGCCCAGAGTTTCCTCATCTGGCGTTTCCTACGCTGGTCCGCCAGTAGGCTCGGAGGGAGCTCATCCCGCCGGCGCGCTGTCTCCGGTACAACGGTGGTCGCCGCCGCCCGCGCCTCCCGGATTTTCTCCGTGAAGCGTCGAGCGGCGGCCTCCACCTCGTCCGGAGTAGACAGTTGCCCGGCGATGGTGAAGTCGACTAGGCTATCCTGATAGACGGCCCAGTCGATCCTCTCTCTAGTCCGCACTCCTTCCCTAAGAATTGCTCTGGAATCAAATGTGACGAGGATGGGTAGGTGTTGAGTGTCGAGGTCGTACAGGACCTCGATTGTTGACCGTGGCCCTGAGGTTCTGGTGTAGGGCGATGTCCAGAACGTCCGGGGTGCGCAGGGGATCCGTAGGCACGTGTGTAGGACACGGTGGTCCAAGCACCGTGTAGCCGCGCTCTTCCGAATCCTCCTGCAGCCTGAAGCCAGCGTTGTTCGTGACGGCCGAACCCCAAGCTGGATGCTTGGCGTTCAGGTCGCCGACCAACGTCACCTGGCCGCCGTTCCCCAGCACGTTGTGGACATCACCTGGGTCAAAGCTGTTCCCGGGGTGTCTGTACGCCGCGTAGATCCTAAGCTCCTCCCCCGCCATTTGAACGACTATTCCATCATTGGTTCTAGTACGTTCACTACCGGGCATAGGCCTCCCCTATAGAACGCCAGAACTTAGCATTAAGCAAGTCGTCAGTCCACCGGGTGGGCGGCTGCCCTACTACGCGTCTTCCGGTGCGGGAGCGTCATTCGAGAGCCATTCTCCCCCAGCGCGACAATTACCAGTCCCAAAAGGATAAGAAGGGTACACTTATGTAACCACTGTCCGTACACTGTATGTTTGTAAAGACCTTTTCCTCGGGAACTAACCCAGGTTCTGAACTAAATTCATGTCAAATACAAAAATCAATCTGGGGAGAGATAAAAAATGCTATATATCCCGGAATAAATTATAGTACACTTGGGACAGACTACGCGGTAGGAACCGCGGGGCCATCTTTGGTGCGACCGGGTTATTCGGTACATACATGTCGACCACCCTGGAAAACCAGCGAGGTTTTAGGGCAGATAATTGGGACAGCTATAGAATTTACGAGTATAAAGGGGCAGACGAGCAGTAGGGTTTTATTAGGACTACCGACCATGAGAAAATGAGAGAGTAGGGAAGCAATATGTAGGCCTAGGGGAATGTCCGCGTTGCTTTACAGGGACGGAAAATAAGAATGCGAAGACTATCTTTGTCTTCGTAATCTCGCATGCGCAATCCGCAGAGATATGAATGAGAGAGAGAGAGAGAGAGAGAGAGAGAGAGAGTCAGTGAGCCAAACTTGTTTTCTCTTTCGACTTAGACGCACGCTTCTCTTCTCTATCTATACATCTGTATGCTACCAACGTCCATGGATATCAATGTTATTGTAAAAGCTTGTTGCTTGCTCTCCGTACCACCGACGGGCCGTGGAGGCGGACTGGGGAATTCGTGCCGGCCCAATACGGCTGCAATGCACCTCGGTAGCACCTCTTACTATGGTGGATTGTAATATATATTTTGTGCCAAAGGAGACTTTACATCCCAGTACATGTGTAACAAGCCATTTTCAGCAAGTTATGTTGTAATTTATTTATTAAACGGTTTTACCGATGAGATTTTCTGGAAAGTGTATGCTATTCGCTTATATATTATATAAAGAGTATAGTATACGCGAGTTTGATAAGACGGCAATTTTCGTATTTTCTTTTTGAATTGTTTTCGCGCCAAATTAGGAAAAAAGGAAACGGCCGGCGGCATTTCTGCGTTACTACTGTATTATATTGCAGGCCGGTTGGCGAAGACGAATACTCGCCCTATACAAGAGTAGAGTGGTAGGTAGCAGAAGTATACAAGCTTAATGGAGGAGTACTGTCATTTAGGACTAGTAATGGCCCCGGCTTCGCCCATGAAACAATAAACCGGATTGTTAAAAAAACACTAAAGCCTTCCTAGGAAATCGCTCTATTCATTGGTGAAAATCCGTTCAGTAGTTTTGGATAAAATCGATCTCATTCATAGAGACAGTTTATGGGGACGTATATTTATAATACCTATGCATAGATAGACTAAACTCACGTCAAAGTAAATAATATACCAGCAGATGCGACACACCGACGCGTTGCAAAATCTCTATGCTGTGATCACACCAAAGTTGGGCCCCGCAATTGTAGCAGATATAATAAAGCGCAAATACTCACTAGGGAACAGATTTCTACCAAAGATAATCCTAGGCCGACCTGGGGCCATTAAAATTAAGAAATATCCAAATTTCTGTAACATGCCGCGAGCCCCACACACCACTGGATCCCACCCAGGGCCAGTGAAGGCGCGTAAATGCGTTTCCCATGATCAAATCAAAAGCTAAACAACACCTGAAGGCAGCAAGAAACCTATTTAATTGTTTTAATCCTGCTCATGTTCCAAGCATCTAAATACTTTTAACAACTTGTGACATCTGGACATCTCTCATCTCACACCACACGTACTTTGCTGTAAAGCTTCTGAAACGTCCGGCTTGTTATGAATGTTATTGCGTTAAAGAATAATATACAAACACAATTTCGCCTTAGCCGTTGTATAGGGTGTAGGGAATGATAATAAAAATAATTAGTTATCACAAATGTTAAATGTAATTAATTAATTAATTAATTAATTAACACGATTAAATTGTTAGAATTAATTTTTATTATCAGAGTCAAAATAGAATTCTAAGAATTACATTTTCATTAAAGTATTACTTTAATTTAAAATTAATTAAGCGCCAATTATAAATCAGTGGTTTCCAAAGCTTTTGTCTCATGGGACCCATTGTCATGTTTTAAAAATTATGGACTTTCATCATAAGTATAGGCCCTCCCAAATGAAAATAGAGAACTTTAACGACGTGTACAGCGTCGAAACCTGACCACGCGGCCATAGACAAATCGAAGTAATACATACAATAACCATTAAAATTAAAAAAAAATTGTTGCTGCTGCAATGCATTTGCCATAACAATTGAATGGACCAGCGAAGACTGTCCTCCTGTTTAAAATGTTCTCTGGGAGTACGCATAGCATATACGCAGACGTTCCAGTTACACATAAGTACATACGAATTACATACCGACGACCAGCTGGCGTAGTGTTGACATAGCTCGGATAAGCCGTTCACGTTGCGCCCGAGGTCGTGGGTTCGAATCCCGCAAAGGTCATGGATGTTTATGTATATACTATGTATTTCTATAATAAAACTCCTACATATATTCAATTTCTACAATTTATAAGAAACATGAAATACATTTACGTTGTCTAGTACCTGTAACACAAGTCCTTACGGTGCTTACCACAGGACTGAGCTAACGTGTTGTGATAAGTCCACAGATATTATATTATAACATATAGCTTATAACGGCTAAGGTGTCGCAAGTTTCTATAAGTCACCTAATAGGAGACAAAATCGTATCCGACTGCGTCAGAAAGAGGACAATGCATTTGGAGCATGTATATGGGTGGAGTATTTAGTTCTATGTCCCTGTACAGAATAAACGGCTTGACGGATTTTAAGACATGACGTATTACGTGTCGCTACATTGGCGAATGACACTGGGGTACATTAAAAAACTATTAAATTACTTATTTCACTCGGTACACTTTGCAGTAACCAGAAGATGGGTATGTAGATAGGGCCTCCCTCTCACTAACCGCGTCAATTAAACGACACCTTCCCGGTCCTGCTTACCAAAATCCGCCGTAACTTAGCAATGATATTTACTTATTTCGGTTAAAATTTTTGGCTTTAATATCAATCCAAAAATGACCTCTTATTGTACAAACACAAAATACATGTGTCGCATATTACCTCCTCGAATCAAATTTCTTCGAATTTATATTTAACATTTAGTTTAAACACATTTCTCTTTTCACCTAATAAATGAAATTGTGACACGAGAATATTGTTTGAGATAAATTTGAGAATGTCCTTGAGTGTCAAGTCAAACTTAAAAGTACATGAAGAGAAAACTCATAACATTAGTCGAGCGAAGATCGCATATTCGTTGACCCGCAATGGGTGTTCTGCAGATGAACTGTGCCCTATTAACCTCCTAAGCCCGATTTCAAAACTCTTCACCCACAATTGGGACCTATTGATGTTAAAGCCAGCGCTTTTAACGCGCAAAAAAATATGATTCGTCTATTAAGAAATAAAACATTCCAAATTGAAATTTCCTAATATGTTCAGCCAAGACCCAAGAAACACGAAAATGATACTTTCCGGTTACACATACGAACATTATCTTAAATAAACAAAAGCTATCGATACGGGACTAGCTATTTGCTTTGCGACACCTTGAAATAATATAGATACAATGTAATAATCATAGGCCGAAATGCCATTTGATATTTCCAAGGCATAATTTGACCACAGATAAACAAAAACGAGTTTATTTTACCGTTTTGGCGCCATACCCGATCTCGGTCGGATAAGTTAGTTAGGTATGTATGTACCGCAATTCACGAGTGCCATGACAGCTGGAGTAATTTAAATCATAACGGTTACACAGTCTTAACTTACTTGGTGAATCATCTTTCCGTTTGATTCACTGTTCTTATTACGATTTATACACCGCCGCAAAATAAAAATTCGTAAATCGATTTACATAAGAACAATAGTAGTTAATTTGAATATTACTTACGAATGGCAAAGGACTTTTTGGTTGTATGAAAAATTAAAAAAAAAAACAAACAGAACAGCTGTTGCGCGATTAGCATACGCCAATAAAATTGTGTCAAATATTACTTTTAAAAAGGCAGGGAGAATGTCCTTCGTTTCGGCGGTGTTACAAATATTCATATGCTTATATAGATGTATGATACAATTTACGAGGAAAACCGGTCCGGTGTGCACGACTCTCGTTGTCTACCTCGATCCAGTACTCCGAAACGAATATTTTACACAAAACTTAGACGTACGTTAAAAACAAACATCTACCCCACGTCCCTACACATTTGATAGTAGCGTTCTCCTTTCAAGTACCTACCGTTCGTTTAGCGATAGCCAACACATTTGCACATTCAATGCCTGCATTTAGCTAAAATCTGCCACGTGCAATAGCCGACAAACCTGTCTTTATCCAGCACAACACACACACACACCAGCGGGCGCCTCATGTAGGCCGGGATTGGTGCAATTTGATAGAAATTCACAACAGTTACACCAAATCACGTCCTATGCGTGGCCACCGCTGTGAACGACCGGCCGGGTAACGGGATCGCGGCGCGGATGCTGAGTAGCGGTCTCCGAAGGCCGGGCCCGTTTGGATAGGCCGGGACTGGTGCAATATTGCGTCAACAGAATATCGCGCCGGTCCCCGCCCAGCCACTCGGGCCCCCACGGACAAAGGGACGCTCCTGCGCCGCGCCTTTCGTCTTCGATGCGTAGATTCCATTGTGAAGTTGCGAAGTTAGTGAACTCGCGCGCGACTGAAGGAGCGTAAGCGAACGTGCAGCGCGCACGGCGACTCGCGCTGAAGTGAGTTGGTGCGGTAAGAGCGACGCGCGCGCAGCTGTCGTTTCCCGCCCCTTTACCCCTGCCCCCGTCCCTTTATCGTTCTGGGAAGTGGTTCCTACTTCCCGACCAACTTTATTTACTGGGATCCTCCCTGATACGTGGGAAATTACGTGACAAACGTAATCGGGTAAAAGCTGTAATCCTTGACACATTGAATGGTAGAATGCTACGAACTATACATATCTACTAAACTGAACGGAACGAGGTTACATATGTGACTCTGGTCATTACAATATTTATAATATCTAAGGTTAAACTGACATTGAATATGTCCGCGATACAAAGGAAAGTGGAATATAGAAAAGATATCGCAACATGAATACCACACGAGTGGTCGCGTTGAATAACAAGTTATGTTATTTTAGTGGGACAAGCTTTTCTGTTTATAATCACTAGCCTGGCGGAATGAAAAATTATAGTAATTTGTTTTAACTATGTAGTACGGTCGATGCTCGAATTGCATTCATACCTTTCTGTAAGTTATTTTTATTATTTACATTAAATATCTTCGTAAAATTTAATATTTAGTAGTTATTTTGTTTATAATTATTTTAACAGACAAATTTCTGGGTACATTTTTTTTACATAATTAGAATGTTTATTGTATAGTGACAACTATGGGACAAATTAATTAATTGCCCAAAAATATATATAAAAATAACGCATATTTATTCAACTTAGTACCTACTATGTCCTGTTCCAAAGAATTAACTTAGTATCAATTAATATGATTAAAAACCTACCTAGGTTCTAGAATCCTAACAACAACGAAAAGGAAACTAAATACAACATAATATTTCCTATATTATGGTGTTAGTTGTTAGTTATATTATTATTAAAATATAGTCGAGCAACCCACCCTCACGAAACAGTACTGTGGAAGCTAGGAAAATTATAATTATGCATGTTGCAACCCCAATATTCGAAATTTAATTCAAACCGTCCATCCTGATTGCCTACCTCTTCTACCTGCGAGACCACAGAGTACTCACACCGTAGAGAAATGAGGTCACTTAAATGTAACATAGTTAAAAGTAAATAAATAAATTTTAATTAAATAAGGTTTTCGCCGCATTGGAAATCTTATATAGTACATATAGACATTGAAATAAAACGTGCAATAACAAAATTTAAAAAAAAGTGTGCGTATTAATTTCTATAAAAGGTTACGTAGAGTAATTTATTCAGCATGTTTATTTACTTTTTAATTTTTTTTTGTACGTGATCTTATGCTGTGGAAGCGAAGAGAGGCCCAATTCAGCTTCATCGGATTCCTATGAGTGCTCGTAAGAGGGACCGACCCACCTCTCTCCCTCAGGTTGGGGAGATGCATCCAGATACGTCAGTGTTTGATACAGCAAAATTAGCTGTTATTCTCAAGGCTCGGGCCTTGGACTTGGTCCCTCCTGCCCCGAATCTGACCTCGGCGCTGCCGTAAACGCTTGGCTCATGGAGAGCATCACGACCGGGGTGGCTGTTCCCATTTTCACCGTCTGAGGGGTGAAAAGACGCACGCTGTTGTATCATATTGTTCAAGATTGGCAGAATGAACGTATACCATCCACTTTACTACCTACCCAGGATCCCAGAACGTTGTTCAGAACTTTATAATTAGTTTTAATTGATGTAGGTATTTTTCCTGTATCTGGATATCATTACATTATTTCTTGACAATTTTCATGATTCCAGATCATCGGAAAGTATTTTTTTTTTGTTTTAAATGACTTCACACGTTACGTTACACGTAACGTTACTAATAAATTAGGTCTGGTCATTTGACAATGATGATAATGATGGTTGCACTGATATCAATAGGAAGTGTTAAAAAAGTATTTCAGCCAAATCATTCCACCTTCTCTTCATAACTTGTATTCTAAACTTCCGTTGGCCTTGTTTATGTAACGCTCTCGTCACGCAATCACAAGCTTACTCCCCGAGACGAGCGTTTTTCCACTAAAAACTATCATATCGCATTTTCAATAGTAAAATGATACCTTTTAAATTTTCAATAGTAAGGTGTACCTGGTTACTATTGCCTACCTAATGTTGGTAGAATATAACTGCTGCAGTTAGTGTGTACGTTTGGCCCCCTTTTCACGCAAAATTCCGATTAGAACCGGCACGACCGGGATCGTACCTCTCGCTCGCGTGGTACCGCCGTGAAATGAGCACCGGTAGTCATCAAGATTCTCAACACTCGGTTTCTTTACCCACTAACATATTTATAAACTGACACTGAAGTTAGATAACATTTTGACATATAGAACAAACTGAAATTACATCAAATTATATTTTTTTAACTCATCACGGCCCAGCCTCGTCCCGTTTCTGTATCAGACGATATAGGGGCAACACGGAGCGACTGCCGTCTGACCTCTGCAACTGAGAAGGGAGACCAGGCCGAATCCTAGATTAGGTGAATTCGTATACAAGAATCTGGGTAAAGTCTCGATGTTCTTCTTTTCGTCAGATCGCTCAGAAAATGTACTTAAGTTCTAAAAACTCATCGGTACATGGCGGGGATCGAACCTGGCCTACCGGAGTGGAAGTCCGAAGCACTAGACATACACATAATCCGCCGAGACTTTATAAGAAATAACTTTTAATCCCAAAGGAAGTGTACCCCTTGAGATTTACCTTTTCCTTGTTTTTTTTTCTGATCTGAACTCATGCTGTGGATACGAGGAGAACTGGCCGCGTCAACATTTACATATATCAAGTATTGGAAGAAACTTGTGTGTGAAGTCGAGTCTTTGTTAATCAAAGTCTCGGAATACTTCATTTGGTCCAATTTAATTCTAAATGAAATACGTTTACTGCTAAAAGGTCTCTTCGTCGTGTCTCCTCTATTTTAAAATACCCCTCTAATGAACTCAGCTATTCTACACTCCCAGCATATACATGCTGTCATATGGTAGTAATGTTCAGTTCCACGGTCACGATGCGAAAGCTAAATTGGCCTCCAATGTGCCAGGTGTGCTCGGTATGTTGCAGCAGTATTTCACGCCAGCGTTAAGTCAGCAAGTTTACATGGCGCTGGTTCTAACACACAGGGGGTAGGTACTGATTTCAATTTAAGCCACACATTACTAATACTTAGGCCCTGATCACCTCCTGCAGCCTGCTTCATTTGTTCAACGTCGAGAGACCGGAATTATTGACTCTGTATCGTCTTAAATTAAAAAGAAAGTTTTGTTGCGTGTTGCCAAAAATTGTTAGATTTAATACCAGCACCTCAACAACCCTAGATCTACAACTGTGCGCCTTAGGCGCAAGTACTACCTCCCTTGGTATTTCCGAACCGCTACGACCATAGAGATAACATAGATGGAGGAGAAGAATACGACATGCGATTCTAGAAGAAAAGAGCAGGTACACAACTAAAGGTTTTGTCTTTGAGCGGCCCGCCTGTTTGCCTCTTAACTATGGAACATTTTTTTTTCTAAACTTAAGCTTTGAAATAGCTATACAACCGTTCCAAATTCAAAATTCAATTGTTGCCGTCCTCATTTATTGTTTTACAAAAGTCTCCAATCATTTTTTGTAGAATTTCATTTTTCAAATGGTTTATTACTGCAATTTTGATTCCAAGAAAGTGTGCTCTGTTGTTTTTTTTTTATATTACAGGGATGCGGTGCGCATTGTAAGTGTACAGGGGAGAGGATGGTACTATTATGTTCGCAGGTAAAGCATGTTCAATAGATATTTTAAAAGTGTTACTGGTACATTTTTAAATGAAACTTTTGCATATTTATAATAGCCACGTCCTGTCGTTTCACCCGTGCAAAATTTCATACCAAATATCTATTTATCTTTTTGGCATGAACATAGTTTGTTATGTTAAGGCAGATTGTTAACTCATAGTATGTGAGAGTGCGTAGTAATTCGTCTTTTTCCCTCCACTGGGTGATGACAGATAACTAATTCAGAACCGTTGCCACGACTACAGCGTCCGTAAACCGACTGACAGACAATCTGTTTTATAGGACTCACTTACACTTCAGTACTAGTACTACTACTACTAAATATTACTAGTTCTAATACCAAGTAGTTAGACTAAAATTCAGATCTCTAAATTTCCTTGAAAGAAGTAATTAATATTTCATAATTATGACTAAAATTTTTTTTTAGACTTTATTCGATTCGTAGACTAAAAATAATATGAAAACAGTTTGTAATAGCATTAAACATTAAATGAAAAATTTATAGGGCTCTTAGAATTGTGATGGCTTCTTTTTCTAAATAAGTAAAGGTCTTAAGACAGCCTGCGTTGCAGTCGAATTCTTTTTTTTTAATTTGATGCCAGATGACAACGAACCAAGAGATATTAGGAATAACAAGACTTGTTCCGGTGCAACAATATATCATAGAATAAAAAATAATGTTATCGAAATCCGCCGCCAAGTTTTAGAACAAAAGATAGGTCCAACAATTTTGTAAGACCTTACTAAAGAATTATCTACCTTACTTCCATGTGTGTTCAGTTGATTTTGTTTTAGCAATACCATGGCCTCGCCTCGACCGTAGTTCCAAGAAAGCACAAAGCGTCAGTTCCAATGAAATTTTTGCTGTTTATGGCGTTACAATGACTTCATGATCAGGCCGTCATCGTCCATGGGAGTTTACGGATATCTAATTTATCATGTGTTCCAAGAAAATTTATTTGCTACCCTTGACTACCGACGCCCATTGACATCCGCCGATGTCGATGCGTTGCCCGCATTCAGTTCAATCCAACAATGGGCCGCCGGCTGCTCACAGACCGCATGGGAGGCGACAGCATAAGCGTCACTTTACGGCAGTATTATTTGACCAAGAAGTACCACACCAGCCGCGCCGGCCCAATTGGTCGGTATATGGTTCCTGACCGTGAACCACTCGTTTGGAGTACAAAGTAATACGATGTCATATTACTTTGTACTCCATTTGTATGAAACTAACTATAATTTTATGGCTGTTTATCTGGGCATAAAGCCGCCACACCCACCCACCAGGTCAGGTATAAAAATGACACATCCGTACAATCCTTTTGTGTTTTCCGGTTCATCTCTTCCTATCTGAGGGAAAGGAGGGGGTCTGTCTCCCTATCCTCTTCCTAAACCTGAAGACACAAAAGTCTTCGTAGTCATTCGAACTGTTGAGGCTGGACAAGCGCCGCCAATCAGTAGTAGGTCCCTCCGAAAAAAAAAAGTCTTTTGTCAAGTAAGGCTATTATTGCCGCCCTCTAACTTTGTGGTGGATGAAACTGGAATAACCATGGTATATTTCAAATTTGAAATTAAACGACCGAAGCTACCGCTTAAGTTTATATTTAGTCAAAGTTTCTCGATTTTGTCACTCACTGAATTCCGTTCTAATTGGCTTACTGGATGACCGATCATCAAAAGTTTAAGGCACTTGTAGCAAGGAAAAACTAAAAATAAATGGAATTTCCGTCCAGGTCTCTAGACACACCAATTGCATAAGTAACTTTGTAATCCCTTGATATAATATTTTTTGCATTTCATGAATTAGTTAGCGGGCAAAATATGATATGTACTAATGGAATAAAATAAGGCTGTGTAGAAGCAAGAGGTAGCGTCGTGCTGCATTATAGCCAAATCGAGGCACCTCTCGCTCACATGACATCGCTGTAAAGGACCAGATATTCTGTCGTTTTTTGCGCCGTTTGTGAGTTTACGGTAGCCTATTGGAGGGCAGGGGACTTGTAGGAAAACATCCTGTAAAAGAAAGTAGCTAGGTCTCGATGGATCTGCTTGTTTCTCTTTAAAAATTAACGGAATCTCTGAGCAAAGTCAAGTCTATGTTTAAACAAAGCAAATAAGGCTTTCGTCGTTATTAGGCGCGGAACCCTAAACAAATCGCCTGTATTTAACTAGTCTCACTAACGCCACCTGCTGCCACAGCCTAATAAACAGAAAACATATAATAAACCAATTAATTAGTTAATTAATTATTTGTTGCTGAATTATCAATTAATACTCACCTGCTTAACATTAATTACTCTAACTAATCTAGTAGATCTTCCTAAAAATTTCTTCCATAAACCCGTGGAAAGCCCGTTATGGCATTTTATCAAACAGGAGGTAAGTTGGTACCTCTTGCTCAAATAACATCAAGCGAAGAAGGACAATGTCGGCCACCGCTAAATGATGTAGGGTCTTGATATAAGTTTCATACGAAAATATGTCAAATTCTAACTCCTGTAAAACCAAAGACAGAACATTTAAAACGCCTGTAACATTTAAAGCTTCAAGCTACCTGATAATCTACCATGCGGTCATTTTAGAAGCATCTCGACTCGTGCGACGTTCTTATTTTAAAATCAATATTCATTTGACTCAAGTTTCATAAAAGCGCGCGCAATGTCATATCTCTAATATCCATTAAACAATTCGAAATTCAAAATATATTGACGCCATTTGCACACAGGAATTTGCAGCACCTGAGCATTTGTTATCGGTGCAAGCTAGCGTGGGTGACAGGATGTTTAGACTATTATAAAATGCTACGAGTTAAATTATCATCAGATTAAATAACTGGCGACACCAACAACAATGTCGCACTATCGTCATCTCGTTTTCATATACTTGCTGTCGCGTTTTTACGGTTTGTGAGTATCCGGTGGCCCATTGGGTGATGGGGTGCACGTAACAACGCGCAGATGCGTATGTTGTAGTCACCAAATGCTTTGACTATTTGTTTGCTAAACAATTTTTTTGTCAGTCTTCGCACTCATTCCGGCTTCGTCAGTGAATATTAGGAGCCAAATTATATACTAAAACCTTCCTCGGAATTAGCTCTATCTATTGTTTTATTAGATTTTGGGAAAACGGCACATACACACATTTGCTTATGGGGACTTTGTTTATAAAATGTAAGTATATAAACAGATATAAACACCGTTTGTCGATGGGCGCCAGAACACACTGCTGCTAATTTAATACATATCAATCGTTTATTGTAATAACCCTTTGTTAACACTTAAAGAACGTAATTACTTACATTAGCAAGATTTTATAACACATCATATGTTAGAGCTGAAACTAGAACTAACCTAACCTAATTTCTCATCATTAATTCTAAATTTTAAAGTACTTAAATGTTTTTAATAGTCCATTAGTATATATGAGATATTCTGTAAGAGGTAATGCCATTCTCCTATGCAACGGAATTAGGCCGGCACGACTGGGGAAGTACCTCTCGCTCACTTGATACCTCAGTGAAGTAACACCTACGGTGTCGCATTTCGTGCGGTTTGTCAGTAGCCGGTGGTCCATTGGGGGGGAGTTGAAAAGGAGGGCAATGCAGCGGCATAATTATGGTGATGTACATGGGCGTCGGTAGTAGTTGAAAGGATCCAATTTCTCGTTTGTTCCCGTATACTATAAAAAAATAATTAAAACATACAGTACCTGTGCTCCGATTCCTCGTTTGTCCCCCTATACTATAAAAAAAAACAATTATTTGTTGTAGTGTATTTTTGAAATGTGGACGTGAACAGGCATAGTTAAGGGTACCGACTAGTCCAAATTAATTTCATGATTTATTCATAAAGAACATATATCAATTATTACCTACTTACTTACAAAGCTAAACCACAGAGATAGCAACACTCATCTAAGATTTATAAAATATAAAACATCCCAGTTCAAATCTCCGAACAAAGATAAAGGAAATATGATTATAGAAATTTTAAAGTAATTTCTATTAATGCTCTGCATTATGAGCCTTACAATAGATTAAGTCTTAGTCACATACACAAATTGATTATGAAATTTAATTTCGTAAATTTTTATCACATGATAACAATTGACGAAATTAAAATATAAACAGTCATGAGTGAAAAAACGGCCAAAGATCTATGCGCGGTTCTTTTGGGATTTCAAAATGTCACGTACCAAATTCAAAAACATCTAATCGTAATAGCGAATACAGATAAAAGAAGTTTTCAAATCTTCGAACAAAGAACAAAAAAAAAAGCGGGAAAGGTGGTCGCCATAACGCGTGCGCGCGCAGCTGCTTCTACATCTGCCACTGGCAACACACATTACAATCATACCATTAATTTTTATTTTGCCTTCGATAAAATAGTGGAGCACTTTTTTTCATGACACCATATTGTCTAGGTAGCTTAATCAAAAGTGATATTATGTCGTCTAATTGTGTTTTAGCTTAATTAACAAAATATTCATCTAATCATAATTGAGGGAGAAAATTTTAAAATTAATTCACTTGATTCAAGCTCGAATAAAAGGTCTACAAAAATAGAGACATTGTTAATATTCAGCCCTAAATAATAAGAACTTTGATGACATTAAGTAATTTTTTTATGTCTTTAAAAAACTATGATAAGCAACCATGGCCACGGGTGGACTGAGATCACCATGGTTGCTGTAAAGCTTCTGAAACGTCGGGCTACATAAATAATTTAGTAAACCGTGATAAAATCCGTAAAAGTAGTTTTATTGTAATGTCTAACATTCGCGTAGACTTAAGACATCAATATCATAATTTGTAGAGACCTCCCAGTGATAAAGAAAAAAAAAAGCAATATTGCTGATATAGAAGTCAGCAGTAGGTCTTACATATACAAATACCTACCACCACTAAAGCCGTTAAAGCGGAATGCTCGTGGTACCCATACTTCAGATTTAGTCCGAAGTTAGAACGGTGTTACACACACATACCTCGGCGTGAAGCTGTTTAGTCCTGCGCCGGAATCCTTTCCAGCAAGTCTACTTACGTACGTAAAGAAGTGTTACTTCAAAAAGGTTTATCATAAGACGGATTTGAACCTTAAACATTTCGTCTGTAAGATGCCTGCCAGATTTATCCCCTGGATCTGTTGGTGTGGACGCGATGAGTTGTTAAATCTTAGAAGCCGTACGGCGGCAGGTGTTGATCAGGGAAGACCTGTGAATGTGAGAAACTCACCTGACACCATGGCATTTACATAAACCACGATGTGACAACACTAGATGCACGTCAGTTCGATTTTAATTCATATAACGATAAATGATGATGATATAAATGATACCTGACTGCTTAAATATAAGGTTAGGTCAGGGAACATATTATTCTCTTTACATTTATACGCTCGAGAAATATCAATATCATATAATCTTTCTAAAATTCGATAACAAAGGCTTCACTAAAGTCTCTCCTAGGTGTGGAAATATTTTATAGGACCGACTCATTTTAGTAAGAGATTAAATCATAAATACTCGTAATAATATAGGAGGAAAAGCTTAATTATATTTAACTTCGTTACAGAATTTTATACGTTTATTAGGCAGGGCCCCCTAGGGCAAGGGTTCCGCCTTGGCCTAGGAGCGTAATTTTTCCCTTGACTTCAATGCCGTAACCAACCTGGCGGGTTAGCAGGTCGAAACCCCTCGGGATGCTATATCTGTACAAAGTTTCATGTAGACTTCAGAGAGTAGGAAACGTGACAGTATTACCGTGATGGTAATGCTGTCACGTTGAGTCCTACTCTGCTTATTATTATTAGAGCTCTCTACAGTCGCGTTATACAACACGCCGGTGTTATGGTCATAGAGATAAGCGAATCTTTCACGCCAAAGCCGAGACCGCGCGAGCGCCTCCTACGCGCGTGAGCCCTGGGTTCCTGACACCCTGTCGAATTCGAGGGATGAGGAACCCCGCGGTCACTCCAACCATGATAATAATACTTAAATTAGGTATTACAAACACTCTCATGTTGGGATTGACTGAAGAGTGGAGGGTCGGGCCACTTTTCGATCCCAAAGACAGTAGCGTCGACAAGCACTCGTAGCAATCCGATGAAGCCGTGCTGGGCCTCTCTCTTCCTCAGAATAACTACATTTCCAAGAAGAACTAAAGAAACACGTACGATTTAAAAAGATGACCCTTCTTCAGTCTCAGTTGGATAAAAATTAAAACTACATTAACAAGTAGCGTCTATTTGTTATCACACATCGATGCGACAACGAGTTCCAACGTCAGCTGCACACAAGTCGATGTGATTTTAATTGAACATAGGCTTTTTAACGTGAAAAAAATTAATCGTAGAGGTGATTTGGAGCAGGCGCCATCTAGCCACGTCACCTGTGAGAGTTAGACTTCTTTTACCGAGTCGTCTACTTCCATCTGCGGATAGAATTCTACAGATATTGTAACCATACAAGTATATTCCATACTGCTGAAGATATGTATTATTCCCCCACCATGCTACAAGCCTTGAAGGCGCGTAAAAGCGCCTCCCCGTGCTAAAAAAACGTACGTCATAGTCCGCACAATTCCCCGGATCCCTCAGCGACCATCTTGAAGCATCAGACACATGCGCTAGAAGATGCAGAGCGACTTCTCTAAGCAAAGCCAGAGTATCAAGCTCGTTTAAAAATCTTGGTTGTCGACGATTTGAGTATCTATTTTAGTATTCGTATATGTTGCAGTCGGATTGTCCAAATCGCCGTGTTACATTACGGCTAGCCATTTTCATTTAATTGAATATATGGCTGAGTGAAATTCCGCCAGAATGAGTCCAGCGTTATACGTTAGTTAAAAAGGTTATTGAATTAAAATGCATCATCATCCGCCTCCTTGACACATTTTAGTTCCTAATTTTAACACACGTGACATTGCTTGACAAGACAATAACAATGGCGTCGATTCGCCATTCGAACGAATACAGAGAAATAAAAAACTATTCCCGACAGGTGCGAGAGTTTAGGCCGGGAGCTACGCTCCCGACTAAACCTTCGTGGGTAAGTTATTTTTTTATGTGCACTCAAAACACTTAGCATAATTTATAATATACTTGTATCAGCTGCCTAAAATCAAGATATCAATTGATGCTAAACATCAACCGCCTCATTGAAGAACGTCTCACGATTACAACCCGGGTAATCGTTGGACCGCCACAAATCAAAGCGGCTCTGTTTTTGAAAATGGCTAGCCGTAATGTGATATGGCGATTTACACAATACGACTAAGACATACACATAGCATTCGGCTGCAATACACCAAGGCATCTAGTGAGAAGTGGTGCCATACATCACAGCTGAACTGGCCACGACCGGGGAGGCTCATATGATCCCGCCGTCAAGAGGCTAATATCGTGTCGCGTTTCGTCATTGGAGGAGAGGAGGAAAGGACAAGGCAACGCATCTTATCTCTCGTATAGTATAGGGAATATTATAATAAAATGACACTACCTTTTATAGCATAATGAAGAAAATGACAATGATTAAAATGATAATTATGATCTCATAATAATTACAATGAAAGGGATAATATGATAAGGCAGATGATGGTAGAAAGTTTGAAAATCACCTTTAATCGAATACTCCTTGAATCCGCTCCGTCCGTCTGTCAATAACAGCCCGACGTGTGTTGGAATGTGTTGGTGGGTTCCGTATTGCCATCTATGAAACTAGAGTTATTAGATATATTAGATTGTTAACACATATAAATTTGTAGTTAGTTTGGATTGTTTGGAATTTAAACTAAGAGTTAACTTCGTTAATTTTAACATTGACGGGGTTGATAACATATACATATATATCATATACTATTTGATATATATGTATATGTTATTTGATAAAAACTCCAATAAATAATGGAGAGAAAAAAAACTAGGAGTTTAACGTAGCAAGAACATATTAATTTTTATTGCATAGGAGGCAAACGAGAAGTTGGCCCACTTTGTAGTGAGTGATCACCGACTCCCACAGAGATCCGCAACATCAGAGGTCTTGCATATGCATACCGGCATTTAGTTTTGGGTTCATTTTAAATTGAAAACGCAGATATTGGGTACATAGATATAACAAAAAAAATGCCTAAACGTATTGTTACATTCAGTGAAATAGGCTTACCTGATGAAAGTGATTCTTCCGTGAACACCTGTATCGGAGGTGTCTCAGAGATCGTGATCCCATCTGCCACTCTTATGACACGGCGGAGGTCACGGGTCAGCACTCCCAAGGAGTAATCTGCGTGGTCTCAGAATCAGGAACTATAGATCGTGCTCCAAAAGAAGGTCCCCTCACTAGGGCGTATCGTCCAATCGATGCTCGAGACTGACGATTCCTGGGCGGCAGTAGTTTCCTTAGGCGACGACGAAGGGACAACGGAACGTATCCGAAGCGGAGGGCGAACACTCCTTAGGAGGTGTAGGAGCTCGCTGAAGGCGCTACTTACTGCGTCTTCTACCGTGAAAAAATTCACAGCTGTGTTTCGAGGATGGGCGCCTGATCACGTAACGCTATGACGATGTTGGGTAAGCTCAAATAGCCGGAGAGGCTCCCGTGAAGAAGACCGATCTGGCAAGGGCTCGGCAAGTCTCTGGGTTATCCTGTAGCTGATAGATCTGCGACACCCAATCAGAGCGGCCGTAGTCTATCCCAGTAATTTTTAGTTGGTAGTGGCACGCTACTCACCAATACGGATCACCCAGGGCTGGCTGGATGGTGAACAAAAACATTTGAGTGTGGCGCTGCATTTGCATTCACTACGTAGCATGTATACATTTATTAAGAGGCAGAGACATGCTGCGTTGTTACCGGATGAGGCCGGCACGACCGAGTACCTCTCACTCACATGTTACCGTCGTAAGGTGACAAACGGTGTCGTGTTCGGTTTTTGAGTTTCCACGTTGGCGGAACGGAGGGAAGCTTCGGCATTGTAATTATGCGGATGTTTATGGGCACCGGTAGTCATCAAAGGGCCCCGACTACTCGTTAGTCTGCCTATAAGATATAAAAAAATATTCGTTTTTTGGCTGTTGTAGGTAAATTATAACCATCGAATCGACGGATTTAACTTAGTCGCAGCGATCTCTAATAGGACCTGAACATCTGTGCGCGCAGCTGTGCTGTGGTGGCAGATTGCAGTCGCACAACTGTTTGCATAGCATTCG
Organism: Eumaeus atala; assembly: GCA_017140195.1. Taxonomy (NCBI): domain Eukaryota; kingdom Metazoa; phylum Arthropoda; class Insecta; order Lepidoptera; family Lycaenidae; genus Eumaeus; species Eumaeus atala. The sequence goes on along the minus strand of JAFELO010000384.1, from coordinate 534,577 downwards.
GCGCTCAGCACAGATATGTGCTGTTGACTCAGCATGGCAGGCGCGGGGTAATCGCACATAATTTGTGTCCATTCTTTAATTGTTATTTGTTCCGATTAACTTTTCTGAGAAAACAAGCATTCGAAACGTTACATTACTGTGGGTTCAGTGATTACCGAGGCACATAAAGATCCCCTATAGACGATTTTCCTTTTTAGAGACAGAACCCTAGAAACCACTAAAATCATGATAAATGAATATTGACTGTCGACGATATATATAGATATTGTGCCGTCCTATAATGTCGATGCAATAGCGTAGAGTTCACGCTAAAGACCCCTTTCCTGGTCGTGTATATTTGATCATACGGCACGAAAAATTTGACATGTAACACTTGAGAGCTTTTAAGGTCAAAAGTAAATGTTTGAACTCGTGGTATAAATCTTTTGAGAAAGTTGACCCGTGTGGCGCAGCGCCGACGGAGAGGGCAGAAGCCGGGGTAATCTATCCTCTCACGCAACGGAATCGGACTGGCACGACCGGGGAAGTACCTCTCGCTCAGATATTACCGCCCTAAAGTGACATCTTTAGTGTCGCGTTTCGTGCGGTTTGTGAGTAGGGGTGATGGTAGTGGTAGTAGGGGAGGAAGGCGGAGGGCAACGCACCGGCATAGTAATTGTGTATGTTCATGGGCGTCGGTAGTCGTAAAAAGGCTCCGATTTCTCGTTTGCCCCCCAATTCTATAGAAAAAATGAGAAGTTGAGACAAAAATAGAATCATTAGATTCCTTTTCATCTTTCGAGGTACGTACGGAACTCTAAAAGAGACGGGTCTGGAACTCAGGACCTCAGGGTCTGTTGGATATGCTCCCCACTGGGGACCAACGGGATAATATGGGCTACATACCGCACACTTGACAAGGAAGGAAGGTCGACAGTTTTCACTAATGTGGAGAGCGATATTCCAGTAAACTTTTAGTGTATAACTATATTTCGTTTTATGGCCCGTGTTATTCACGGGCGAACCCAGGACGGATAAGTAGTAAGAATTTTTTTTTTGTTCAAATCAATCTGTTATTCAAGTGCGGTGTTTGTCCACTTACTTTTTCACAGTTTCTTCCAGCTAGTCCTTTGTACGAGGTAATTTCCGAATCGATTTTGATGACACTTCCACTGTGAGATAGAAAGGTTGATAGAATAGGATTTTTCTAAGTAACGCGGTGGTAAATACATAATACTTGGATCAGACAAGGCTAGTTAACATCAATGGTCGTTTATTTTCCTCGGTTTTTTTTCGCCTAGCGTTTGCTATTTTAACAACGGTAAAATACCATAAATCACGTCGACTTTGTTTCGCCGCTTCATCTGTGAGGTCGTGCAGAGTAATAGAAGCATTATAAAAATCGTGTCTCATTCAAGAAACTCCATCCGAGACTCGAATGATTAATGAGGCTTTAAATTGTCCACATAAGTGTGAAAGCAAACTTACAATGTTTTAGCACAAAGGAAGAAACGAGCCTTCTGGTAACTAGCAACGCCCATAAACATCTGCACGTTTATGCAGTCGCTGCACTTCCCGACATATCTTGGTGGCCCACCGGTAGCTTACAATCCGGATGAAACGAGGAGAGTATAACAGTCCCTTCACGATGTTCTAGATTGTAACCCATACCTGTCCTAAATTTCATCCAAATGTGTTACTAGTTTTTGTGTCAACACTAAGGGAATGATCACATGCCACCGCCTTAAAAGTGATGACCAAAATGTCGTGTTTCGTATTGTTTGTGAGCTTCTGAAAGGGGACGTCAATTAATGGGCGTTCGCACTCGTGATACCGATAAAGAAGGAACTGTCTATGACTTGCTTATGAAGCTCGTTGGCACATCGTGGAGTACGGAGTACCGGCAGGACCGGTGCCGCCTGGTACTTCACTAGCGCCGCCGCGCGACTGCACGCAGCGAACACGTCGCTTTCCTACCTATCATCAGAATCCTACATTATCTGTTATGAACACATATATGAACAACATTTTCTAAGACGTGTTACGAAAAATTCGATGATGTAAGTGAAATTTCAATAAATATCAAAGTAAATCCTTATTTATCTTCCGAAATTATTGGCAGCCTTCTCACACAGAATACTAATATTTTAGACGCGTGTTTATTCGATTTTAATATTGGAATAACATAAAGTGAATATCCTGAATATTTTTCCCTGTGGATAGATTTATTTATAAATCTTTATTTCATCATATGATTAAGTCAGCCTAAGGATAGATTTTACGGGGTACGTAAAAGTTAGGTCCGGTCTTGATCCTCCCCGTAAGCCAAACGTTCACGTCAGCGCCGAGGCCGTTTTAGCTGCCGCGAAGTCAGAAACGGGGGTTGAGGGATCTCGAACCCTCTGGCCATGATAATAATATGCTCCTGCTGCATCTCTACCATCTGCCGG
>JAFELO010000384.1:512312-530411 GCA_017140195.1 Eumaeus atala | reverse complement strand
GTCTTACTGACGGACAACGCAACGAGAGTTTAGGGGTGCTCCCCTATACTAAGAGAGAATTTTTGTCAGTTTCACCCCAAGAGGGGTGAGAGGTGTGACAACCTTTTATATAAAAGCGGAGACACAAAGGAAAGTGAAACCGCGGGGCGCTGCTAGTACATATTATAAAAGAAAGTCCCCAAAAGCTGTCTTTTTGTATGCGATCTATTTTCTCAAAATCTACTGAACAAATATTCATATGATTGTCACCCATGGATAGAGCGATCTCGAGGAAGGATTCAGTGTAGGATTTGTTGAGGTAACAATTTGATCACTGGCGAAGCCGGAGCGGACAGCTTGTTTCTAATATAAGTAAGAGTATTAATTTAGTATTAAGGGAATGTGAGTGAAATTTATAGGTATGTGAGTCATCACAGAAGTAAGTTAGGCCACACTCCAGCAGAACACATGCTGTTCGGAGAACATGGTCTATCATCTATATGTGGTGAAACAATACTGAGCCGGAGTGTGTTGTGTAGGTTAGCCGCTAACCACTGAGCCGGAGTGTGTTGTATAGGCTAGTCGCTAACCACTGAGCTTGAGTACTTTGTATATGCTAGCCGCTAACCACTGAGCCGGAGTGTGTTGTATAGGCTAGTCGCTAACCACTGAGCTTGAGTACTTTGTAAATGCTAGCCGCTAACCACTGAGCCGGAGTGTGTTGTATAGGCTAGTCGCTAACCACTGAGCTTGAGTACTTTGTATATGCTAGCCGCTAACCACTGAGCCGGAGTGTGTTGTATAGGCTAGTCGCTAACCACTGAGCTTGAGTACTTTGTATAGGCTAGCCGCTAACCACTTAGCCGGAGTGTGTTGTATAGGCTAGTCGCCAACCACTGAGCTTGAGCGTGTTCTATAGGCTAACCGCTAACCACTGAGCTGGAGTGTGTTTTATAGGCTAGCCGCTATCCGCTGGGCCTGAGAGTGTTGTATAGGCTAGCCGCTAACCACTGAGCTTGAGTGTGTTGTATAGGCTAACCGCTAACCACTGAGCTGGAGTGTGTTGTATAGTCTAGCCCCTAACCACTGAGTTCGAGTGGGTTCTATAGGCTAAGCGCTAACCACTGAGCTGGTGTGTGTTTTATAGGCTAGCCGCTATCCGCTGGGCCTGAGAGTGTTGTATAGGCTAGCCGCTAACCACTGAGCTGGAGTGTGTTGTATAGGTGTTGTATATATATATTGTGTCAACCGGAAGTAACCTGTAGGAAAGGTCACGTGCATTATTTTTAATTTTTCTGGGTTTCAATGATATTCGCTATTCCCTATTTTCGAAACGTGGCCTTTTAAATTAGGACTGGGCCGCAAGTCTGCGGTAGCTCAGCGGGCTATTGAACTTGCTATGTTGGGCGTTTCTTTGTCCAATAGAATTCGCAACGAAGGCATAAGACAGAGAACTAAAATTTCCGATATCACGCGATTAATAAGCTCACTGAAGTGGCAATGGGCTAGTCACACACTCAGAAGATCAGATGACAGATGGGCCAGTAAGGTTCTGGAGTGGAGGCCGCGTTTAGGAAAACGAAGTGTTGGTCGACCGTTCACCAGGTGGGAAGACGATCTCCATGCACTAGCCGGTCTGGGATGGATGCTAGTAGCAGGAGGCGTATGTCCAGCAGTGGACCGATAAGGGCTGATACTGATGATGTTGATGTCTCCCTAAACAGTAACCACTGAGCTTGGCAGTTGGTAAATCTAGTAGGTACAAGGTACTTGAGAGGTAATTCATGTACGAGAGAGCCGTTTCGGAGTTGTGGGTATTATTAATGTGATTTTAAATCTCCCCATCGCATAGGGTTATGCCCCTGCTGTAACATTATGTTAAAGTGTATAAGTGTTACCTAATTTTTCGTTGGGTTTGTCTCACTGCTAACTCCAGTGTCTCCAGTATCTACTGCAGCCACTAATACGCATTTCATTATATCATCGCCAGACATATTCTCCAATGACCGGCATTGGGGAATCGAATCAGTGGTCACCATCAATCATAGAATAACCTTCTCTCGGATGGTATTGCACCATTTATTCCGACTTTCTGGGACTTGTGTGGTATGAGGTGCTTTTATATTGAGAGCGGTGGGAATCTGGTCTGACCGGCACATGGGTCTAAGCCTTCTCGTCCTTTTGTCTTCAAATTGGCCGGTAACGATCAGTCTCTGTAGGACCTTGGAGAACTTGTTTGCGCGCAATGTGACCAAATAACTCAAGGATTCTCCGTGGGCGGACGATTGTGAGCCTCCGTTCCTTATCAATGTTAAGCTCTTTTATTATTGACTTTTTCGTCCTATGCACTGTAAAGGGGATGCGTAGCAAGTATTTCATGTCCGGAAAAAGCATACAAACTATCGCATTTATAATATTAGTAGGGTATCACAATGCAATGCACAGACCCGCTGCTAACAATTTTCATACTTATCTTGTGTTCTGACTATAGAAAGACCGCATTTATAAACTTAGTAAAATGCGTTAAGCGCCAACCCTGTGTAAATCCAAGCCAGCTGCGGAAATCCAAAAGAAGCAGAGTGAATAGCGCACCTGGATAGCGACGGGACGCTTATCCCGCGGACAATAGCGGCGGAGGGGACGGGGGAGTCTCACGTTATACTCTCACCACCAGATACGGCTGTCGGCTGCTAACTCTGTAGAGGCCAACAGACATATGAACTAGCTGCGTCTGATGAACCTCGTGTGATGGAAAGTGATGATTAACCAGAATGTAGCACGTTTTTTGTAGTTACACTTCTTTTTGCGCGTTAGGAACACGTGATTAGAGTAAATTTTTACAATGCGCGCGCATACCGTCACGAAAAACTTAACTTAGCTATGGCCAACATTTTAGTTTTTCAAAAAAAAAATCCTAACATGTTATAAAAAACGTTAAATATATTAAATACTTTTTTCTATTGAGTTATAGTTTACTGTTATATTGTGCAGTTATGTTATATTACACATACGGTATTGAGAGTACCAACGTAGAACAATGCGAAAGATAATTTATTTACGCCAAAGAATCATAACTTCTAACGCATGTACATTTTTTTATTTATAGTATATGGTGGCAAAGGAGCAGTCTGAGCACACTCACAAACCGCGAAATAAACAGTAATGGTGACAGCGGCTCATGTTGTTTTCTCCGCAGCATACAAACAGGTGAGTGTGCGCAGACACAAGTCCACTAGCGGATGTAGTGCAGGCGAGTGTGCGCAGACACAAGTCCACTAGCTGATGTAGTGCAGGCGAGTGTGCGCAGACACAAGTCCACTAGCTGATGTAGTTCAGGCGAATGTGGGCAGACTAGCTGATGTAGTGCTGGCTAGAGTGCGCATACACAAGTCTACTAGATGGTGTAGCCCAGGCAAGTGTGAGCAGACACAGGCGCGCTCCATTTATTCCCTCATTGCATAATTAAGCATATATTAGAGTATTTACTAAGAGGTACAGTTGCAACATTGCAGCTGAATCGATTGACGCGACCGGGGATCTCGTGTTTTGTGTGTCAAGGAGGAATATAAAATATGAACTCTAGGTGTGCGGACATTTATAGTGGTTGATCTTAAAAACAGTGCCCATTTGCTCCATAAGCATCAAAAACTGACTGCCTCGTAGTCTAGTGGTGGGTATGATCAAACACAGGCGTGAGGTCCCGGCGATTCCCGAGTCAGACCATGTATTATGGAGATTTTACAATTTCCAGTAACAGTCCGGTGTCGGGAATTGGGCGGTGTTACACATTAGTGCCTCTTAGAGCACGTTAAGCTGTCAGTCCTGCGTCCGGTTCGAGTGAAAAGGAGGGAAACGTATCGGCATAATTATGCTGATGTTCATGGGTGTCGATAGTCATTGAAAGGCTGCGATTTCTCGTTTGTCCCCCAATACTATAAAAAACATCTTTTTCTCCATCAATTTCTCCCAAACGCAACTTCAAGAATCCTAACAAAATAATTAAACATAAAAAGATGTGTAAATAAAAGGGAAGAGAAGGTTGTCTAGTAGTTACCGACGAATAAAATGATATAAAATATAAATAATAACTACATTGAACACAAGCAATAATGGTTTTTATTTGTTGAAATAATTACGTGGAAATACTAAATTCAAAATTATAATTTTATTACAAAATGGTCTCAAATAATTCTTATATCAAACAGCAACCCTGAATACGTTAACACGATTCACCATTAATGAAAATCAAATAAAAGAAACAACAACAAAGTAACGGTTCGAAATTTGAATGTGACAGTTAATTTGGCGGGATTTACTAACCCCTTCGGCCTTGCTATGATTAATAATAGACGTGATTGCAAAAAGATTCGCGTGACACCTGATGTTGACCTTCGGGTCCCGTGGCCTTGGACCGCGAGGGTTCCACACAAAACGAGCACAAAGGTGAGCCGTTAAACGGGTCCCGGCTGAAAGCTCCGGAAGCCTTCCCCTAATGTTAAATTATAAACTTGCTCCAAATAACGCCCGTCACTCAATTTGAACGCAACGTTTGCCTTGTAAATGTTATTTAATAAGTAATAAACATACGCCGTCTTATATCATGGATTTTGTAGTGAAACTCTCGTTGTAATTTGAAACGAAAGTGCGTCACGTCTCATTTATTTTAACTCCTATCGTATGTTACGACACAAAGCAGATGGAACGATCATCATTGCTTGTGACACTCATACCTACGCGACGCGCACTTCTAAATTTTGTTTGCCAAATCGGTCTCAATATTGGACTATAAGAGGTAGCGATATGCTGCATTGCAGCCAGAATTGGGCAGAAGTACTTCTCGCTCACATGATACCGCCGTCAAGTCACAGCTATGCTGTCGCGTTTCGTTTATGAGTTGGACATTGAAGGGGGAGAAGGTAAGGCCAGCAACACATCTGCATGTCAACAATAATGCAGATGTCTGTGGGTGTCGGTAATGGTCAAAATACTTCGATTCCTCGTTTGCTGGTAAAAAATATTGAGGAAAAAATAGTTACATCCAATTTGGAGCCCAGTTCAGGAGATGAACGTGTGCAAAAAATCAAATTCTTCAGGTTTATTAGAAATAATTGAGGGACCGACCGGCTACTGCACGGATATCGTCTTCCCACCTCACTCCTCCACTCCAGAACCTTACTATCCCATCTGCCATCTGTTCTTCTGAGTGTGTCACCAGCCCATTGCCACTTCAGCGAGCTTATTCTTCGCGTGATATCGGAAACTTTAGTTCTCTGCCAGTTAGTTGATCAGTTTAACTACCTACATATCATAAAGTGTTCCTACGCTTTTTTCATTTTGTTTCTTTCTAAAAGTACCTACCAATATCTACGTACGATAATACAAGTCACGGATGAGTTTCTCTAAATTCGTAGGCATTTAAACTTTCAATTCCTAAACATCTTTTGTTTACCTTCATACAAAGGAAAAAACTTTTAGACAATTTAATTTTTATGGCTGCCTGCCTATTGTTAGACATTGTAAACAATGCATTTAGGGTTTTACAGTGTACTTATTCAACAGCTATTCAAGGAATTTCGGTCTGTACAACCAATTGGTTTTACTATTCACTCTTAAGTACCAGGAATCGAACTATTATATTTTGTGTACCTACTTACATATAATCTTTTTAAGCATGGGATGTCCATCAAGCAGTCGGACACAATTCGTGACTACCGAGTATAACAATTGTCCACAAATGTAAATGCGTTTCGCTCCTTCACCATCCCCCCAAGGAAGCATCAATACGCAAGCCAGACTATAGAATAGATATCACTTTTATGTCAGTATCAAGTGTCTGTATATTTTGTAACAAAGGAGTGCCGTTATTACAACTCCGTCGGCTGTGACTCGTGTTTAGCGACCCCTAAACTCGGAGTACGTATAAGCAGACAATCCTCAACCACACATAATAAAATAATTACTACGTAACCTAACCTCAATGGGTCATGAGGCACGCCCTAGATTTTTCGATAATAACGAATTAATAAAAAAATATTTTTATTGAGAAATAATCTTTTGAATATATATTTGATGATGACATAACATGGAGACGAACAAAAAATGGTCTCCATTTGGGGATTATCGACTCCCCTTGACATCCACACGATTAATTCTTATGCTGATCAGCTTCTCACTTCACCTCATCACCCCCAATGGGGCAATGGCTCAACAAGCGAAACGCGATGACACAGATTTAAAGCGGTGTCACGAGATCGAGAGCCACCTCCCTGGTCCTACCGGCCCAATCGGTTGCAAATTCACCTGTGATATAATCTTTTCTACCAAGAATCTTAGTCGCACTTTATTTTTGCTAGGCATTTGAACCTCACTTCTTGGTGGGTTCAAAGGTATTTTTAATAGAGTTCGTAAGTTCAGGCGGACAGAGTAAATTCAACGATACAGGTTTTCTCCATTCCCTCCTGCGCTTTGCAATTCACGCCTATTCGGACTCTTATTTAATTCAAAATCAAAAGCAATGTAACTGCTCCAGATGCTCCTTTGTCAGGTTTATCAAGACGAATCTAACAGCACCCCGTACCTAAGCCAGAATCCGTATAGCCGCGTAGTAAGGAGCACAAAAATTGTGTGAAGTACTTGGTTTATCTGTGGAGACAGCAGATTAAAAATTAGATTAACGAACTCAAAACATCATTGTCAAGGAATTGGGTAACCACAAGGTGCCTGCGAGGTGGGTTCCGCGACTGCTTTCAATTGAACAAAAAAGGACGCAATTGACTATTTCACGTGACTGCTGTATGTATTTGTTACAATGGACGAAACATGGGTTCATTACTGTACGCCAGAAGCAAATCAATAATCGAAACAGTGGAGAAGACCTGGTTCACCACCCGCTAAAACAGGCTAAGGCGATTTCGTCGGCAAGTAGGGTAATAATGGCTTTACTATTCGGGGATTCTAAGGGTGTAATTATGATTGATTATCTTGGAAGGGGTCAGACTATAAACTCGGATTACTACCGTGTCTTACCATGTTGATTAAGAGAGAAAAAAAAAGCGTCCAGGTATGCTCAGAAGACGTCTGTGTAATCAATGGCCGAAATCCATAACTGCGGCTTTGGACTATTACCTGATCTGGCACCGTCACTTGTTTGTTCCCTAATTTAAAGCACTTGGGAGGTCAAAGATTTTCGACGATCGACCAGGTCAAAACAGCAGTACACGCATATTTTGACTCTAAGGAAGAATAATTTTTTTCAACGGTCTAAATGCTTTAAATGGGAGATGGTAAAATGCATTGAACTTGATGGTGATTATGTAGAAAAATAAAAATATATCTGATCTAGCCATGTTTATTTTCTTGGTTAGGCCAAATACTTTTCAATCCACCCTCGTATAAGTTTCCTGTATTGGCAATAGCGAAAAATAAAAATAGCACTTCTTAAGAACTTCCGCGTAAACATATGTATATTATATTCTACACGGACGAAACTGGGTATTTATAAAACGGTCACTTCTCACCTCACTTACACAGCCCCTGCATGGTACGCGAACCTCTCGGGCCCAGCGGAAACGCCTGCAAGACCAGCAGGACATATCCCTACGGGTCATCACGGGAGCCGGTCGCTACTTCCGTTAACGACGTGATCGCGCGTGACTTGCGGATAGTCGCTGGAGGAGTTTGTGGTTCGATGCTCAACTACGCGACCTGGCCCCTAACCTAACGGGAGACCGTATCCAAGTGAACGCGCACCGTCAGCGCTGATGAAGCGTTTTTTGCTGACGCGTAGCTATCAGCGCGCTAATAACCAAAGAACGCTTCCTAAGGCTGATTTTAGTCTCACGCCGACGGCACGCGCACCGTCAGCGCTGATGGCCGAGATATATGAACTTTAAGGAAGCGTGTTTTACTCACTCACCAAAAAACGCTTCCTTTCATATATCTTGGCCATCAGCGCTGACGGTGCGCGGGTCATCGGCGTGAGACTAAAATCAGCCTAAAAGTCAACGTTCATTGTTTAGGTGAAAATCTATTTGTGCCAACTTCATTCAAACGAGTTCAGTACTGTTTGTATGATTATATTTGTAGAATTTAAACTCCAGAACGTGGTCAAAGATACTGTATTGATATTTTACTTCTTTAACGCTAACACTTTCGAATAAACGAATTCAAAATGAAACTCGCATTTCGTATTAAGTATTTATTGTTACCAGGCATTAAATAAAACAATCACTCAGTGTTGCCACCGTTTATTACAATTTTACTAAAAAAATTGAATAAAAAATATTGTATTTTATCAACAGGTTCCGTTTAGAAATTAATAATATACAGTTGTAGAAAATCGCGCATGTGCACGGTATGTTGATCGTTAACTGTTTGTTACTGTCGCTACCTCTGGACCGTCAAAGCCTAACAAGGGAAGTTATGTTCGAATTTGGTGATACGATGGCAGTTTCTACAAACTCGTGTATCGTGGGGGGTGGGGGATGTTTGTGGACGTCGGCCCGGTGACAGTATTATGCGGGGTCGACGCTGTTTCAGTCTCACTTGCTGCACTTATAACTAATCTTCTTCTTCACCGCTCTCAGACTCTGCAAACAATACGACAATGTATTAAATGATTGTTCGTAACGTGTAACAACACGTGTTAAAAGCTTAATATATCACTAGTATAATTGCCCATGTATGTAAAGTCATTGGGTGATCCCTAGATATAACAAACGACACAAATTCGCCTCTGTGTTATAACGCAGCGGGTGTCGCCTGTTAGTTAAGACCGTTAGCCGCGTGGTGTCCTGGTTTCGATCCCCAGGTCGGGGCAACTATTATTAGATGTTTCTCAGATTATTCTGAGCACGCATTACACTGTCCGGGATTGGAATGTGCCCGAAGTGGCCACAGGCTTGCCACCTATGACATCCAGGGGCCTCACAAACTTGGCTAATCGTGGGTGTGCTAGCATATCTACTGGATATATGAGTTGTGGATGTATGTAGTATGCACACCTCTGCCTACCTCTTCGGGAATAACAGGCGTGAATGTACAAAATATGTGGTACACTTTCTCTTTAAACTTGTGCAACTGTGCTCGTAGCCTTTGTTTGTATTGCAGCAACTTTTTCTGAGCAGATTTGGAGTCTCAGTGCCTCCACAAGAAGCTCCCATAGATAATATTATACAACTTTCACAAGCTTTAGGTATTACTAAGTCTTGTCAACGAAAAAGCTTCATATTCGTTATCTTGGTCTAAATCCTCAGCAGCCTGTTCCCATATAATTACAGCAACTAAACATCTAAACATGTATATGTCAACACATACCCTCCTCGGCACTCTGCAGCCACTCGACAAACTTCTTCATCTGGTCGAGGAACATGACCTTGCCCTTGCTGGAATTGGGCTCACGGTACCACTTGAGTATCACCTCCTCGGACAGAACATTCGTCTTGTACAGCATCAGCACCAGTTTGCTGAACGCCTTCATGAAGCTCATGTTCTCGTAGCAGTACTCTTGGACCTGGAAAATTATTCACAATAATTAGTGTATTTCAATTTTATAAAGCTATGAAGTCTATACAGGAAGTAATAATTCAGACTGCCACATCGACATAGCGGCATAACAGACAAAGCGCGCTTCGCAGAGTTCAAAATACTTGACCAAGGCAAGCTCACTTCGTCAACACTACACCACTCACGACTCGTCATCAAGTTTCATCATGTGTGTGAAGAATATAGATTTCCAAGCTTTTTTGGTCATTCGGGCACATCTTGCGCCGTAACGGCTCAGAATAGGTCTCGCAGCCCACAAAAATTGCGACAGCCTATAGCGCAGTCATTGAGTCATTGTTAAAGTACCTGTAAATCAGCAGAGCAACCTCGATGGCTAATCTGCATGTCACCTAAGGGACTGACCTCCACCCTTTTTTGGTAGTGCTAGTTTCTTTACTAGGACATATGCTGCCCAAAAGGCTCCTCTATTCTCACAAAACGCGACGGAAGCGATTTACGATATGATCGCGAGAGTTACCACTCCAATTTTCCGATCAAATCAACATACCTTGCTAAGTAGAGCAATCTCGGCCTTGGCAGATTGGCAGAAGGCAGCGAAGAGAGGTGTGTATTGTCTCAAGTACTTGGCCGCCTGCTCCGCGAGCAGCTCCTCCTTCTTGTTCCATTCACCGCGGGACATCACGCACGACCAGATCTGAAAACACACCGATGTTAGATAGCGTTCAGTGCGCCACACAGGCAGATACTTAGGAGCGAACGTTACATCAGACTGCCAGGTCGACATTGCGGTGCGACAGACACAGCGAGCGGCGCAGAGGTAAAAAAACTCAACCGAAGCGAGCTCACAGTGTCAACGTCACACCTCTCCGACTCGTCATCAAGTTTCATCATGTGAAGATCAGTTCATAAAAGTACCAATCAACAATAGTTGTAAACCATTGACTTAATCAAAATAAAATGCTGTCTGTCGTGTTCTGTCGTCCTGTTGTACCATGAGCTAAATTATATTAAGCCATCTTTTATTCATTTGCTACTTGCTGTTGATTTTATACAAATGATTTTTTTTTTTGATACTAATATTCCAACATTTTTTATGTTATGACAGGGGAACATGCAAGTCTTTTATGACTTAGCTTGACTTTGTCGACGCCCATAGACATCCGTATAATTTTACGGAACTCATAAACCATACCAACTGCCTGACGGTATCATGCACTGTGACACCATGAAACTACTACTAGTTTAGTGGTACTCACAATAGCGACCACCTCGTGGTCAGGTATGTCCAGCTTCAGCGCCATGTCCCTCAGCTCAGGTACCAGGTCCTTTACCGCCCGCTCATCGTCCAACTCGTCCACTAGAGCCGCGGTGAGCGCACGCCGCGCCTCCTGCTCGGCCTGCGCTCGGTGTAGTTTGAGAAGTTCTCCCAGCCCGCGAGCGGCAAAGGAGCCGGCTAGAGTCTCCTCGCTACGACGGTTGAGAGGCAGGAACTCAAGTAGCCTGTAGAGGTATGAAGATAGAAAGTTACATCAACATGCAATTCCACAAAGGCTCATAAGGAATGTGCAGGTCACACATTCTATGCAAGATATAATGTTACAATTCCAGATACTAGACAGGTATATGTTAATGATCAAAACTTAGCCACTTACTACTAGATAGGTGGCGCCGTCTTTAGCCTACTTAATGCTTTTTATACACTGAGTGGATCAGTTGCTGGTCCAAAGTAGACCACTGAATTACAGTAAGCCGGTGAGAAGTGATAACATGTCGCATCACATATGACTGCACCACAAATATAACGGCGAGCCAGTACAGTGATGTTTTTTATTTATCCCAAAGGGGTATGCAATTCCAAAAACAATGAAACCACTTATACAACTTATTTGGGAATAGCATTTAATCTATTTTATATACTAGAGGGTAAACATGCATCTGGGCGCATATGCGCGCCCGTTATTTCATAACATGAACACCCACGATCATTAAATGTGTGTTGTGCTTGTTCCATATTCATTTGTTCATGCGCCGCAACTCATATAGTGATTTTTAGTAGCCTAACGCTTTTTTTTTATTCGTGCGCCTATTCGTTTATACATGAGACGTAAATGTGGGAACCACAATTCAAGTAATATAATAGCATAATGATCTTAATCTTACCTGCCCTCCAGTTGACCTCTTTTGAGTGCGGTGACCAGAGATGCCACCCCACGCTCCGCCTTCACCGTGCTGAACACCTCCAGCACAAACTCTAGCGCCAGGTTGTCCTTCACCAGGTGCTCGTTGACCAACACGAGGAGTACTGATGGCGGCACGCACCCGTTACCTGCACACAAACAGATGAATACATCAGGAAGAGTTGAAGTATTGAAATTTTGAAAAAAATAAGGGAACACGATTTTGCTTGCAAATGAAATAATAAAATTCATTTTTAAAAATAGTACCAGCAGCAATATACTTTTCACAACAAGAGAAGTATGGTTTGGTAGAATGTAACTTGCAGTCTCTGCTTCTAACTGCTATGCAGGCATGTTGCCCTACTCTTCTCCATCCCTCCAAACAGGCTATCAGAAATTCGTAAAGCTCAAGCATTCACGCGATATAATAGTCAATTTGAGGCGGTATCAAGAGAGTAAGAGGTACCTCCACGTTAGTGCCAGCCTGACACAGTTGTAAAGCAAGATGACACTACTATTTTGGTTTACTTTTGCCTGTATCGCGGCCAGTCATCGGAGTCATGCACCAGCACGGTCCAAAGATGAGCCGCGAGTCACTGTAGCAACTCGTCGACACCAGCGCGACGAGAGACACCGCGCTGGCTCTAATTGAGTGCAATATTGCAATTGCCATAGATGAGACGTTTCATCCTTGCCCTGGTCCACATAATGTACAGCCGATAGCAGCGTTTACAAAAGATATTTATTAACAGCAATTCATTTTTAATTTTGAATACTATTAACATCATTTTTAAATGACACGATACACGAAAGTAGTTTTTAGTAGCCCATACCAGACACCGAAGGTAGCAAAGCCTCTCACGTTTATCCAACATGGCCACAAGAGCCTAGATTGGCAATACACGGATATTTGTACAATAAAACTTACACGAGAATGTGTTAGTATTTTTAGTGTGCATTGTGCACATTTTAACTTTTCTTTTATGTTTTAGTCCATTGGAGGACGTGAAAAGGGGGACAATGCATCGGCATATTTATTATGCTGATGTTCCTGGGCGTCGGTTAGTCATAAAAAGGCGTCGATGGCTCGCTTTTCTCCATATACTATTTCAAAAAAGCTTAAATCATTTGAGCAGAAATGAAAACGCCCCCTTTGTGTAGTCGTTTATGAGTTTGGAGACCTAAAGAGAATAAATGCAACTAACCAATCCAGAGCGCCACCATCCGAGCCAGCTTGATGCGGTTTTGAGGTTCGAAGCCCTTTAGGTACACAAGGACCTGCAAAGAAAAAGCAATAAGGATACGGATTCCAGTTGTGTGTCGCAGTGCCCTGGGACAACACGAGGTATGTCTGGAAACGAACCTCGGCAATTCGGGACGTTAGTCAGTTGTGTATTCACATGTAATTATTCTTTCTGTATTAATATCACACACTATCAACACAAATTAATATGGTCCCCCTAATGACCACATTAATTAGCCAACATGTGCGCCGCGATCATGACAGTAAAAGTTTGGCAACGCGGCTAGTGCATGGGCCTGCAACGTTACATGTAGAACGTCAACCGCCACGAAGTGTCAGCATAACTGTCGCGTTTCGTGCTACTTGTGAGCAGCCGGACATAATAATTATTCATCCGAATAAATCTGTCTATTTACGTTCTGTTTATGGGTATACCTACCTGTAGGCATTAAGTAGCCCTGACTTCACATTGTTCCCCCTACGAGTATCATAGTGATGATGCTAAAAAATTTAGATATTACAAAAAATATAAAAATACTTTAATATCGACTCAATCTATTTTTTTACCGCTGGATCGCTGACGAAAGTGTCCAGTGCAGCGTCATCGGTTATCGTATATATAAGTAACTATTATCATCTTGGCCGATGGCACCGAGTCCGGCCAGTGCACGGTCGTCGTGGCTAGCGAGCTCGTTGGCAAATCGCGTAAGGTACTGAAATTGTCTCCTATGACTGCACTAACACCGTCGTTCTGTTACATGTCAAGATGTGTTAATATAAAATGCAGGTTTGTATTAGCTTGTACTCACTTTCTTCATCTCCTCTTCAAACATCTTTTCCAAGTACTTGTAGCGGCGCATAAGTTTCAAGAATATCTGCAACACGGGATAAAATTAGGACTGGCTCGGGACTGTCCAAGTAGAGACTGCATAATGGTGTGACCATTGTCAGTAAATATTGAACGAGACGGTTTGTCCACACAAGTGTTCAGGACTCTAGCCATGTTTTCATCATACAGGTTATATTGTAAAAATGTGAATATTATACTGATCACATTTCCTAGCGTAGTAACCAGCCTAAGGCCTAGTTTGTAACGTGCTACAACTCTTGTCTAATTAACCAACTTGATAAGTGCAATATTTTTACCTATAGACTACTAACATCCTAAAATATCAATGACAATGTTGTTCTTGCAAGTAGTACTTATATCACACATTCTGTATGTGGACGGAAAATAATAATACAAAAAAGATTTACACATTGCTCTTACATCTGGGACTGCAGACACGAGCCCAACTGGTGTTATGGAAGCTCGAGGCTAGGCCATGCTTCGCCCGACTAAGTCTTAAAGCAGAAACTACACTATCTTTTAGAATGTATTTAGGATTTTATAAAAAAGTGGCATTAATTCCATGCACGATTAAAAACAAAATATCGGTGTTTATGGACTATACATGTTTTAAGTGTGTGCATACAATTACTTAAAGTTAAGTCCCGTGCCTAAGTGGCGCCAACTGGTGGCGTAAATTTCTTTGATTACGCTTGTCGCATGTCCGCTCACCTGTTCGAAGTTTCGCATGGTGTCCATATCCTCGTTCGCGCTGAATATGCAGGTGTTGGTCTTGGGGCTCTCGCCGTCCATGGACACCGAGCCGCCGGGCACTGCGACACGGCGACATCATGTTAGCGGGCGATCACAACACATAAGTAGCCAAACGTTGGCGGATCTATCAGATATAATGAACGAACGAGGGTTTGTCTACACAAGTGTTCAGGACTCTAGCCAGATTTATCATCATGGTAAATTAAAATAAAATTTTATATTATAGTGGGACAAACGATCAGACGGAGCCTTTCCATGACTACCGACGCCCATAATTATAAGGATAATTATTATACAGGAGCGAAACTGTCACTTTACGGAGGTATCATGTGAATGAGAGGTACCTCCCAGATCATGCCGGCCGAACTCCGCTACAGCATGAGATACTTTAAATTATTGGATATTCTAAATTATTAGAGGTAGAAACCAAAAATAGAATTGTTTTGGAGACAACTGACCCACAAGGATCTGTATCGAGGTTGTGATTCTACATCAACCCATAGGCCATACTCACACAAACCATAAAGAAAGTAGATAATCTCCGCTGACTTTGTTTTTTTTTTAGTTTTCACTACTGCATTTTGTGTCTTGGCCGTTCGGGCTACTGTTTAATGGATCAGTAACCCTAGCACAAGTACAAGTAGCGCCTTCAGCATCAGTTATATTAGGATCAGGTGCTATAGCAGTAGTGTCTACTCACACAGCAGCCCGCCGGCGATGAGCACGTCGAATATGACCTCGCCATAGCGGCGATAGTCGAGCTTGGAGCCGGCCGCGTCTAGGAACTTGTAGGCCGCCTCCAGGTCGCCCCCCGCGCGCTCCAGCCCCAAGACCAAAGCGTCGCGGAACCCGTTCGGGTCGTACTTCTCTTTCTCATCTGTGACAAACAAAATATACTGTTAGGAAACAGAAAATACCGCGACTAAATCGCAGTCTCAGTTCGACAGCTGAGACTAGAGACAGACCGACACACATCCATACACAAGTGTGTGAACAGGACCACTGTCATGTGCTCTTACGGCCGTCACGTCTTTCACCACCAGGTTCACCAGTCCAGGGCCGTACATACAGGAACCACCATTTGCAAATGGCATGACATGCTACGGGTCGGGGTAATCCCCTTTCTGTGCGCTTGCGAAGTATTCATTTGTGTGTAGTGTGGACTAAATATTTTAGGCAGTTTCCCTTACAAAGCCCACGTAGTGTACAGCTTGATGGTCGTCTTTCTCATTACATGGACTGTTATCACGAGCACCAGGAAGCGTCCACTGCTGGAAAGGCTGAAATAATTCTTCACATCGAACCAGCAGTTCATTTACAAGTGCGATTAAACAATCTCTTCATGGAAGTGCATATTTTCCTTGTTGACTTTAAGGGCATAGATATCTCATGCAGATAGCTACGGCAGAGCTAACTACAATAGGCGGCGGCCCGGCGACTGGCGTTACGACACGCCAACTGCCGCGGATACCTGGCGCCGATAATATACAGACTGAGGCACGGCACGATAGTACACCTTACATTCATATAATAAAATAATGTAAACAGCTGTGAACTTGAATATATGTATGAGGCACCTATATAATTACATGTATTGGCTACAAGGAAGTATCATACGATAGTCGCAACAACGAAAGCACAACGCAACTAGGTAAATACGAGTTGATCGAAATTGACCATTTTATTCTCTAGTTTCCTTAATTTTAGTAATATTTACTTGGATATTATCAGGAGGCTCCATTTTCTAAATTCCGAGGCCACTAAACACGTCCTCGCGAGTTATCAGTTCATTTGTTCCACAAACAATTAAGGTTACGTCTTACAATGCAGTCTATTGCGAAATATTAGTTATATACATGAAAGCTATCTCTAGAGATATTGTCTAGACAATTCATTTCAGTTGCAGTACGATGTATAAATCTTACATTCGATCAGCACAGACTGAATTTAGGTCATTGGGTCAGAGAATTGTACCCAAACAAACCTGCATCCAAGTCCTTTTCGGATAAAGAACAGTCTAGCTCAAACACTATTGAGACATGACTGCACCTACATTCTAAAATACATTACAGATTCACTATATTTTATGGTGTGCTTGCTACGTTACTATAGTAAAATAATTATTTATTTGAGTATAGTACACATGGTACGTTAGGCTAAGCGTCTCCCAGCTGTGTCCTACTTATATACCCTACCAACTGATCGTGGGCCCTGGCCTGTGTGCGTAGAGCACAAGCAAGTATACATAGTGTCGTTAGTGTTAGCTCACAATTCCGTTTCAGTGATTTACGGCTAAAGATGGAGTGTCTTGTATCGCGGCCAGTCATCGGAGTCATGCACCAGCACGGTCCAAAGATGAGCTGCGAGTCACTGTAGCAACTCGTCGACACCAGCGCGGCGAAAGACACCGCGCTGGCTCTAATTGAGTGCAATATTTTCCGAGTACACGATACAGCATAATGAAAGCGGGGCCGCGTTCAAAAATATAGTTGGCAAAAAACAATCAAAGGTAAGCGATGTTAAAGGCGTGACGTGTCACGTGGGTAAGCGGAAAGCCGTACAATAGTGTAAGAATGTTCTCGAGCCGAGGACACCGTCTTGTGGATTCACAACTGATAAGGTTTTCCCTCTCTGTAAATAGTCTTACGGCCGTTTTCAATGTTCAGTCTATCGATGCATTTAATTTTTAATTCCTTTGCATGCATATGTACAAAAAAAGGGGCCTTTAACAACTAACGTCAGGGATGAAATATTAATTTTTTCAACTGTAGACTTAATCTTTCAAGGTGGGTAACATAACGAACGAAGTCTACGAAATGCGCGCCAGGCTTCACAAACACAATGTGTAATTGGGCATAATATATTGAAAAATCTATACTAAGAATATGTTAAAACAAAAAAAAATCTTTAATTTTTTTTTGTTTTAACGCCCAAATCTCAGGGGCCCAAGTAGAAAAAAAAATTATTTTAACAGTCCATTTATCGAGGAAGACTGACTCCAGATTTCAAGCGCCAATATAAATCATTTTTATTATTGTCTCATAAGCTTAATATCTAACTCATAACATATATATGTGTGTGATTGTGTATTTTAGTTATTGAATTCTTTAGGTATCCTATGAATATGCATATGTGAATGTCTATGCTTCCGGACAGGTTGCTCATGTACTAGCTCTGCTGGAGTATGCTTTGTGAGAATTATATTATCGGTGCTGATGTATGTGGTTGTTGATAAGTGTTGTTAATTGTGTGCATTGTATGAATATGGTGTTCGTGTCGCTTGCTAAAGCCAAGATAAAATCAAATAGTATTAAAACGGTTGGCCTGAAATAGGTGTTGTGATTAATCACTGCTGGTCATCTCCACAGAAACTGTGGGGGGGTTACGGGCATATAGGCGAACCTCATAACCCGGGTTGGGTCGCAAGGGGACGACTATCTCCTCGGTAACGGGGCCGCAATAAAATTGCGGTTTGCCATCCTGGCTTTTGGCTCAGGGACATGTAGGCCCATTTAGGGCCTGTGTGTTATGTGATGTGTTGTGACTGTGGTGAGTAGCGATTGGGTGTGTCATGTGTGCGCATGTGTGATCCT
>JAFELO010000384.1:438907-512221 GCA_017140195.1 Eumaeus atala | reverse complement strand
TAACCGCCCCGGCATGGAGCGCTTCTTGCTGACATATAGCGCCGTCGTCTTATCCACGTTGACGGACATACGCCACCTGTCGAGCCACTCCGGCAACCGGTCCTGCATGCGCAGCATGCGCCCGGGACGAGGTTACGTAAGCGCTGTCGTCGGCGAACAGCGCGAGCATGACATCTACCTCACCCTCTCCCGAAGGATCGTTGAGTGTGGGGATGTCGTTGGTGTAGGCCGCGTACAGGCAAGGGGATAGGCAACTGCCCTGTGGCACTCCGGCACGTATGGCCTTCACCGAGGAGTGCCCCCGCTCCACCGTTACCCGGAAGGTCCTACCTTTCAAGAATGACGCCACTAGTCTCACAAACGCTAGCGGGACGCCGGCGCCCACCAACTTGTACAAGAGTCCCGGGTGCCACACCCTGTCGAAGGCCTTCTCCATATCGAGAAAGACTGCGACAGAGTCTCCCCTTGTTCATCTCTACAGACAAGTGGTATATCACCCGCGTCAGTTGCAACGTGATCGAGTGGCCGCTCCGGAAGCCGAACTGTTCGTCCCTTATGGGAATGTACAGCTTCAGCCTCCGAAGCAGAAGCCTCTCGAACAACTTGGCGATGTGGGACAGCAGCGTTATCGGCCGGCAGCTTCCAGGCAGGCTTCGGGGTTTGCCCGACTTCGGCAGAACGATGACCCTCCCCTCTTTCCAGGGTTGTGATTAAATTGTATTCTAATCCTAACTAAAGCTGAGGGTATGCCGTTTTGTGAGACACGCTGCTGCTCTAACACTTTTTAATATTTTTTCTCTTCTTGTGTTATTTTTATTATTGTGATTCTCAACAGTAATTAGTGTTCGTATAGATTTTTGTGTGTGTAATATTATATGAAGCTTCCTTGTATTGTGCAGTGTGTTCTCATTAATAAAGAGTTATTTATTATATAGACGCTATACGTATTAAGCGGAATTACGCTGGTGAAAACGCGGGGTTATGCTCCACACATGAAATAATGCAGACATTTCAGCTTTGACCTTCGGCTCGCTTAACTAAAATCAATTAAGTTTTATTTGTGAATGAAAAAAAAAATTTGGTCCGTCTGCAAGTACAAACATATTTTCCTAATCCAACGAAACGTCTTAGACGTCTGTCACCTGTCATTGTTCTTGCAATATGGCTACGAAACTAGCGATTTGTGTGACAATACGCGGGAAAAAGATGTATACATGAACAAATAAAAATGCGAAACGTACATGTAAATATAAATACGTGTCTAAAGTGTGGGCTTCAAATGAAACTCTCCTTTAGCTTCTGTTGTCCTTTTATAGACGAGGGGTCTATGAAAGGATTTACACATTCAACAAAGTGCCGATATAAGCAGAATATCTTTGTATTAAAAAGCATTAGGGCCAGCTGATTATTAGTGTTAAGTAGCCATTTCATACTTAAGACTTAACTACCACTTTAACCACACCTAGTTATATAACTGCTATACTAACCGGGACTTAAATAGGCACCTGTTATACCAGCCCTTAGTTATAGTAAGCTGTTTAGGTGTGAACATTTACTAACACTATGGAGTTAAATTTCCTTGCATCAACAAGTTTGAAGGTAACAGAGTATGCGAGGTGATAAAGTGAATCTCGTGTTAAATGTGATATGGGTTGTATTCGCTCTAGTGACGCCGCTGGTGCAAAAGCGAGTCGCTGGTGGAGAAAGCTATGTTGGCACATAGCCGTCGCCGACTCGCTCCGAAAGTGCCAAGTTTCGGGGTCGTGACAATGTGGTAAAGAACACAAACAAAAAATGCGTTCAGAGCCAGACCAGCACACAAAGGGTGCCTAATGGCTGGTCGACTTCAAACGCAGGACTAAACGTTGGACAAGGCCAATCATACAAGGTTTTACATAAACTGGCGTGTGAAACCCATGCCACATCTAGTAGGACGTATTGTAACCACACTAAGCCGGGTATCACCTGCAAAGTCACAGCTATACCGTCGCATTTCCTGCGGTTTGAGTGATTGCGGTGGCCCATTGGAGGACAGGGAAGGAGAGCCATACATCCGCATAACGAAAATGCAATGTATATGGGAGTCACTAAAAGGCTGGAGACTGTTTTCCTTATAGCCTATATATATACCTATATATATATATATTTCAGCGAAGTTATCACCATAGTGATTAAAATACTCCATATTTAAATAAATATGATTTTTTTTTAAATATTAAATCACTCCGTAACTTGCCTAAAATGTGTATCACAATTGCTTTGACTATTTTGAAGTCAAGCTGGCATAAGTTTCTCACAATGTTCAATAATAAAGGAATTGCTTAAATTGTCAAAAGAAATCAGAAGGTAGTTTCCACTCATCATTTCAAATAATGTTTACTATATAAAAGACACTGACAATAGCAGGGCTGAAGGCAATCTGTCATAGTCTATACTGTATGCAATATTTATTACATTTTATTACTCTCTAAAATATCTTGCAAGGATTACAACAGTAACCTAACCAACAACAAATATGATCCCTATTATTTTTTGCAATATATATTTAATGTGTTATTACTTATTATCCGTACATTGTTTAATCACAAATCTTTAATGTTAAGAACTATGTTCCTTCATTTTGTTAGGCAATAAAATAATAAAATGAAGTACTGTAAATATTTCAAGGACAATACACAAAACTAACAAGTCACCTTTTTTTAAATATTACTATTATTGTGTATAAAAAGGAATTTTAAATTCACAACGGTCATAATGTGTTATTGTGAATACCGAAAGTTATTGATATTCATTTAGAAAAGTGGCTTTTCTTGTTGGTATACATCATAGTTGTTTACAGTTGCAGTATTTTCTTATAAATTAAGTGAAAATATTGTTATGTAAAAATAAAAACAATTAAAATAACCCGAAGTTACCTTAGAAATAACAAGGTATAAATATTCATGCTAAATGATAACAAATAAATAATACATGTAGTTCGATCTGTGTACATGTTTCACTAACAAATTATCATATGCCCCAGAAGGAAAAACAAACTTATTGTACAGAAGTGTCAATCTAATTTGAATAATGTATATATGTATGCTAAGAGTGTAGGTAAAATGCAAAAAGAAATAGTTGAATACCACATTCACTAATTATAAAATGATTTCACACTTTCTAAAGTAAATTTCCATTAGAAATTGTTACACTTTTACAAAGTATAACAATTAAAAACACTAAGAGTGGGAAAATTACGAAGACAAGTGGTCAATCAAAATAATGGGTGCAATTGTATGTCTCTTGTGGCAAATTCTGCATTTATTATACCCCCCGCTACTATGTCGGAAGTCACGTTAGGATGCCAAAAACTAAAACGCTTATCTGCAGATGAGATGACATGAGATAAACACTTGGCGGAGATGCTTCCTATGTGTTCAATTAATGCACTTGACCCACTTATGATACGAGTAATTCGCTTTCTTTATATACCGAATGTAACCACGTAAGTCAACATGCAATTTTAATGAATATAAAAAATATTTCCTTACCTCTTTTTCTGGTCTTGATCCGTTGACCCGATAATACTGGTTTTTCTACCTTCTGACTCATACAATATATTGCTGAAACAGATACACGTGGCAATTAGTGTTTTAAGTCGCAAGGGTCCGAACTCTACGTGTTAGGGGGTCAACAACCCGCACCACCTGACACGGAATTTCTAACAAATATAATCATAATTAAAACATGTCATTGATAATTTGTAGTTCACTTACTACTTGGGCAAGTAAAACTGCCAAGAGAACACAAATTAAGTGTCCCCCAAATTATGGCTTTTAGATAATATACGTATGACTCAGCAAAGCCTACGAAAATCGCGTGATTTGAACAAATTCAGCGCAGAATGAACAAAGACGAGTAAAGTATGCGCAAACTACACAAGTGTTCGTGTGCTATGTGCAATAATACTTACGTAGTTACAGGTTATGTAGGAGCCTTTTACTCCTTTTGCGAGTTCTCTCGGACTGCGCCTGTTCAGAATAGAAAGAAACGCTGCTACGGTCTCTGTCCCTTCGCGAGGTAAAGACAACGTGTATGAAGTCGCCGGATATCCGGTTAAACTTATGATATTGATTTTAATGTAATCGACTAGATATACCTTCAAATTTAAATTAATTCAGCTCAAAATGAACAAAGCCTTCAATATTTCATTTCTTGTATGTGAATCAAATTACATACAGATCTCCATATTCCGATTATTACAAATTGAACTATGCAAATAAAATACAATCCAAAAATTTAGATATTCAAGAAAAATCTTAAATAAAATACAAAATTTAAAAAAAAATTAAAAGTTCGACACAGTAATTTATGAAACGAAATATTGCATTAGAATAAAATCTCAATTTGAAAGGAAAACATTTGACTAAAAAATTGGCATGGAGACATCCATAGACAAAATTTATTTAGGTATAGATATTAATATATAGAATTTTCATGTCATTAAATAATTAATTTCCGCTTCATGGCTAATCATTCATTCATCATCACTATTCTGTTGCCATCCACTACCATTAATACGTCTTAGGAAGAACATTCTTTTTAAGGTCTTAAATCTTTTTTTGTATAATACTCTTACTACTTAGTATCTTTATCTTTACACTTAATGTAAGGTTTTGTTTCTCTGCTTTTTCTCGGTTCTCATAATTATTGCATGGAATGCTACTATTGCTACTGATCAATTGTCGGTAGTAATGGTAAATCCTCTAGCAGAATTAAAGAGCACTTTAGAACTGTTAAAATGATGCGAAAGAGTGCTACAATAGGTACCCGCTATAACTGATGCAGTCTCAAGATAGACCTAATGATATAGGATATCAGCCCCACCTCGCAGTGGCACCCTCATAAACAATGTACTCCAATCCTTTTTACCCTAGCATTATTTTACAAAGCCTAAAGTCTCTCTCAATAAATAGGCTGACTAACGGTGATATAATTTTTCAAATGGAATCATTATTTTCCAAGATTGTAGCGTTCAAACAAATAAACTCTTTTTCATCATCATCATCTTTATAATATTAGTAGACTGTAGTTAATATATTATTCTACTATAGTCGTTTATGATAACAATTGTATTTTCAAAATTAGACATCCACTATGACTTTTCAGTTTATTAATATATTTTTATCATCTCTGAGTTAATTGTAGAATACTTCCGAACGAAACATCTTAATATAGCAATATTTACATTTAAACATTTATTTAAAATAATAATTAGGTCTTACAAAGAATATCTCAATGATTTAACTTGTTAGAGGCTTTAAATGATTTAAACTTTAGTAAATACTTAAAAAAATTGTCTATGGTTGTTTGTTGTAAGCGTAAACGGAGAACACTTGTATTCTCCATCTACGGTTGTAAGATTGAACCTTACGGATAGGCTAAGATCACAGGGCCGTACCGCCTCGTCTTTAGTAGTTTATTTTTCTTTACTTGTTTCATAAAGTATACGTATTTAGTTCGCCATTTTTTCTTCCTTTCGAATATATGTTTGGTATATTGGGATCTTTGTATTGATACTTGACAACTGACAGACTTCAGATATTCTTGATTTTTTTCCAGAAGTTTGAGGTTATGTTTGTATTGCAATAGTTTTGTACTTTACTAATTTCAAATCCAATCCAATGACTGGATAAATTATTCGAAATATAGGATAAGAGACGATGGCGAATTCTATTTTAGTAAAGGTGAGTTTCAAAGAATCATTAGGTAGCTGCAGAACTTGTAATGTTTTTGCAAGGAAACTTAATATTTTTTTTTAATAATTCATATTTATAATATCAACCATACAAAGGCATGTTTGTTTAGGGTTTACAAAATAAAGCGTTCAATATTTTTATATGGAACCCGTTCCACAATTCCTTATTCTTTTTATTATACACAACATTAGTGCATATAATTTATTTACCTCTTGAGCAGTAGAGCGATACTTTTAAAGATTGTCAATGATATGGCATGGAAAGAATATTACAAATATCGATTTTATTTCAGTTCTCCACTCTCCGATTGGCTCCATCGACACCTGTTCTCCAACAATACAGAACTACTATATCAAAACACTATAACCCTAAATATAAAAAGGAACGAGCACAGAAGTTCATGAAGATACCACTACCTGATTTCAATGAAGATATAAATGAGTTACCACAGGAGAAAGTGAGACAAAAAATGAAAGAGAGGGGCATATTACCTCCAAGACCTTGGATGGAGAGGCCATTTTATATATCTGCTACTGGTTTGTGTGACTGATGTTTCTTTATTTATAACTTTATTGGTAATAGATAATTACATTACAATATTGCCCCATATATTACTATCCTTAAAACAGTCAACAGTTGTAACTCTCATTCCTTTTATTAAATATAAACATTCACAATATATATTAGAGAATATTGTGTGTGCTCTTCCACTGGTCCACTCTTATGCGTATAATACTTATCTAGTCAACCAGGATAAGGACAAAAATTCAGATACATACAACACAATATGTTTTGCCAGATTTGAATGGATTAATCAGAGTACACTGAGCAACACACACCACATATTGTAATCCTTACATACATTTCCTGCCTCCTAAAAAATTTTGATGTTTTCATAATATACTTTGTACCACAAATTCCTTATTATTTTTATTTTTTATGGGATACTGAGCAAAAATCGGCAGGTCAGTTATTCCGATCCAGGATGGATGCGATTAGCAGGAGGTTGGTCGTCATGGTGTTCATTGATAGAGGCCTATGTCCAGCAGTGGACCCATAGTGGAGCTTTCAATGATGATGACAACGATGAGCAAGTGACCAGGTGACAGGTAAGACTGTACAGTCGAAGAACCTCTGGTTGTACAGGTGCATCTCTGGTCTTTACAGTTGTCTTGTACAGTTGTGATTTTGGAACATAGAGGTAGTAACCGTGAAACTTACTGAACTTCACACCAATTCTGTAATGGGGCAGGCAGAGAGATAGAAAAACTTTTCAACAGATATGACTCGGACCTATAGTAGGCCAATTGATGACCAGTGAAAATCACACCTTTTCTAGAGATTTGAATCTTGAGTTTGTTATAAATGTGATATATTGACTAATATGAAATAAGAAGTTAATGCTAGTTTATTTGATTTATAGCCATTATTAGCAGTAACAAACAGTGAACTTGTTGAAATTTTATTTCTCAGGTGGAATTTTTGAAGCATATGTTCCTCCAGAGGGGGATGGCAAGGCATCACTTGTGTCAACTACTCGTGCAAAACAAACTGTACAGTTACTGGAGAAAAAGTCTAAATCAATGATGGCTATAAGGAAAATAAAATCATATGAAGAAGATTTTGATACAAAGGAGTTTTGTCTTAAAGCTCAAGAGATTTATATTAAAGCTCACGAAAGCTTGGCCAAAGGGGACAAAATCCAGCTGAGGACATATGTAACTGAGAAAGCGTATCCTGAATTTAGACACAACTCCTTTCAGAAAACAATCAGATGGAAGTTCTTGGACTCATTAGAACCACCTCGGGTTGTCCACGCAAGATGCACTGATGTTATCAATAAACAAAATATATACGGACAGGTAAGAGGACAGGAGAGGAGGTATCAGATCAGAGGCGGATCCACATCTCATTTACATAACCAACATAAAGTGACAGCTACACTGTCGCGCTTCATGCAGAGAGAAGAGGAAAAGTGGGCAACACATCTGCCTGCATCAACAATGGAGACCCCAATGGGGGTTTGTAGTCATCAAAAATGTTTCGATTGATCATTTGTCCCTTTATACTATAAAAATGTGTTTGATACGAAATATTTTTGCTATCAAATTACCATTATAAGTTTGTTTCACCTTGTCTGTATGTTTATTAGGTTTCTTGTACATTTTTTTACTATAGTGGACAAATAATAAGTTGGCTCAGCAGATTGTAAGTGGTTAGAAACATCTGCACAATCAGAAGATGTATATAAAATTGTAGTAAAAGGTATTGCTATAGTTGCATTGCAGACATCAGTATAATTACTATGTCGATGCGATGCCATCCTTTTCACCTCTCCCCCCATTGGGCCTAGCAATGAAGTAAACCAATACCAATGTGAGCAACAGGCACTTCATTCATCTCCTCGGTCTGAATTAGTTTTCGTCGTCAAAAAGGGCGTGCTCCTTTGCACCTCCGCCAGTGCGCGCGGCTCGGCTCGTCCACTGTCCTCACTAACCGCGCCACTTCGAGCGCTCGGCAGCTCGCTCTCTGGATGTGGCTACTGAAAGATGTCAACAAAATGCGACACCCAGCTGTTAAACCATACACCACAACGATCTATGTGTTAGGCATTTATATTTGTGTGCAGGTGACAGTCCGCTTTCACACCCGGCAGCAGCTCAGCGTGTACGACCGGTTCGGACGCCTGCTGCACGGTAGCGAGATCCTGGCCAAGGATGTATTGGAGTACGTGGTGTTCGAGAAACATCTGTCCAACATGTATGGAGTGTGGAGACTCCACGACAAGATCATACCCGACTGGGCGCCTCCGAGGGACCCCTCCAAGCTGACCCGGATTAGGCCTCCTCCGGAACCCGTGGAGGTAGCCGCGGAAGATGAAAACACTTCAGCCGTAGTGGAAACGAAATAAGATTGAATATATTTGTAGATAGACAATGTGTTTTTATATTTACCCATGTGAAATATCCTACGTCATCTTCAGCTATTATTAGAGTCCGATCGTACTTTTGGGTTTTTAGGTAGGTCAAACAGGCCAAATTTTCGGCATAGCCGAAAATCCGTGTCTAGTTGCAGTAACTGTTGCAGTATATTCGGTTAACTTCGTGGCTTCCTTTTGTGTGTTGATTTGAGATGTGTTTTATAAATATATCTGTACAGTTTTGAATGTGTAACCAGTTTTTCCTATCCTATTGATAACATTATTTCCTATGAATTGGAAGTTATAAAAAATGCGGGAGAAATAGGCAAAGCCATGCTGCATTACAATCGAATAAGACCTGCGTGACTGGTGAGCTGTCACTTGGCTTGTCACACGGCGGCGCGATGTTACTTTCACTTAGCACCACCGCAAAGTAACCATGTTGTGGGCAGCGCCACCAGATCGTACCCTATCCGAGTAGATCATTTCCTATTTTATTGATGGGGTTATACTTTGTGACATCTGGTCACCCTGTGAATGACACGCACTTATAAAGGAGATATTAGATGTAAATAGAAAACGATAGACAGACATAATACTGCCTTCACATCTTCCTTCTCTATCTATGTTATCTCTATGTGTTGAACAGACTAGAAGGTTTAGAGACTGCCGCGTTGATAAACACACGTGCAACCAGTTGATGCAGACGCATGAGAGGGCGTTCAC
Organism: Eumaeus atala; assembly: GCA_017140195.1. Taxonomy (NCBI): domain Eukaryota; kingdom Metazoa; phylum Arthropoda; class Insecta; order Lepidoptera; family Lycaenidae; genus Eumaeus; species Eumaeus atala. The sequence continues at coordinate 502,837 of JAFELO010000384.1, read as the reverse complement.
AAACCGCATGGAAATTCACTTCACGCCGGCATTATTATCGCGCAAGCAACGAGCCTCGCAGCAGTTGTACCAGCCTGGTTCGGTGCAATGCATTAATGGTACTAACACCGTTCAACTGTGTGTATTCAATTTCTTTAGTGCGAAAGTTCATTAACAATAAAATCTAGCATGACTTACGTCAATAATATTTTTAAATATGAACAGGTCAGTTTCGGTTTCGGCCAAAAGTGTGACCCCGGTCGTAAATTGGGTTTCGGTAGAAAAACCAGTTTCGATTGCTATTATGCAACTAGGCTATAAAAGCTAACAGAGGGACAGTGTATAAAACAATAGTTAAATAGATATTCAAACGTATTGCGCTCCCTCCCTCCAATGGGTCACGGGAAACTCGTCGACTCGTACAAATCGCACGAAACAGCTATCGCTTTGGCGACGGTATCATGTGCACGTGGAACTGGTCGTGCCGTACAACATAGCATATGTGTGAAGTACACATCTTTGTCCATTTCTGGAAATCCGTCATGAAGGTAAGTCTATATCCGTCCAAGGTACTTACGGTCCTGCCTACCTGATGAACGTCGTGATTTTTCATTCTCAAAACAATATAGTAAATACTGTTTCGACGTTATGCGTCTAGACTGTCATACCAACTAGTGCCTGAACGTGCCATTTTTGTGTAGTACTAACAATATTGTTCTAACCGAATTTTGGCCACTGCGGCCATCTACATAGAAACTAGCCTATTGCGCTGTGTGCACTCTCTATTCCCGCAACCTCCTGTTGCGGTGGATTGGTCATCCGCCACGACCGTATAAAATTTCGCACAGTAACGACGGCTTAACGCGCCCTCAGAGTCACGGGGGTGTAACACCCCAACTTGACTTCAAACTGTTATTAGAAATTAAGAAATCTCAACATTTGCTTGTCTGACCCAGGGTCCCACGTCTGTGGTTGACCACGAGGTCGGCGGGTAGTAAGGTCAACACTACAACTACCAGTACGTAAGTATTATCTATGCTAATAACCTATCAACCGTTCAACACGTTTGAGGAGGTTGCCCTTCGAACTTCCCTAATAACACCAAGGTTCTACAAGAGGTATGTTGATGGTACTTTCACAATTTTACCTAAGGATAAAGTAACCATATTCCATAACCATCTAAATAGTATAAACTCCAAAATACAATTTACAATGGAGTAACAGGCAAATAATTCTTTAGCTTCTTGGATGTTTTGATCATCCGTAATCCCAACAACACATTCAGTCACAGAGTGTATAGAGAACATACCCGTACTGATCGGTATCTAAACGGCGATTCTCATCACCATCACCACAGTCGTCTACGAGGCACCTGTGACAAGCAACACCTGTGACAAGCAACACCTGGATACCAAACTCCAACATGTCAAGCAAGTTCTGCAATACAACAAGCTTCGGATTCCCCGTCTACTCCTCAGAAGCCGAGTGAAACCAGCCACTGTCGATCTCTTACCTGCTATATTACCATACTTAAAAGGGGTGACTGATAAAATTGGCTATATTCTCAAGCGAGCTTCAATAAAAACTTATTTTAAGCCGCCAAAGAAGGTTGGTCAGTTCTTACCATCAGTGAAATGCCACATACCTCTGTAAGATGCAGGATTGTACAAGCCTGATTGTGACTGTGGATTCTCTTATATAGGGCAAACTAAAAGATCTATAAAAACTCGCGTTAAAGAGCATATAGCCGATATGAAACACCGACGTGTTAAAAAATCTGCGGTCTGCGAGCATGCTGAAGTTGGCCCCGCCATTACATTTGATTTGATAAAGCGCAAATACTCACTAAGGAACACCGATTCCTTCCAAGGATTATCCGTAAGGCTATTGAAACTAAAAAAAACATCCAAATTTCAATAGAGAAGATGGCTGGGTTCTTCTCTCTGCTTGGGATCCAGTGGTGAACATAATCAAATTAAAAAGGAAACATAACACCTCAAGACAGCAAGGTTAGTATTTTCTGCGTCAATCGGAACAAATAAAATTATAATTCTTCGGGGACTTTTAAAAACTTGGTACATCAGGACATCTGTCATCTCAGTATACTCATGACCATGATTGCTATAAAGCTTCCGAAACGTCGGGCTAGATAAGCAATTAAATAAACAGTGATAAAATCCGTAAAAGTAGTTTTATTGTAAACACGTAAATCTACATCATTAACACCAGGTCGCGTGTTTTGACAGCTGTCATCTGCAGGTTTTCGTTTGATCATTTGCCATCATACGTATAAAAGAATCAAAACAGACGAGTCATATTAATTGCTGGTGGAAGTGAAAGCTTGAGACTATGAAGGAACCCGTACACCTGTACCTGTATTTTGTTTCACTTTTTTTTTGCGTCGCGTAGCTGCTACGAGTTGGAGTACGCCGCAGACACGTAGCGTGTTGCTGACGTGAACTGATAGTATTTTTCTATACTAACCCGCTAAAAAAAATTACATTGTTGCAAATTGTACATTTCCCCATTTTTGTAAAGCCTACGGTCTGGCGGGACCCCATCGGTTCATTATGCATGGTCTAAGACCATATTGCCAGGTGTCCTGTGCAATAAAACTTGCTAACATAACCAAGCTCTTTACATTTAAGGCCGGCCAGTTAGTAATAATGTGTCAGGCTGTTAGATATTTAACTTATAATTTGAGCTCTTCTAACCGGAAATTGCATAGCAGAAATTAAAAGTTTATTTGATACAAGTAGATAGTAAATATGACAGGTTGATTTTTTTTAGAAACTGAATTTTTATTAGCCCCGAGTTAGGTGTTAAGAGATTTACAATCTTTATTACAAGGATCTCTTGTTGACATGAATCGCGTTTAGTGTGGTTTGTGGGAGCAGGTTAAGACGGAGTGAGAAGGGCGTGTCTAGTTATTACACTATAAAGAACGGAAGTGAAAATAGGTTGGTTGGTCACCTTACAAAACATCACACATATTTTAAAACAAGTTTTATTTCCTTTCTTGAGCTTAAACACGTCCATACAATAAATTACTATTACAATGACGTCACAAGACGTAGTTGCCATCTCGCTCGCACTCGCTTTGGAATATATTGCCGTCTCGCCTCGCACGGCGATAGACAATAGCTATACTAACAATCTTACAAACTCACTGAGTAAATGCAATTTTATATTTACTATTCTACCATAGACAATTATTTTATAAACCTTTTAGTTAAACTTTACAAAACTATTGAAAACATCGTACATAGTTGATTAAAGCGTATTGGCTCCTATTAGTAAAGTATTTAAGGAAGACTGTTAAGTTTCTCATAGTAAGACACACGTACAATCTAGGTAGGTACTATTAGTATAATGTACAGCCTTTTAACACAAAAACTAAACCGTGGAATCAAGTATATAATTTTAAACTATTACAGAGCTTATGATGTTTCGGTGGTAAGCTTGTTTAGAATGCTAAGCTGTTTAATGTAGTATTCTGGATCTCGTAAGATCTCGCAATGTAATATATTTATATTACTTTGCGCATGTAGAATGTTTAGACCATTATTATCTAAGCCAGGGGATTCTCATGTGGGCGCTGGCATCCTCCGACAACATAACAAAGAAACTGTGCACCTAGCAGTTGAAGATATGATTATTGCCAAGTTCATATGTTGCATCAGTCAATTCGCTGGCTCCTTTTTAAGATTGAACTTCATTGTATTTTATGTGTTAATTTTGCGATTTATATATTTTCATAGCTAGCAAATGTTACATCAATAAGTGCGCCGCCAACTGGAAATTATTACCTTAGCCGTACTCTTAACGTGTCTACGAGTCTTCTGCCATCTGCGGCAAGCCTATATCAGGGCTTTAAATGGTCAGCTATCCAACATAAATGATCTCCAAGCAACACATATATTTAATGTATTATTCGGCTGGAACATATTGCTGTAAAGCGCCACCGAATAGTACTTAATAGCATTAACAGTATGTAAGCAGATAAAATTTTATTTTTTCTGCAGTTATTATTTAATCACAAATGACAAATATACAATAATACCAGATGTATATACTTTAATGACATTCTTTTAAATGTTAATTAGCACAACAAGTCTATTTTTTATTGTCTATCCAGAATTCATAATTATCTTGCTTAAGATATTAAATAAAAAGGAATTGAAGTTAATATTCCTAATTGTACAGTGTAAAATCTATGAATGCGGTTTTCCTAGGGGTTTCACTTGAAGTGAAAACTTCATAACGGTGATTTCAGAATATACAATACAACTTTTATTTGAATTTAGCACTTTGCTTCGGTTAGAATAAGACAATCAGTGAGTCGAAACTTACAAAAAACTCATAACGTTGTATAACAAGTTCGCGAACCAGAACATAATATTTTGTAAAAACTTTTTCAAAGTTACAACTAATTTATAAAATAGACTTTTTATAAAAATATTTATTTTATAACTATGTAAAATTGCACAAAGTGCGCAATTTTAACACTAAGATAATCACACAGTTAATTTTCACACTAGTGCATAATTCTTATAAAGTTTCTTTTCTAGGTCTTGAATTTCAAGGCTATTTGAAACGATGTCTTAAGTAGATTTACGAGCTATATACACATATATACATACATTTGACCGACTTCAACAGAGTATATCGTGAGTTGCTCCGCTAGCTCAGTTCGCTTCTCATAGTTTGTTATCGATTCGCGCTTCCTCGTAGATCCTATAGGGCGCTCGTCGCGGTGGAATGTGCTGGGCCGAGCCTTCGGGCTGGGGGCCGGTGGGCCGGGGGCCGGTCTCACACGAGGGTTGGTGCGCGGGGGGCCGGTTTGGGCGGGAGCGGCGGCGGTGTCCGCGCCTGCAGCCTCTGCCGTTGAGTCTCGCGAAGGTTCTCTAGGAAATCTGCAATTCAATACAAAACATTAAGTAGGAGATATTCCCTGTGAATAGATAAGTACGTATAATGTTGTAGCATCGCTGTACTATTTGATTATATAAACGTCCAGCTCCGTTGGTTCCGGCACGTGTGAAGAATGGCAGGTGAAAGGGTAAACAGATATACTATGCGTCGTGGCGGGGTGTGGGTGCCGGGGCGGACGGAGGCGTGGTGTGTCACCTGATCAGAGTACGGGACTAGTTGCGCTGTATGACCACAATCGATAATTCTTATGATATTGAGATAGGAGGCAAACGAGCAGGTGGGTAGTCACTACCGCCGCCCATAGATATCTGTAAGACGACGCGTCTTGCAGACGCGTTGCCGGCCTTTAAGGAAGAGGTCTGCTCTTTTCTTGCAGAGCTCTAAGTCATATCGGATCGGAAATACCGAGGAAGATTCCACAGTACTTGGTTCGTACAATGAACGACACAATGACGTAACGTAAGGAAATTTAATCTAATATTTTAAATCATTTAACATACGAAAACGGAAACGAAGTAACCGATTTTATAGTTACAGGCAATAAAACAAAAACACAAGATACACGGTTTCATATTGAACTGTCGTTGAGCATACGTCATACATAGAAATATATTTTTGCAAAGTCAACTTTACGCGCATGATCAGAAGTTGTTTCTACAAAGTGGATAATTTGACAATTGCACATATTTTGAATTTGACAATTGAAATCTTTGTAAAACAGTGGTTTCAGGACTAGAAATAAATAACTATTATTATTAATAATTTATTCGTTTTTATATTAAATCAGTTGACATAAAATTGTTGTGAAACGACCCGTTTCACATATCCGTCACACTATAGAACAAGCAGCACGAGCTACTGACCCGAGCGGTGTGGCCGTACGCACCTGGCGGATGGTTGTGCAGCGCGGGGCCGGGGCGGAGCGCCGCGCGCACGCACGCGCCGCCCGCCGCCGTGAGCGCCGCGCTGCTGGACACCGACGCGCTGCGAGTACTGCTCTGTAAACGTTATTCATTTGTAAGCGCCTCTGTGTAAATACTTAACATAACCCAAGCCGACACAATGATCACCGATAAAAATGGAGCCCACAAGAGGCAGTGCCATGCTGTGTTGCAGCTGATTCGGACCGGCACGAGCAGAGAAGTACGTCTCGTTGACACGATACCTTTATTTTTGTATTTTAAATCGGTAGTTTGTGTTACAACTCGACAAGTAATCATTTCGTATTATATAATTATTGTACAACGGACTGCTCTGACCCTTTAGTACGTGGGTTACCTCATCATCATCCTGCAGCCTCAGCGCCACGTCCGAGAGGTCGTCCTCCGGCTCAGTCTGCAGCTCCTCGGCACCGGCATCCGGCAGCAGCAGTATTCTGGCGCCGTCCAGCTCCGCCACGGGCGTGTCCGGGTCCAGCTCCCGGCCGTCCAGGCAGCAGGTGACGGGCGCGCCGCAGTAGCGCTGCAGCACTGGGCGCAGCACATGGCGCAGGCGGCGCGCGGGCCGGCAGCGCACCAGCAGCGCGCGCCCGTCCAGCTGCAGGCGCAGCACCACGCGCCGCTCCACGCGCGCCACGCGCCCACCCAGCGCCGTGGACGCCGCCGTGGCGGGCACCGTGCGGCCCTCGCCCTGTCGCAGACAGAGCGTTACTCGCGTCGCAAGAGAAATACACACAAAGGAAAACGAGGAATAGGTAAGAGAAAGCCCCGCCGAAGCATCTTCAGTAGAATAAAAGAAAAATCTGGCACGACCTCATGTTAGGTCAACCTGTTAGTTGACCTAACATGACGGCGTCGTATGTTTAATGCGATGTTTAATTTTACCACTAGTAAGACGCGGGGTACGGAAGGTAGCGCTTCAGCATAAGCTATACGCGGATATTTATGAGCGTCGGTAGTCACTAAAATTCGACTGTTCGTTTGCCATCTTATACTACAAAAAAAAGACTCTCTCGTGCATACACAGACATCGAGATAAATAAAGTAAGATAATCTCTCTCAGGGAGACAATTGTGACATCACGGCGTGGTGTCTGACGTGACGGCGTGGTGTGCGACGTAACAGAGCAGTGCGCTACGTCATAGTGAGGAAACGCGTGACGCACCTGGGTCTCGGGTAGCACGACGTCGTAGGCGGCGCAGACGAGGTTCCTGCGCTGCAGCAGCCGCTCCACCAGGCGCGCCACCGTCAGCTGCGGGTCCACGCCCACCACCGACGTGGCGCCGTCGGGCAGCACCACGCGGCACAGCGAGCATTCGCCGCTACTCGTCTGGCTCGACTTCACCACCTGCAGACGATACGTTATGACTAAACTAAACGCAACTTCAGCTTCCTGCATAGAGACAGTCAGAGAGAACCGAATACCACATCCAATTCTCGTTTGTCCCCACAAATGAGTAGTCGGCGCCTTTTTACGACTAACCACGTCCATGAACATCAGCATAATTAATGTTATGCCTGTGCTTTACCCTCCTTGCCCCTCTTCAATGGGCCACCGGCTACTAAAAACCCGCAAGATAGGCGACGCCTAAGGTGTCACTTTACACCGGTACCTCCCCGGTCGTGCCGGCTCAATTCCGCTGCAATGCAACATGGCACTACTTGTCTTTATACAATCAAAACCACCACAAACATAAACTAACATACCCATAAAATAAATTACTTATTGGGATAGAACGCAGGTGAAACCGCAGGACACGGCTAGTATACAAACAGACCCACATGAACATTGTTAGTAATTATTTTTGAAACTAAATTAAAATTACACTCAAAAGAGTTTACACAGGCAGGGCCATGAGCCGGGCCGACATACGGTCGCGTTTGGTGCTGCAGGAGTCTTACACTAATGTCCATTCACTTCTCCGCGGGATGACAAGTGCGAATATCCAGTGACAAGCATAAGATTTACTTTTTTATATGCCATCGACTATGCATCGTACTAACCTGCAATCGGAGCCATTAGATGACAACGACGCCCATCAATATCCGCATATACAGATACGTCGTCCTCCTTCACCCACGAATGGGCCAACGACCACTCACAAACCACACAAAACACATACAGCTTTACAGCGATACTATATGTGCGAGAGGTCCTCCCCGGTCGTAACGAGGCCAGCTACAGTGAAGCAGCGACTCATTGCGTCAGCGCCGGGTGCCGTGCGGCAAATGCGCGGGCGCGCGGTCACGTGGTGCGAGTGGCGCCACGGCGGGGCGGAGCTCGTGCACCTGCGGCACACGTCGCAGCACCGGGGGAGATAAGACGCGACCGAGACAAGCACAAACGAGCGTCTATAAACAACCGCATAGTTTAACAGATCCGCGCATGACGCGGCTCTCCAGGCTTTCCGACCGCACGAAACGCGACTGTTTATTGCGGTGGCTTAAATGGGTCGTTGGGGTGAAGAAAGGATTTTGCCCGCGTTTGTTAAACTCTAACCTCAGGCCATGCCTGCCCTATTTAGGTGCGATGCATCAATAACACTGCCCGTTACAAACGTGTGTGCTTGACTCACATCAGTGTGCTGCGGCTCCTGTCGCTCGCGCGAGGCGGCCCTGCTCCGCCACGGCAGAAGCGACGCTCCGCCGCTCCGCCGCCGCTCAGACGCGTTGGACGACGATTTCTTTAACTGAACAACAACAAATAACCGTTAAACGACTTTACACCCGTCACAGAGGGCAGGAAAGAGATAAGGAGATACAACTAAAGGCAGGTAAATCTGCGCTGGCGTGAACGACGTCATGCCGTAGTAGACCGTCATAACGCCATCTAGTGCACATGCTATAACACTAATAGTAGTGACCCATCAACCGGGCAACACGTCATACTTTGTCATTTTTTTATCTTACTCCTTGATTGTTTAATTTAAATATATGGCGCATATTTTATATAATAGGAGTAATGAGCCCGCTTCTCTCCATCCCCCTAATAACCCGCCGACTACTCACAAACCGCATGAGACAGTGCAGCCAATACTTTTAGCCAGACAAGTGTAAGCGAGAAGTGCCCCGGCTCCATTTGGCTGCAATGCAGCATGAAACTACCTCCTACAAAAAAGCCATCCGCTTATAGAAGAGCTCAAGCCCTATAACACAAATCGTGTAGCCTAGTTAGAGAGCATGCTTCTGGTCTCAAGAACTTTTGTGGTAGTACCATCGTCGCGTGAAAATGCCGTTAAGTGCCATGGTAGTGAGTGGTTACCTTTGTGGGGGAGGCGTCTGTGTGCGGGGGCGCGTAGGGGGGCGGCAGGCCCCGGAGGTCTGCGCGCGCGCACTCCGCGTGCACGCCGGAGCGCAGGAAGCGCGGGTAACTGTCGAACTTCATCACGTTGAAGATTTGCTTCTGTGCCTGGAGATAAGTTTTGCATCATGAGAATTTGCTCGTATTTTTGACAAAAAAAATGACTTCAACTAGCACCGTCTCGTGGTTTCAGTCGCATAACCGGTGTACATGGCGGGTATTACACTATACTATATGCTTCTTCGACAACCGTAAACATCACACACGGGCAACTCTCGTACATCTGCCCGTGAGATGTCCGTCTACCTCTCCTCCCGGCCGGCTGCCCGCGCTTCGTACCTGGTTGAACAGGTCCTGCGGCGGCGGCTGCTGGTGGAGCCTGAGCGCCGCCGCCCTCCGCGCCGCCGCGTCCACGTTGACCGGCTCCGCCGCCTTCTCCGCGAGGTGCTTCTGCCAGATCTCATCCGCCAGCTCCGGCCGCCGCTCCTCGTCGCAGCAGCGGTACTGCTCGCATGACCACCAGAACCTGGAATGGAAGTACACTCATGAATATCTGAAGCGGTAACATGGCCGACCGTCGAGTAGGTTCCACCAAAGCATAAGAACTACCGCTACAAGAAAAATCGGTGCGAGTAGAATCGCGTAGAGAAGGTTCCGTGCTGGCACGGAAAAGTGGCTACAAGCATCGCTTAAAACACTTGACAAACTTACATTTGCACGAAACGAACTACAAATTTAAAGTAAAATAAAAAATAGAATCAATTTATTTCGGATAACTATAAGATCCATTAACTTTTCAATGGAATTTTTCTGTATCAAAAAAAATGTCCATTGTACAATTTATACATTAATTTGTACTGTAAATTATGACTGCTTGGCACATTCCATCATGCCAGGTAAACGGGACGTACGCTGTTGATTTTTATTACAATGTCATCGTTGTTAAAATGTGCGCCCTTTGCTTTTTTCTTTCGGTCCTGAACTTTTGCTGTGGAAGCGAAGAGCAGCCCAATACAGCTCCATCGGGTTGCCGGAGTGCTCACCGGGCGACGAGTAGGGGTCCGAGCCCCTCCCCGAAAAGAAGAATGCCTACAATAGCTGATTTAACTATTATCATCAAGGCCAGAAAGGCAGAGGGGTCGCGCATCCCGCGCCTCTGACGTCGAGGGCAGCTCGCGCGCGGTAGCTCAAATGGCCTCGGCGCTGACAGTAACGAATGGCACGTGGAGATCAAGACTGGAGGGCCCTCACACCGGCCCTCACCCTCAGACGGGTAGAACCACAAACGACTGTTACTTTAAGCACGACACGTGCCGTAGTGTATTTTGTATAATTAACATTGAAAGTACATTGTAATAAAGTACATTGTAATAAAGTACATTGTAATAAAGTAATAGCTTTCTACTTTATACAGAAGATGTGGCTCTTGTTCACATAATCTTCAACTGTACCAGATATGAAACTCCTCCATTCATGCAATTCTTTATATTTTTTTTAACGTGTTAATATATAAATTGCTAGCGATCCGCCCTTCGCGGCTTCGCCCGTGAATTAATTGTGCACTAAACCTTCCCCGGCAATCGATTTATAAGTGAAAACCGCATGTAAATCCGTTCAGTAAGATGTGGGCAGACAGTTTTTGGGGACTTAATATTATAACAATTATAGATATTTTATTTTAATTTAAAACCACGATTAGTAAAAGTCACAGTAACGCAGTGCTGAGTCTGCTAGTGGATATGTACATCTTACTCTCTAGTATATCACTTTCGAAGTTTCACATCTATCGCGTGTGCCTCCCACACACAGATGTTTAGCTCATTAAACGCCCCGACCGTGTGTCCTCGCTCCTGTGACCCGTGACGCGCGCGCGACATACAACAAGGTCGACACAACACAGCCGCGCCAGATTAACTGATCAACGCACCGCGGCGACAGGTTTTTAGACTGTAGCAGGACAGTCTGTGGCGAGTCCGACACAGCCTTCCGGTCCACTGGGGCCCGGTTGGACGGTGCATGAAGTATTACGCAGGGAGCGTTAGAAAAAAATAGAAAAGGCAGCGAATGAAACTTTTTTTCGTAACGACCCACGGCCGCCGGCCATGCTGTTGAATCTGTTAGCTCCCACACACGATTGGAGTTCCCTGGAACGAATATGATTGTGAAGACATCGCTGCGGTAAAGCGTTACGCTGTGCTACCGCTTGGTCACTGTTTCACACCACATATTCACCGTCGTCAAAGTTAACTTGTAATTAGCTCACTTGATGTTCTCGGCAGCGAATTCTTTGGACAGGAAGTGCGCGAAGGCCGAGGCACCCGCAGGGTCCGCCAGCAGCTGCTCCAGGCCCAGCGACCAGCGCGCCACTCCGCCACAGCCCGTTGCGTTGCCCCCACCACCGGGTACCGACGCCGCGCTCTCGCTCATTTGCTGGAACACACACCACTCAGTTATAGAAGGAGATTGAAGCCGAGTCTAGTAGACCGGGCAAGTGTCCGCTAAAAGGTGACCGAAACGTCGCGTACAACGATACACTTCGCGATATTGTAATATCCAACTCACGATTCTCCCAGACGGTCAGTTAAGGTTCCGGAGTGGAAGTCACGTTTAGGCAGACGAAGTCTCGGTCGAGCGTTCACCAGGCGGAAAGACGGTCTCAAGCAGCCGGTCCAGGATGAGAGGGGCGGGAGATCGGTCCTACTGTTCTTTTTTTTTATACAGCATAGGGGGTCAAAGGAACAATCGCAGCGTTTTGATGACTACCGACGCCTATGAATATGATATGATGATAATTCACATCCACGCCAATTTGGCCGGTGACAAACCGCACGACACGCGACGGCGACGCTGTCACTTCGTGGCGGTATCAAGCGAGCGGAAGGTACTCCAGTCGGCCCAAATCCAAAGCAAAGAAGGATGTAGTCTCATACACCATGCATTATAGACGCTCATAGACATCCGAATAATTGTATGCAGACTTGTTATTCTCATTCCCTCCAAACTCCATTGGGCCATCGGAAATTACAAATCGAACGGAACGCGATCACGTAGCTGTAACTTTGCGGTAATATCATGTTAGCGAGAGATGCCTCCCCGCTTCCGACGGCGATGCAGCTAATGCTGCATCGCCGTCGGAAGCGGGGACTACCTCCTGCTAAATAATGATGGAACCAAGCCGATCCGCTACAGTTAAGTTCTTGTGTAAACTTGTACCAATATATGGTGTTAATTTAATTTAGCATGTCAACTGACTGAGACCTTGGGTATACCGGTGTCGATCAGAATGTCAATTTATCGGTAGCCTGCTAAATACGTAACCTTTTGAGTATCTCAGACTACACAAGCAACGACTTTTTACTAAAGTTAAAAATAAATTAAAATATATTACTTACATAGAGGCTAAGTATTGACTAACTCTATAGATAATGGTTACTTATTTTTATTGTTACAGTATATATACAAATAGTTTTAGGTAGTGCAATCAACCTACACATGGCGCCGCAAGTGTCTCGCTATCGTGTCTGTTTGAAGAAGTTATTAAGTTAAGTACATAGAGGCGCCGACGGGGGTGCAAACTGTAAGCTGCGTCCTGCTTCCCGCGCCGGTTCAGGTACACGTGCATTAAGTGCAACTGCGTGTTCAAATCAGCTGATCATCTGTACGGTGTCCATAAATTAGTATTCTTTAAGATAATTTGGTTAAATATAAAGTACCTATATTTTTTAACAGATTTGGGATCAGAATTGATTACCGAACACCTCTTTCCTCTTTCCGAATGTACAGTTTTTTATCAGCCAGCTTGTGTATATGTCGTAGCCGTTTTGTACGAATCGTCGTAGGACATTACGGCTAGCCATTTTAAAAAAATAGGGCCGTTTTGTTATGTGGCAGGCTAACGATTAGCCATGTTTTTATTGCGAGACGTTGTTGAATATGGCGGCTGACCTTGGCTGACGTTTAGCCTCATTAAATCTCTTGCTTTTAGGCAGAGATAGTGCTAGATGCAAGTATAAAATTAGGCCAAGTGTTTTCAGTGCAAATAAAAAAATAACCTACCAACAAAGGCTTAGTCGCGAGCTACGCTCCTGCCTACCGAAAATATGTGGGTATAGTTTTCAGCTCTCTGCATTCTACAATCGACGCCATTGTTGTTTCCATACTAAACAACGCCACGGGTGTTAAAGTAAGAAACTAAAACGTCTGAACTGAGCGCGCACTGAGCTGCGTGTCTATCTGTAGCGCGTGACAATCTTGGAAAACGAATGTAGTCACAACTTACATAACACAATCATTATTTTTGTTATTAAACTCGTAATGCGCTGATAAGAACTGATAATGATCATTGTTAGTTGCTAAAATATATTGTTATCTAATAAAAACTATTTTCCGACGTTTCGGTCACTTCCATGATTATATAACTGTACGAAGAGGCACGAGCGGGGAGGGCCGTATCGCTCACACAAAACCGCCGTGAAGTGCAGGCTACGCTGTCACGTTTCGTGCAGTTTGAGAGTATTTGGTGACCCATCGGGGGATAGCGTGAAGTAGGACAACGCATCTTCTTCACTATGATGTTTTTACACGTCGGTTACAGCCACCTATAGCGCCGACTGCTTCTTTACTACTTTTTGTGTAAATTTCACAGTGCAAAACATAAAGTCAAACATGTTTTTGAGGGTTCCGTAGCCAAATATCAGAACCCTTATAATTTCGTAATGTTAGTCGCTCCGTCCGTATGACGTAGACGTTTTACACGCAGATTATTCATGGTTGTTTGAAATTTAGGTGTATTTTATGAATTAAAAAAAAATATATATATTTTGTTTTATATATAAGATAGATATGTGCCCACTGTCAAACAAACAGGTGAAAGTCTGAGCGTTGGTTTTCATTAAGAAAGACAGTCCCACATTTAGTCGGGTGGGGTTAACGAACAGTAATCCCGCGCGTCCCAATTCAATTGAACCATCTGTAGCTGTCCCAACACCACTTAACGCAATTGTTCCCGCATGACGCGGCGCAGGAAACTGACAACACGCACACACACTAATTACGTGGCATGACAAACGGTCACATATTAACTAATCATAACATAGTTTAGTTTTACAACACCTCGGAGTATGTGTAACCTTTTTATTAACACAATAAGAAAAGTCGTTTAAAAACTTATGTGACCGGAGATTATTCCTTAAAAACCAACATGTTTCTAAAGTGAAAGGTGCGCTATACGTATGCGACAAAGCGCTGTAAAGCGTTATGCTTAAAACTTTGTTTGTGTGTAAGCGTTAAGATTAATTGCTCGATCGCTGTCACACAAGATTGTACTCCTCCCATTTAATAACTTTGTTCGTGCGCGTACAAGCAAAAACTTGATGCTAGGTTGTGTTTACACTGTCACCTAACTACTTCTTCAGTGCAATATATTTTATAAAGTAATATATTTTATAAAGAACTTATATTCTATTCGCAATCGATCACCAAGAGTATCGCGCGTAATTCATTATTAGCATTCCCCTTTAATTAATTACATTAAATATTTTACATTTTTACATGATACTATTTTATCATTCGCATTCCTGTGGCTAATCCCGTACAGTTTCATTGAAAGTGCTAATCTAACATAAATAAGGAACTATTGGTTTTCCCACCATGGTTCAAGCTTTGTCGTGGCGGTGGGGCTTAATAAGTAGCCTGGGGTGAACTCAGGTGAAGCCAATTGAACCGTGGGGGATCTTTGCGCTCCTCTTATAAGAAGAGGGGGCTTAAAGATCTGGAGGAGGAATCGCTCTCGGTAACCCTCTTATAAGAAGAGGGGACTAAGAGCAACAACAGGAGGTGGCGCTTTTGCGCACGGGGCAAGGGGCGAGGATGGGAACCTCATCCCATTGCACTGTCCCAAAGTCGGTGGAGTTGTCCTGTAGTGCTGGGCAACCCCATCTGTTGAGGTGGAGTTAGTCCCTTAGGGGGCTGACTAGCCGTCGAGGTGTCCTGATGATTGTTGTTCCGGGGCACCTCACCAAGGGCGGCACGACTCGCGGTGGTTTTTGTGTGCCGCGAGTCCCACACACCACTGGAACCCAACCCGGTGCCGCGTAAAAAAAAGGACCTATTGGTTTGATTTGCAATATTAATTCGGTGCTTGATCCTCCGTTTACCGTGAAACGTTACGCTATGGTATGACACAGAGGAGTGGAGTTTGGGGGTAATTCAGGTGAAGCCATATGACGCTTCTATTATAAATAAATATACCAAGGCTAAGACACAAGTATCTTGGTATCATTCATACTTTTCGCGTGTTACAAACGGCACAATATCTACGTTAAGGGGGCTGTTTCGACGGAGCCCTAGGCTTTGCCCTCTCGGGTCTCACCTGTGGGTGGCATACCTTGGTGTACATGCCCCGGTGGTCGTGGTGGCGGTAGGAGCTGCTGCCGCCGCTGCCCGTCGTCCACCGGCGGAACGGTGAGCTCTGGTCGCTCTGGAACAAGCACATATAACCTTGAGACCCACTGTCATTGCTCATTACTGTTCACCAAGGAGAGCCGCTCAATCCCAGCAAGGGAACGGCGGAATAGAAGAGTGCACACCAACCATAGAGACAATACAGTGATGTCGTATGCAGTTACGTGACGGCGGGAGTCCATGTCCCCTAGTAGAGAGGGAAAATGAGAATGCATTATGTAATATCTAAACCCGTATGCGGATTGCGCAGAGTAATGAATGAAAAGAAGAGAGACGGAGAGCTCATCTCGCTTGTTGTCTCTTTCTACTTAGACGGCGTCGTTTTAAACTGACTAGATCTGCTCTATCTATATTAACAATGCTGCTAACACACTTATGTCAGGTGTACTATAATTTGTGCCGGACTAATCACGTCACAAATGTAGCAATTGTCACGAGCCGCACCCTTAAAGTGCCTTACGAGGGATTCCACATGGCCTACAGGGAATCTATCCATATGACCTTAGTACACAAAGGGCCCCGGTTCACACATTGCAACAGGCTCCTTAACTTAACCCGACACAGACTAGAATATCTCCGAGCAGTCGGCTAGACTCTACACACGAGGCCGTCTTGGCCGGAATTCGACTAGGGGGGGGGGGGGGATGCTTATATCATTAACATTCACTCCTTGTACATGTGCGTTTTCGCGTTTCGTTTTCGCTCGCCATGCTGCGCAGGCGCCAGTTGTAATCAGTAAAATAAAATTAGTCATTCTTAGTCATGAGAGTTTTAATAGAAATGCTATTGTTACCACCCAGGCCCGTATAGTTCTCGAAACCGACTCTCATGGCCACATGGGTGGGCGGGTAGGATGGGTCTACTAGTCATCTCTTCATATCTGCTTTGTTCACCCAAAAAGTCCACATAGGTGGCAGGATGCGTTCGGTGACTAAAAGCGTGGTGACGCGAACATCGTTCATCCAAAAAATAAACAACACGCGTGGAGAAATTAAAAAAAAAAGCCTTCACTCTGGACAAATCAATGGTTCCTAACCTTTTGCAACGTATAATTCTTCAATTGACAGCTATACTGTTGCGTTTCCTGTGATTTTTTTCCCCCCAATTGGTGGGGCAGAAGGAAGAACCGGCGCCCTTTACCAGCATACGCTGACATCGATGTGCTATACTCATTATTACAGCCATTGCTCGTTTGTCCCCTCACAGAAGTAGCAGAAGACGACACAGTGATGGATGGTGATCACCTCCCGTCCTCGTGTTGCCTCGGCCCGTCCATCATTCACCCAGCGCCGTGACAGCCGCGCGATAGGAAATCCCCACGGAACACACACTGCTATCAGCGAACAAACAGACACCGCCTGTCGACAGGTTCGTTGTGTCTTGTTTCACAAACATCACATCGTCGTCTTACTTTCCTTATAGTACCTCTGCCCACGCGATACCGCCGCAAGGTGACTGCTATGCTTTCGCATTTCGTGCGGTCCAAACGCAACGCGACCTCCTCTGAAATGGTCCGAAAAAGGGAGACTCACTTTTCCCTAACAAGACTATTACAACACGATAAGACACTAGAAAAACTGATTATATTGCGGCAACTGAGGGTCGGTGAAAGGTCAGGCCCGGCCCGAGAGGCTGTCGGGGGTCCTCTACTGCGTGTACCACACAGCGCGGAATAGGCCACAGTTGAGATGAACCTGTGATCACGTTCCTCAGCATCCCGGGACCGACAAACAGCAAGAAGAGGAATGGGTGTTGGAAGTCATCTAAAGTCAGCTGTTCCTTTGACACGTTGTCTATGTAATAAAAGTAAAAAATACATTTAGAACGGAGGAATTGGCAATTTAGCACAATTGAGAAGGTGTATGTGGAGACGATGAGCAGAATTGATATTGATGTATTACTAATTAGAATAAAACTCATTTTACGGATTTTATCGTGGTATATTTAATTATTTAACTAGCCCGACGTTTCAGAAGTGTGTGGAGTGGACTCCACAGTTAATTAATTAAATAGCCCGATACGATTTGTACAAGGTGTTTTTGTATTATGAAGAGGTAGTGCGATAAAATCCGTAAAAAATGTTTTATTCTAATAAAAATTAGTCTTTATAATCTTATTAAATTATACAACACAATTACAATTTTTAAACAACAATGTAACGCACGCACACAATCTACACTAACAACATAAAGCTCAAGAGTTTGTTTGAACAGGCTAATCTCAGGAACTACTGCCCCGAATTGATAAATTATTTTTGTGTTAAACAGTTCATTTATCGAGGAAGGTTATAGGCGATATATGACTGGCGGGACCGCGGCCATGTGGGTAAAACCGTGGGGTGATGCTAGTTAATTACGTGAGTGTACCTAACGTAACTTAAATTCACATACACAAATGTGACATTGCCGCACACATCTTGCCTACCTAGCACCGGCGCTAGCACATACGTTAGCAGATGCCGAGCTACTGGCTATTTTTTGCAATGTCTACATATGATTAGAATTAGAACTTCATTATTGTAATAAGTTAATAATAATTATTCATTGTGTAAGTGAGTTTTTAAAAATAAAGATTGTATTTATTTATTTATTCAGTATTTGTTTACTTACATATCGTTCATTTTTTCACCGGTGTTTGACCTCTGGTAGTCCCCCGTCTGTTGTGTCCCAGCACACACACAGTTCATATTCTGGGCGATCACTAGTACATAAAAGTGCATTGTCACTCCAATCACCAATCCACTGTCAATGTTTTGTTGTCAAACTAATGACAATCAACAGACGACGGAATGTAAACGAGGAGCGCTTTATAAAGACGTTTCTAGCGTTGGATTTACAAAACGCGAAAGCGTGACGTTATAGGATTCCTGGAAACCTCTCATCATCATCGGTGGTGCCAATAATACCAGAAATGACCCTGACTCAGCAGCAGCCTCTCTGGATGCGGTCTTTAGTCTTAGGAAAGTTAAATATATTGTCGTCGTAGCCGAATTTCCGCTACCGCGGCCATTGAGATGAGCCGTCTGCGCGGGACACGTTATGGTGCACAAGTGTTTGCGCGGGCACAAGTGCACTCCCTGTTCCCTCATTCTCCTACTCCGATGGGACGGAAATCCGACACGACCGGAGAGAAGTCAGGCGCAGGACATGGCCCATCGTGCTCTCCGAGACAACTCCGGACTGTTATTAGAAGTTGAAAAATCCTAATAACGCTTTATGTTGGGTCTGGCCCGTGTTTTGAAACCGAGACCTCATGTCTATGGCTGAACAAGCTGCAGAACATAATTTATTATTTACAAAAGCATCACAAAATTTCAAATGATCGTCAATTCACGAGCATACAAATGATTAATTAATTAACTCCATGCATATAACACATCTAACATTGAAAACCCCTGTTATGACATAACAGTCTAAACAGAATCACTTTGGAGCAATGTGTAATTATTAAATTAATAAGGAAATAAAGCACCGATACTTCAGAATAAAGTTTCTGTAAAAAAAAAACAGAAATATAAAAAATAATAGCACCGTCATCAACTTTAGCACCGGCGATCCGCCCCGGCTTTGCCCGTGAATAATCAGGGAAGTATTGCTAGTTTACAAAGTAATAAATGTCGCCTGCCACACAAACTCTTAAATTTTCAGTTTAAAAGTTCCATCAAAACCCCCGCCGCTCCAGAGTCCATCGTGCACCGAAATTTGAGAAAGTATTGTTTAGACACAACAGGAATCAGATGTTATCCATATGCGCACTCCTTCACCGCCTGCCACCATTGGGCCACCGGAATAACGTAAAAGCGATGGCGTAGCTGGTACTTGCCGCTGATTTTTGAGAGCTCTTTCCGTTCCGATTCATGTTGAATTCTTTTAAAATATATGGGAACAAAAGAGCACTGAGAGGCTCTGGTGACTACCGACGCCCATAGACATCCACATAAATGCTACGTAGGCCGCTGGCTAATCACAAATACGCATGACAGGCGGTAGCGTACCGCTACGTGTGTAAGTAGGTGTGTAATAATATTATTTGTAGTAAGTATTCTTCCCACTAATGAATAATAAAAATCAATAATGGAAAAAAGAAAGGTCGGCCGTGCAGCCGCTCTTGCCATGCCTTTCCAATTATCGGAACCACATAATACCAGGATTGTGGTTCTACCGCAATCACATGACCGAGTGATTACCATTTGAGGTGTTACCTTTTGTACTATGTATTCGTAGTTTGTAAGCATGTACACATAGTGAGCAAGTGAGCAAGTGAGTAGGTAAGTAAAAACTTTACTCAGGACTATTAACACATACACTGCTACACATTTCATTACCACATAACTACTTAAGTTCCAAAACACAATTACACAGCACGTCTAAAGGATATATAGTTGTTACCTAGAGATAGAGCACAAAAATATATATATATATATATAAGACGGAAATAGCACAAAAATAAAAAGAGTAAAAAATAGAACAAATATAAATTTAAAAATTGGCAAGCTATAAATTTAAATCTAAGGAAGATGTACAACAGTGTAATATAAAAAATCTGGAAAGGTAACCACTCGGTTTAGTGGATGCGGTATCGCCAAAGTTAGAGATACCACAGCCCTGACCTTATGTGGTCCCTTAGTATATAACAACAGCTTAATGTTTATTAGCTAAATAAAGTTACATTTTACTCTATTTAATTCTTCTATTGTAGCTGTCATTTTGCGGCGGTGTAACGTAAGCGAGGGATACCTCCCGGGCGTGCCGGCCCGGTTTAGCCGCAACGCAGTAAGGACGTAAGCCTTTACACACAACATGCACAATCTCATCAACACCTTGTTTATTGTATTCTCTGCACAATCGTTAACCGTGCGGATTGTTATTGGACGCCGATAGTCGGCTAGCTACGCCGTTTCTATAGCCTGCTGGTATTACCACGGTCGTTACGGGCCCCACGAGGTAACACCTCCTGCCGCTCATCAACCGCTTTAATGATCATAAACATGTCTCCAGCCTGCGTAACAGTATAGCTACAGTTAGAATACGATTTGTGTGTGTTTTTGTATTAGGAAGAGGAAGTGCCATGTTGCATAGGAGGAGATCGTGATATGCATGGTGCATGACACTACATCCTCCTATGCAACGGAATTGGGCAGGCACGATCAGGGAGGTACCTCGCGCTCACATAATACCGACATAAAGAGACATCTTCAGTGTCGCGTTTCGTGCGGTTTGTGAGTAGCTGGTGGTCCATTCGAGGGTGTGCTACGTCTCGGCATAGTAATTATGTGGATATTGATGGGTGTCGGTAGTCGTATAAATGATCCGCTATCTCGTTTGCTCCCCTATTCTAAAAAAAAAATAAAAAATATAAAAATACTTATTTAAATACCCTTAAATAATCATCACGAGCTCGTGTCCATCCACAACAACCATCTTAAACTAACTCAACATTTTTTTAAAGAAAAACAATTCAAAATACCTCCAAGTTCCAATCGGATATGTACCATACCACCATATTTGAACTGCACAACAAGTGTTTAAACAACACCACACACAAACAAATTAAAACAAAACAACCATACACTCACTCTATAAACTTTAAAACAATTGTTACTAACACAAAACTTAGTACACTTTATTAACAAACACTTGAATAAAAGGAAAACACTAATTACCGAATGACACTTGTGGCATAAAAGTGAGACTAGTTGTACCACAATCGAACACTCAAGTGTGGTATACAAGTGACAGTAACAGAGGGGGTGACCGCGCAGTCCCGCGTCCCCTGCAGCACTGTCCCCTGAGTCAGTGGAAGCGAATTACAATGACAATCACAGCGAATAAACATCACAGTTTCCGCCGGCGTTCGGCGCAAGTCAACCGCTTACATCTACTGTGTCTGATGTAATCTGTTGAAGAAACTCCTTAAGCAACGACATGTAAGGTGTTTCCGGTAGCCCACCGAAGAGGAAGGAAGCAATACGTCTGCATAATCCATGCGGATGTCCATGGGCGCTTCGGTAATCATTAAGGTTGCGAACCGCCCTATACTACAATCATAAGTGACCTATGCGCTGTCCATACAACGCATAGGTATGCAGGACATATGCGGGAGGCCTATGTCATAAGATGATGATAATTACAAGTCCTAGCTCCTTTTAGCACCAAACCAACGTAAGGGCCTGTCTGAATGCCCGAGCACTGCGAGAATCTGACGCAACTCGTATTGTCCGATTAACTGCCACACGGGGAAAGTCCCCATTACCTTTGATGATGCTTTTCGACACGTACGTCTAGCGATTCGTCGCCTGCTTCTACACCAGGGGTTAGGCTTAATTTCTTTATGCGCGCTTCACTTGATTACTAAGCTGGTGAATGCGTTACGGAAACGAGACCAACGGAAGTTGGTAGAATAAGTTAGTGAAGATAAGCAGAGTGACTGTAGGGCCAAGAGAGAGAGAATTTTCTTTCTCTTTTTCTCCCATAGCCTCTTATTTTAGTTTCCTTTCGTACGTAAGAAAAGAAGTTTTACTTCGCTCGTGTAGTCTAATTCAATTCATAGCGCACTTAGTGGCCCAGCATGCGTTAGCGGCGCCTCTACTTAATATAAGCAAAATACTACAGCGCCTCTAGCTTTTGAAAATATAAAAGTTATACAAAAAATACCACAAATCAGACCGAATTCTGATACTACAAGGGCAAATGAATGTGTGCGATGTGCGAGATTGCTGATCGTTTCACTACTTTCAATTTCTGGCTCCAAGAGTTTGCTAACTAGATTCTGCTGCAGTGCAGCACGGTATTACCGCCGACTACTTTCACCAGTACACCCGTTTTAACATAAGGCTGTATTTATTTATCTCTGTAGCCAACGATTATTTCTTCTTTTTTTTCTATATATAGTATAGGGGGACAAACGTGCAATCGGAGCCTTTCAACGACACCATATATATCGGCATAATTATGCCGATGCGTTGATCACCTTTTTACCCCGCAATGGGCCACCGGCTACTGACATACCTCACGAATCGCGAGACCGTAGGTGTCACTTTATGGCGGCATCGAGAGAGCAAGTGGTACTTTCCAGGTCGTGCCAGCCCAATTCCGTTGCATAGGATGTAGTGTCATGCACGGCACTACCTCCTCCTATGCAGTATGGCACTACCCCTTACAAATTGGACTTACCAAAGTTGTTCATGCACCGGCCAGTGAGATAACACTATCTATTTTTCGTGAGGCCAGGACCTGGCTGGTCAATATCTGGCGGCAATCAAATCAATATCTGGTGTCAAAATGCATTTTTCTATTGCCGTGGAAAGCCCCATACAACTTCTACCGAGACGAGTACAGGTCTAGCCCGTCTTTCCCGAAGATGGGAGAGATGCATCCCGATAGGTTTTTAAGAATAGCTAGTTTAAATTATTAACATCATAGCCGAGGAGAAAACCACGTGCGATAGCCAAATTTAGCGTCGGCGTATTTATACCAGAAAACTCTGGCAGCTATCATCACTAGCCAAAGCGGCGCCAACACGTCTGTTAACTCATTCAGTTGACTAGATCTTCTACAAGTACTTTTGGAAATCCGTTTTCAATGCATCGACAAACCCGCTACTGCTCTTCACTTGTACCACACCACGTGACGAGCGCACCACACACAATAAGCGTCCGTCTGGACGCAGTCCAAGTAGGCACGGCGTTGGACGCACAATACACGGCAACAAATATAGAGTCTGACGGTAGCAGCGCGGGATTACCATGCCATACTCATAAATTCATCAGAACCATCATTGTCATATATCATAGTTTTAGGAATCTGCTCCTCAAACCTAGTTATGATCATCTTCAGCCATTCAGTGACGCCAGCGCAGTCAGAGTGAAGGGATATGAGACCCCGTGGTCCCTCTATTCATGATACTAATACTTAAATTAGATTTTATAAACTTTCTCATATAGGATGCATCTCTCTCGTCTACGGGAGGATGGGGTGGGAGGGGGGCTGTCAGAATTAACAAGATGTCATTACGTCATAAAACCAAGAAACGTCAAGATAAGAAAGTGAAAAAGAAAATGGAACAATTAAATTATAGAGCAAAGCAATCAGTCAGTGATATGTATCCGGCCAATTAATGCGGGTCGTCATTAGCAAGGATATAAACAGCGACCAATCAATCAATGCAGGTCATCAATAGCAGGTCGTAAATCAATGGCAGGCGACTCTACAATCCTGTTATCGCACAACTTACTCTAACAAGCCATTTGTTGTTTTAACGACCTAATTGTTTCATTGCAATTGTTAAGATTATTTTCATATGCACATCATCATTACTAGCCGGAGATGCATAGAAATTAAGATTCGTTACCCTCTTTTCCCCATATGCCCCAATACACCACATGCAAAAGCTAAAATCTGTTCCAGACTGGCTACTGCACTGCCATCCGTTTCTTCCTGGTGAAACATAATATTGAAGACTCTTTACAGTCTAATATTCTGCACAGTGTTCCCACTGATATCATCATCAGCCAGAGGACGACCATTGCTGGACATGGACCTTCCTCGAACCGCGCTGGAGGACGCGGTCAGGAGCCAATTGCATCCAGGACCCTCCGTGACTTTCGCGCAGACGTCACACTGCCAGGCCGCCCAACACTCCGTCTCCTAGTAGACTATGATATAATTCAAAAATTCTGGTAAATGAACAATGTAAATGAATAACGTTGGCTTGTCCCGCACTGGTTTCTGGTACAGTCATGGCACCCTATGCATGACACCAAAGGATTCGCGGCGCCGCTTTCTATACTACAATATGATAAAGAGGCAACATTCTTCTGTCCCCCTGTCGACCGCAATCTCAGGTAGACTGCACTGGACACTTCTGTCAGCATAGAGCACAAAAAAAAGATGAACATAGGCTATTTGTATATAACATTTTCTAAAACGATGAAACATTATGAATCTTTGACAATGTAACCAAAGTTATGATTAAAAATATCAAAGTAAATACCTATTGGCGACTAGCTGTCCCGCGAGACGTTGTTCTGTCATAAAAATAATTTGTTGTGACATTGAATCATCATTACCATGAATGTATAATTTTTATACTTTTGATATTCCATATTAATAATAACTTTTTTCGATGTTTCGTGATATACCCGTGCGAAGTCGGGACGGATGCTAGTTATTAGTATATATCGATGTGAGTAACTTATGCTAATACGACGGATGTAGATGCATATCACGGCTCTCTATCCGGTCGACTTCGCTTAATGACCATTATGTTATCATCATTACCACAAACCTGTCGTGTACTGAATGTATGGGACCTCCACCTGTGACCTGTGCCATACTTTACTACTCTTAAACCGAGATGTGCGACCTGTAGAAATTCCTCGTATAATTCAGGGATATTTTTGATACCAATTTCGACCATTTAGAAATACATTGTTGATAACTAAAGTGCATAGGTTCGAGGTTTCTTACCTTTTTACCCCGCTGCATCAAAAAGAGGGTATTGTTTTTGAACTGATACTTCTTTGGGCACATTTGGGAAAGAAGCTCGTGAATGCCTGAAGAGGGTGTGTTATACTTCTAAGCCTTGATGGATTACGTCAGGATGACATATGGGTTGTGTGACCATCCTAAGAGATGGACTCCAGGTGTGGAGTATTACGCGTACGATGGCCAGCTATAGCAGATCACTGAGGTACACACCCGAGGTGTCCTCGGATCATGGCCTTAGGGCCCCTACTGTATCGTGTACGTGTCTAACACAGGGATCAGTTGTCATAGCTGTCATCACAATACTGAGACAACAGAGTGTTACAGAAACGAGGCCAACGTAAGTGGAAAGGGAGATGTAAGTCAGCGAAGCCAGAAAGAAAGTAACACTACAGATACTTACACATAGGTAAAGTATAGACAACATATACTCACAATCAAATGTATCAGCGACATCAGTTTCTCAACGTTAAGTGTAGGCATTACTTAACTTAGTCACAGGCAGGTAATTTCCTTTCTATACAATAATTATCACAGAGTTGAGGTACTAAATCACTGTGAAACAATGAATAAATCGTTCAAATTGGTTACGAATCAATTGTGAAATTTCTAATTTAAAATTTAATTCTATAATTTAAACTCACGCCTGAACAGGCATTGTGTTCTATGTGGTAAAAAAATGCATTGTGTAGTGAGACATGTAATAGAAGTAAAATTTCAACGTTATTATAAACAACATTCAAGACCAAGGAACTTGCCAGCGCCGTACCGTCTACCCCTCCACGCAGTCGTAACGCTTTTTCATGACAAGAAAAGTCACTTCTATAAAAAAGTTGCACTTCAAAAAACTGTGTGTGAACATGACAGCACGTAACTACACGCAGCAAACATGACAGCACGTAACTACCGACAGCTACGCGGCGCTTTTCATACCGCACCACATCGTTTCAATGTTTCCTGTAAGCTAATTCCGATAAAGTATGTGTCAAGTCTCATTTCGTCACCGTCATCATCAGCCGGACGACGTCCAGTGCTAGATATGGGTCTCCCCAATAAAGCGCCACAGGTATCGGTCACGAGCATGGATACACGGGATCCAGGGGTCTCGTATATTTTCTTCAAAGCCGTGGTGTCATTGCTGTTTTACTGCTCAATCAGACAGCCACGACCTAATGTATAACCGTTGAATGTGCGGATGTTTAGCTGAGCTCGGTATTTCTATTTGATCTGATCGTATTCGGAGCGGTGTCCCTCATCCACCGGATGACGGACACCGCGGTCTCTCTGGATTTCAATTAGCTGTTATAATCATCCTCATATCGGGATTCAACTCTGCCATGTGCGGAAGAAAATGAGGTCGGCCTTCGTTCGGCCCCAAACCTAATCGCGTCGCCCGACGAGTTCTCAATAAAATCCGATGAATCTTTATTGTGCTTCTCTTCGGTTCCACGGCCAAAAATTCAGGTCCGAAAAAAGGCCAAATAATGTAAGTGTCCACCAACGGCTACAACAAACATCCGTACAACCAGATATTACGTAGCGGACTTGCCTTTTAAGTAGTGCCTCCCCTTTCAGTAGTAATTCATCAATGAAGTGCCAATCAAGGGTTTTATTCATCATCATCATCGTCATCATTATCAGCCCCTATCGGTCCCCTGCTGGACGCAGGCCTCTCTCAATGAACGCCGAGACGACCGATCTCCTGCTACTCGCATCAAGGGCCCTATTATTAGAACTTAATTTTATTAGAAACTTTATAGAATGAGGATAGGGAGCATTACGAGTGTTTTAGCGATTACTGACGTTCACAAATATCTGCACAACCCAAGGTACATCTTTCTTTTACCCAAGTAAGTTCTAACATGTTCCTGCGTCAAGTCCAGATAGAGATCCTGTCATTAATTTTCCTCTTTTTCCTTGTATTAATCTTACGCTCACATATCGAATGTAAAAAAAAGCTACAACGCAACAATAGCGCGTCTGACAAAGCGATTTCTCATTTCCATGCTAAATATGTATCTTTGTGCTCTCTATACACTATTTGGTATTGTTATTGTACGAGGAAGTGCCACCCTACGGGGCCGAAACATGGCCTCTTAATTTAGGACTGGTCCGCAAGTTTGCGGTAGCTCAGCGGGCTATTGAACGAGCTATGTAGGCTGTTTCTCTGTCCGATTGAATTGGCAACGAAGTCACAAGGCAGAGAACTAAAGTATCTGATATCACGCGACGAATAATGGCAGATGGGCCAGTAAGGTTCGGGCGTGAAGGATGCGTTTAGGAAAACGAAGTGTTGGTCGACCGTTCACCAGGTGTGTGAGGACGATCTCCATGCAGTAGCCGGTCCGGGATAGTTCCGATAGAGGCCCTGTCCAGCAGTGGACTGATAAAGGCTGATAGTAATTTATTCATTTGGGCACCAGCGGTACTATAACATGTTGCAACTTGCAATAACATATAAAAGGTGTTTACATGTTGATGCGAAACTTTGCCGTGCTTCGTGCGATGTGTGTCTTTCCGGTGGCCCATGGAGAGGGATAGGGGGGGCCAAAGCATCCGCATAACCTCTGCGCGTATATTTATGTGTGCCGGTGGTCATCAGAATTATCCGACCGCTCGTTCGAGCGTTATACTGTAAAACATCGGATGAAACAAAAGTAAACAGTTATGTATTTGCTGATGACTGGTATTGTTACTTCTTTTATGAATATTATGTTACACCTTGAATAAATAATATACTTTTTGTACTATATCCAAACCGATCGTATTTTATGTAAATTAATGGAAATGGTATAAAAACAATATGATTTATTGAAGAAGAACAATTATTTATTTATCATTGTTTTCCTCATATTGTTTATTTTTACCGCGTACATATATGGAATATATGTTTATTATTATAATGATCGGAAAAACGTGTAGTTTTCCACGTTTAGCATCACAATGCCGTGTCTGCGGCGTGAGAACTGCGTGAGCCGTACATAATAACTATCATCAGCTCAAATTGTGGGAGAAATTCCAGTGCATTCTACTGTGATAAGGAGAACGCCAACGCTAGGTATACTAACGGGACGTTCCACTGGTGCCCATTAATGCCCCGGTTAGAGTGCTAACAACTTAATTGAAAATTAATATTTATTGTTTTAATATTAGTGGGCAAACGAGACATCGGAGCCTTCCTACGACTACCGATGCACATGAAAATCCGCATAATTATCCCGATGCGTTTGCAATCCTATCTTCCTCCCAATGAGTCACGCGCGGCACCGAATATGTCGCATTACGCCGGTGTCATGTAAGCGAGATGTACCACCCCGGTCGTGCCGGCCTAATTGTTGTAAACGCTACAAGGGAGTATGGCTATTACTTTTACTAAATAAATATTTATAAGTTTGGTGTCAATTAATGTGTAAAATAAAAAAAACCTCTCATACAAAGTAAATATCACCAGTACGCCTTATGATATTTACTATGTCAATATCAGTTAATCATTTCTCTACAGCTCCGTGGTGCATGGCAGCTGGGCTCCCACTGGTTGCCCTCTCTATTTCCTTGCTTGTATAAGTCATTGCAACCTTGTACCGTCTCTCGCTATGACTAAAAGAGGAGATTGGAATTACTTCCCACTCGTCGTATTTTCGTTTGATTAAATTGCGGGTCCCAAGACAGTTTTAGATTTTCCCTTGGGCACCCTGAGATCATAAAAATTATTATAAGTGCCGCGGCCCCAGCACTGTTCAAGCCTTGTCGTGGCGGTTGGGCTCAGTAGCATGGAATCAACCCAGACAAAGTCAATTCAACCGAGGGAGATGCTCTTTGTACCCTTCTTGTAAGAAAAATGGGGACAAAAGGGCAACAGGAGCAGGCGCTTTTGCACTCGTGGCAAGGCTCGCGGATGGGTAGGCCCCTTTGCACTGTCCCAAATTTGGCGGGGTTGTCCTGTGGTGCGGGGTAACCCTGGTGTGGTGGAGGCTTCAAGGCCGTCAAGGTGCCCTAATCATTTGTTGTTACGGGGCACCTCACCAAAGGTGGCACCGATGGCACTCGCGGTGGTTTTTGAAGGTATTCGACACTTTAATGTGCCGCGAGCCCCACACAACACTGGACCCCACCCAGGGCCAGCGAAGGCGCGTAAATGCGTTTCCCCGCGTCGACAATTGCTCATAAGTAAAGTATTCGAAATTGAAATTCCAACCAACCAGAAATGTGATAACTGGTAGTTAAGAGTTAAGTATGAAACACCTACTTGACACTAACAGTAACCTGAACTGACGCTGAGGATAACATTACACATCGTTATGTGGGCCTCATTGTGAACCGGACTACCGGACTTGTGTTACATCCATAGAGATAACACAGCTAGAGCAGGGAAGCCTGAAACGCAGTCGGAGGAGACAGCCTATGTAGTCTACTCTCAGTCTCTTTATTACACAGGCAAAGATATTTATGCATTCTCATCTTCCTTGTCTATTGTCCAAGACGGCCAGTCGCCGCCATATCGCCTATGACATCCTTTCTCCATCTCTATTATCTATATGGATACAGGCTACGGCCCACATGTAGGAACCCCACACAGGAAATACCAATCTATACTTATTATAATGTCTTTAAAATTTGCCCGCCTATATGTGATCGTTCTTTTGAAAATCTACTAAAAGGATTTTGATGCGCGCTTCACAAATGGATGAGCGATTCCGGACGAGTAATTATGTTTCAGATTTCAACTACAGAAATACGCGCTTTAAGATACACTTAGTAATTGTTGTTATTACGTATATTCGCGTAAAGAATTACGTTATGTAAGAACAGAGAAACGTGAACGTTACAGATGACCTTAAAATAAACAGCATTCTAATTTCTAACTAAAAAACTTCATTTATTATCGGTTTATACGTTTGTACTTTTAATGCAACCCTGAACCTGTATTTGGTTGCTCTTGGCTTTCAAAGTATAAGGCGAGCTCGGAAAAATCTTTCATTCATAAAGTTTTTTTCTGTCCCATAGCATTGACACCGCACACAACGCGAAGAGACGTTTTCACTTTACGGCGGTATTATATGCGCGAGAGTACCTCAAGGGTAGTGGCGGACCAATCTGTTTGCGTTGCAGTATCGTCACCTCTCTTGCTAAAAAATATTGTTTAACAATTGCAAAATCTAAAATAAATTGGCACTCATCTCAAAATATAATCAGCGAGTAAAGATCGATCGCTCAGGTAGTAATGTTAAAGTAATGACGAAACGAACCTGGCCCACCGCTGCCACTCCTGTGTCGCCTGGATCCAGAGTGGCAACGCTGGACTGAAAAGGCTAAACCTGTCTAGGGTCCGTATGAAAAAAGTATACGTTTTAATAGATATTAGAAATATTATTTATTGTATTACCGACTTAATGTCAACACTTATAAAACACTTGCTGGCCGAATGTCGGCTACGACAGTTATCTATAGGCTCGCCAACCGCATTATAGTGCACAAGTGTGTGCGCAGTCACAAGTGAACTGTCCTAGGTATTACCTAACTCTCCTACGGCGCCTAGTGCTTACCAGATACGGGACGGCAGTCCGATACGACCGGAGTGAGATCACTCTTTAACAACTATTATTTATCTATAAATTTCCACCAGACTAACAAACCGCACCGGCATCGCGCAACACTTATTTAACTTACGTATAATATAATAGAATAAAGTATAACTTAGTTATTTAGATTACAAACACGTAGCATTTAAACAGGTTTTTTTTATTCGTTCCATTTTTGGGTAAGTTTTTCACAAATCCATTCTTGTTACAATGCTGGTATAAGATATCAGTGATTTAGTACCTCGGACTGTAAACTGCACTAAGGGTAGCACCGCACTTTGACGCGACAGTCCACGCGTGCGCACGACATGAACACCACCGCGGCACAACTGAGACCGTCTGAGTATGTGTGTTATGGGGATATTAACTATCTCATCTACATGCCTAAGTTATGCACGAACTAGATTCTCGCCTGTGACTCTGGCTCATGTCATAAGAGAGAGAGAGAACATTACACTACTTAATTCTATTCGATTAGAAAAGTATCTCGGATAACATCCATCTCTCGACCAAAATTAATGATGAAAAAGTGTTCAGGACTGAAAGCATAACTATCCTAGGAACTCATATTACTACGTCAGAAGGAGGGCAATGTTTTGGATGTCTACGTTGCCTGCTGTACCGTAAGGCTAGACGAGTTTCTTGAGACTGTTCATGTTAAAATATACTTTGTCCCGTTTTTTTTAAATTTCTGGGTTTTATGTTACAATTTACTGTTTAATAGTTTATGGCTTGTGAGTAGCCAGTGGCCCGTTGGAGGCGAGGATGAAAGGAGGGCAACGCATTTGCATGACAATAATGCGCTTGTCTTCAGTTGTTCGCTTGTCCTCCTATTCTATGGAACAAATATATAAAATGTATCCTAATATATATACTTACATATGAAATTGGCGTTTGTCGTACTGGCCACTTTAATCACGAATTTCTCCTCTTTGGTAAGGAATTCTAAATTCAAATTTGTACAGCTATCTACTCATGTATTTGTTCTTCGATGACCGTCATTCATTTGCTTTTTTCTTCCGTTTTTGTTTCTGTTTGCGTCCCACATTTTACAAAATGGAAAACTTAAAATGTCGTATTAGTTCCGCCGTGGCACCAGTGCTGCGGAAACGACTCGAAGGGTGAATGATGTGTATGGCGATCGTGTTGCAAAAGAAAACATAGTTCGTTTTTGGTTTCAAAGTTTTTGTTCTGGAAATTTCGACCTGCAGAACACGCCCCGTGGACGGCCTGAGACCCAAGTTGATAATGAAGAGTTGAAGGTTATTGTGGAAGCGGATCCATCACAAACCACGTCCTAGTTAGCTGCAGGCTGCAACGTGGGTGATAAAACTGTTATAATTCACTTGAAGCAAATTGGAAAGATTAAAAAGATTGAAAGGTATTTTAAACCGAATCATTACCTGTAATGAAAAATGGACTCTTTACGATAATCGGAAGCGCTCAGCGCAATGGTTGGATCCTGGCCAGCCAGCCAAATCCTGCCCCAAGCCAAGGTTAACACCAAAAAAGTTACTTGTGAGCGTTTGGTGGACTAGTGCAAGTATTGTTAACTACAGTTTTCTCAAATCTGGGCGGACAATTACGGCTGATTTCTATTGGCAGCAATATAATGATGCTAATGATTCAAACCATAATAGAAAAGCTAGCGGCTAAACAGCCTAGGCTGGTCAATCGCTCCACGCCACTGCTGCTGCACGACAACTCTAGACCCACACACTGCGCAACAGACGGCTACCAAATTGGAAGAGCTTCAATTGGAAAGTCTAAGACATCCTCCGTACTTTCCGGACCTTGCTCCAATACATTACTTTTTTAACGAAATTTGGGCAACTCCTTGCTAGGGAGAAAATCAACTCCGATGACGCCAAATCACCTTCAAAGATTTTATTGATTCCCGTCCGACTAGTTTTTTTAGTAAAGGGATCAATGAATTACTTATAAGATGACAGAAGTGGATAGAAAACAATGGTTCTTACTTTGATTGATTAAATATATTATACAAAAAAATATGCGACTTTTCGTTCCTCCAATACAAAACGCCAATTTCATAGGTAAGGGGGCCTAACGTTAAGTAAGTGGCGGTACAGTTTTTTCTTCTATTCTACAAGTACATAAGCCAGAGGAGCATCCGGTGACACCACCATGTGATTTAGAGCTGCCTACTGCCCTGATCTTGCCAGCCCTACTCTGCACAGTCAGCTATGCCCCAAGTGAGCCACCATTCACAATCCGCATGAACGCATAATATTCCCCTTTAAGGCGGTATCATGTGAGATGTACCTCTCCGGATCCTGTCTGATTTAAAACCTCTTACTACATGCACATTTTTTATGGTATAGGGTGACAAACGGAAATCGGAGCCTTTGAACGACTACCGACGCCCATGAACATCAGCGTAATTATGTCGATGCGTTGCCCTCATTTTCACCCCCCCCCATGGGCCACTCACACACCGCATGAAACGCGGCAACTTTACGGGGGTATCAAATAAGCGAGAGGTACCTCCACGGTCGTGCCGGCCCTATTACGATGCATAGGAGTATGTAAAGTCGTGCACCATGCATGGCACTACCTCTAACCACATGATATTTATCAACTTATGCAAGTCACAGGTTGTGTATCTTATCATATTGTGCAAATGTTTGTGCAAGTCCGAGGGAAAATGCACAGTAATCATTTAACATAGTCATACTTACAACCACACGCTGTAATTTTCATTTTCGTTTTGAAATGCAAATAAATTATATATGCAAATTGTTATAAGGATTTTTTTTTAAAGAATAGCAGCGGGCGGTCGAGTAATCGGAGCCCTTTTACGACTACCGACGTCCATGTACATCCACATAATTATTATGCCGATGCGTTGCCCACCTTCCGCCCTCCAATGGGCCACCGGCTAATCACAAACCGCACGAAAAGCGACACTGAAGATATCACTTTACGGAAGTATTGTGAGCGAGAGGTACCTGCCCGGTCGTGTCGGCCCAATTCCGTTGCATAGGGGGATGTAGTGCCATGCACTACGCATGGCACCACCTCTTCCTGTAATCTAATAACGTTAGTAGAAGAGGTAGTGCCATGCTGCAGGCAGTGAATTTGGGCTGGCAGCACCGGGGAAGGAGGGCAACTCATCGGCATAGTCATCATGCCGATGTTCAAGGGCGGCAGTAGTTGCAAAAATCTCCGATGCTCGTTTGCCCCCCTAAAATATAAAAAATACAAAAAAGTTTGGCAGTTGGCGGTGTTACACCTCGTGCCTCGGGGAGCACGTTAAGCCGTCGGTCCTGCGCCTGTTTTCTCTCCGGCCGCGTAGGACTGACGTCCCATCGAAATAGGCGAATGACGGAACAGAGAGTGCACTTGAGCCTGTGCAAACACTTGTGCACTATACTAAGTCCTGCGCAGGCTCTTCTCAATAGAGCTGGCCGGTTGTGTTGTTATAATGTGCTGGTGCACACGATTAAACGCGATTGTGTGAGAAATGAATGACGTCCATATTGAAGGAGGTATCCTGCTCACTCGTTTGTTTCTCCATCCTCAATATTAGCTGAAAGCTTTCCCGGTCCGACCCAGTACCTACGGAAGTACACGTCAGTGTGCACAAGAGTTAATGCGGCGTAGAGAGTGTTATGAGATTTCGCTATCTTTATGGTTTGTTTGTTTCGTTTAAGGTTACTTTTGTGTGTATACAAAAAGCCCCGACACCATGTGTAATAACAAAATACTAGTCACCGCCCAGAGATCGAAATACGATCTCAATTACAGAATCCTGTGTAAGTATCTAATACTAGCAATGAAACCCGGCTTCGCACGGATATTTCAAGAAATATGACAAGAGATTATTGATTTGTAAAAATTATAAATTCATGGAAATGATTCAGAGACATGGTAATGAGAACAAATTAAATTTATATGAGAACGACGTCTGTCGGGGCAGTTGGTTGTTGATAATTTCTGCAGCTAAATAAGTCTACTTTGATATTTTTTTCATAACTTTGGTTACGTTATGAAAGTGTCATAATTATCAAAACCTTTCAGAGAATGTTAAATAGCCTACGTTGATCACAAATAATGTAGGATAGTAATGGTAGAAGAATGTTACAAATTGGTCCAATAGTTTCAAAGCCTATTCGATGCAAACAAAAACCAATCAAATTTTTCCTCCTTATAATATTAGTATAGAGAAGTAAATGTCATACCTTATAATATGATATGACAGTGTCACAATTTGTGTTTAGAAGAGAATCGTATCGTTTGTTTGAGCGAAATGCCCAGGCATATTAAAATGTTAGCTCTCTGCTGTATCTTGTCTAAGTAAACGTCAACTGTACAAACTCTACTCGCACTCCAAATTTCTTGCCTTCCGAAGGTGTAATCAGGAATAGATTGGAGGAGAGGTAGAAAGGGGGTCAACGCAGGGGTTTGGATGCGGATGTTCATGGGCGTCGGCTGTCATCAAACGGTTCCGACTGCTCGTTCGCTCCCTATAATATAAAGTATAATAATTACAATAAAAAGGTTTTGTATTACGAATCCATATGACACGGATGATATGGAAATTCCAAATATAATAATGTAAATAGCACGCAGTCGCGTGTCGCCAGTAGCTGTGCGCGTCACCTGTGCAAGCTGCCGGCGCTAGCTGACGTCTGCGCGCGCGGTCACCACTTGTGCAGCAACAAGCATATGCAGGTAGCGTGTTCAACCACAGACGTTAGGTACCCGGCTCGAGTCCCGGGGCAAAAACGATTTTTTTTTAGCTCACAGATCCCGGACTGTTGCTGGAAATTTAAAGGAAACAGTCCGGAGCCAGGAGGTTGGCGGTTTTACACCCCCGTGTTGCCGGGCATGTTTAGCCGTTGGTCCTGCGCCTGGTTTCTCTCCGGTCGTGTCGGACAACCGTTCCATCAGAAAACGGGAATCTGGATAGCCTGGCATGATGACAACACATATTTTCGTTCATTCGTTTGTTTTGGTAGTGCGGTTATTTATGTGTCGGTTCTGTTCGCTCCTATCTCCTCAATTGCCACAAAAATGACACCACTAATGGACGACTACGCGCTGATGATGAAGAAGCACAAAGTAGCATATTATATTATTTCGCCTGGAGACAATGGTCAAACACCCATTCGGCGTACTTGTGACGCCGCTGCGCACGCGCCGACCAAACACCTGTCTACACAAACATCACACAGACGTTTCAGGCGACATTGTACGTATATCAGACATTTATTAGGACTTTTGAAACATTTCGTAAAAGGTACCTCTCGCCCACTCCTCCAAAGGCTCCGACTGCTCTTTCGCCCCTAAATAAACTACAAAAAAGCTTTGGTATCTTATGACGTCAAGTTGCTGAAACATCAATCTTTTTATACCGGAAATCAATTGAATGGTTCACTTAGACTATATTTATATTATTATTAAAGTGTACGGTTTTAAATTACGATTTCGAATACACTTTGAGCCTGTTGTTTTGATTAGAAAAAAACTAAAAAACATAACACAGAAAACGCTAATTAAACAAAAAAAAAGGCCGACTTCTAGCTGATAAGAACCCACAGGTTACTGTGTAAAAACACGGCTAAATAGTGGTTGTTTCCGCAGACTAAGTCGGAGACAAATTTCAAAGTCTTGGCAGAAATCTACAAAGTAGATGATTTGGCCTGATTGCAGCGCCTATCAACTATCCTCGACTATCTCACTTAACATTTTTAACAATCGGCATTACTGTTCGTTTGTGAGCGTACTTGACGAGTTTTCACGTGTTGCTTTACGTTGTTCGTTGCTTTGGCACAAAAAGTTTACCCCAATGTGCAAAAGCTGCCAC
Source organism: Eumaeus atala (assembly GCA_017140195.1). Classification (NCBI taxonomy): domain Eukaryota; kingdom Metazoa; phylum Arthropoda; class Insecta; order Lepidoptera; family Lycaenidae; genus Eumaeus; species Eumaeus atala. The sequence goes on along the minus strand of JAFELO010000384.1, from coordinate 466,328 downwards.
ATTTCACATGGCAATTTATTCTACTGACAGACTCCTTAATTAACCAACATATTACATATTGCAGTTAGTCTCCTCAGGCATCCAATCTGTATATATATTATAAAAAAGTTCTCAAAAGCCGTATGTATGTATGTAACAGATTTTCTCAAAACCTTCCAACGGATATTCTCACCCAATTATATGCCGAAGTAGATAGAACAATTCCCGAGAAGTTTTTCTTTTATTTAGTTGATTGAATCTATTGTCACTTCTTAATGGAAATTCATGTTAACACTTGAATAAATAAATAAACTATCTGTTTACCTGATGATGATAAGCCGAAACCGGTCGTAAATATAAATTGAAAAGATGAATAATTGTGGAAAAAATGTGTATATAAAGTTCATTTATTTATGAAAGTGTTTTTTTATTTGTTATGGTAACAATCCGACCCCTGACGTTGCCGGTCGAAGCCGGAGCAGATCGTTAATATTACATAAAAGGTAGACCTGATTGACGTATACATATCAAAGCACAAACGATATTTATTACAGCTCAGTGCCGCAAACGTAAAGTCGTGTACCGCGTCTGCGAGAGCTCCGGGTTGTCCAACATGTAGCAGCGGCTAGTCCCCTTATTCTATAAATACAGCCTGTTACAGAAGTACTTTGCACCCACCGGTTGTAGACACCGCGATGGCACGTCCTCGCTCGGCACCGCAACCTTGTCCCAATTTCGCTTCCAAATTTGGTACACACAGAGTGTGACGCCACACATACCAAACGGGCCTGTACATCGATACACGTCTCGCAATCGGATGGTATAAATCGCCGTATTACATTGCGGCTAGCCATATTCAAAGACAGGTTCGTTTAGCATTGCGCTGGACCAATGATTGGTCGGATTTAATACGGCTGAGTGAAATTCCGCCAGAAAGTGCTCGCTGTTATACGTTATTCAATAAAGCTAGCCGTTTTGCAATAAAGCGGGTAACGGTGGGGCATACGACCCCTCCTTAATGAACCTTTTCATCACTAACGAAATTACTTAAAGAGATTCTGACTCATCATTATAAATATGCTAATTATAATGTAGAAAATATTATGTAGAATTTTAATGTGTTAGTCCGGCTGGTTTCAGTTTTGCCAGACTGCCTGATACTGAGTGAAACGCAAATTGTTTGTATTTTATTTTATGACGACCGATTGGTGCTAGGGCAATGCGGATATTCCGAGCGCGATTCGCCAGAGGTCGCGGGTTCGAATCACACCTAGGTCGTTGATGTGTATATACGTATTATATGTATCATCATCATTATCATTATCAACCTTTATCGGTTACTGCTGGACATAGGCCTCTCTCAATGAACGCGAGCACGACCGATCGCCTGCTACTCGCATCCCGGACCGGCTACTGCACGGAGATCGTCTTACATCTTCTTCTTTAAATATTATATGTATATCTATACAATATTAAATATAGAAAAAACCTCAATTAAAAAAAAAAAATTAAAGCTGTAGAGTTTATTTTATTTGAATGCGCTAATCTCTTTAAGGACAATCTCTGGAAGGACAATCTCCAACGGCTTTGTGTTACAATGGGCTACTATAACTATTATGGGCTATAAAGTATATACCATGACGCAACAGTTAATAGGACCGGAGTTACGCGGTCGGAACCGCGGGGTGATGCTAGTTAAATATGTTGTCCAGGACCTGTAACACAAGTCTTTATGGCACTTAGCACAGAACTAGGCTGACGTGATGTGATAAGGCCACAGATTATTATCACTACTTTTACTTTGACCTTTATGTCATCGGGAGTGACGTGGCTTCGCCGTGTCACAACGCCGTGCCGCACAGACGAACTGGCCGTATACACGCACGCAGAGCGGGCGAGAGTAGCGCTCGCTCGCCGAGGGCGTGCGCTGAACACCACTCAAGTGCAGATTGTTTATTACCATCTCTCGGCCCCATGAACACGTGTCGCCATGGTGTCGAAGCGTAGGAGCCATGTGTATTGTGCACCACACCCCCTGCAATAGAGTATGGCTGGCGAGCTGGTGGTATTTTGTCGGTATAACTGTATTTTTGTAGATTCTGAAACAACGATTAAAGCGGCGTGGTATATTTTTTTTTATCGGAGCCTTTCAACGACTACCGAAGCCCATGAACATCAGCATAATAATGGCGATGCGTTGCCCTCCTTTTCACCAAGAGGAGTTCAATCGTTTGTAACAGTAACCGGTAGGTAAGAACAGCGTAACGCTTTACCGAGACGTCACTCGTGCGTGACAAATATAGACATTGCAAGTCGTTGATGAGTTTAGTTCTGCGACGTCGCGGCGCTGAGGTAGTCACCACATGGAGAAAGAGAAGACCGATACGTTTATTAAGAGGTTGTGCCATGTTGTATTGCGGCTAGGGATTTTCGTTTTGAATCCGGCCGAATACGACCGTATTTTCTTCGAATATGAAATCGACTTTCCAAAACAACGAATTCTTGCATTAAATATCCAATCAAAAGTTAGGAGAAATAAAATCTTAAAGGGAAACATCAACAAAAAATAAGTGTCTCTATCACTATCGGTACGTATTTAGTGTTTCAGTCATCTTACGCATGAACTGTCGTCTTTTAGAAAAACTATATAAGACTCCAGACAAACATGCTACAATACTACAAAAAAAAAAAAAACTAAAAAACAATATCCTCACTGATGCTCTATGGGGGAGGCCCATATCCAGCATCCCACCATGGTTCAAGCCTTGTCGTGGCGGTGGGGCTTAGTAGCCTGGGGTGAACCCAAGCGAAGCCAATTGAACCGAGGGGGATCTTTACACCCCTCTTATAAGAAGAGGGGGCTTAAGGATCAGGAGGAGGAATCGCTCTAGGTACCCCTTCTAGAAGAAGAGGGGACCTAAGAGCAACAGGAGGAAGCGCTTTTGCGCAAGGGGCAGGGGGCGAGGATGGGAACCTCATCCCATTGCACTGTCCCAAAGTCGGTGGAGTTGTCCTGTAGTGCTGGGCAACCCCATCTGTGGAGGTGGAGTTAGGCCCTTAGGGGGCTGACTAGCCGTCGCGGTGCCCTGATGAATTTTGTTCCGGCACTCGCGATGGTTTTTGAAGGTATTCGACACTATAATGTGCCGCGAATCCCACAAACCGCTGGACCCCACTCAGGGCCAGTGAAGGCGCGTAAATGCGTTTCCGCCGTAAAAAAAACCCATGTTCAGCAGCGGATGTCGTCCGCCTGATGATGCATAGTACCCATTTAAGAAGGCAGGGCCGGTATCTCGAGTTAACCGCAACTAAAATAGTAACAGTCGCAGCGGGCAACTACTGCGCAGTGAGTAACGCCCGGCCAGCAGCAGCAGTTCCAAGGAGCGCCACTTTGTTTTCACTCATTTGTCCTGTGTTTGCGGTTTGAGGAATTCAATTCATCAACAATTCCCAATATTCAAACGCCGCTTCCACGAATCGCGGCCATCCGACGGTAGAAGTGTGCCAACGCATGGCGAAGATGCATATACTTGTATCTTATAGTTGTACAATATTTTGGCATCCTAAAAAGCACCTGTCATTAGACCGTTTTTTACTACATAAAACGTAATATCACTTTGATTAACACAAAACCTGAACCATCATCATCACCATAATTCTTAGCGAGACGAGGTCCACTATAGGACATGGGCATTCTCCCATAGAGCGCTGCAGGTCACGAGCCACTAGTTTCCAGCGGCTCCCCGCCACCTTTGCCAAGCCGTTAACCCATCGGGTAGGAGGCCGTCTCACACTCCGAATGTATATAGAACATATTTTAATGACTGCCTCGTGGTCTAGTGGTAAGCATGTGCAGCTACAGACGTGAGGTCCCAGGTTAGAATCCCGGGTCGGATCATACAAAAAGTGCCTAATAGGATTTTTCAAATTTTAATAACTGTCCAGAGTTTGGAAATTGGCGGTGTTACACCCCCGTGCCTCGGAGAGCACGTTGAGCCGTCGGTTCTGTGCCTGATTACTCTCCGGTCGTAACGGATTACCGAGTATAGAGAGTGCACTTGTGTCGGCGCACACACTTATGCACTATAACATGTCCCGCACAGATGGCTCCCTCAATTTGTAATCAGTCGAACTGTTAGGGCTGGCCAAGTGCCGCCAATCAGTAGTAGGTCCCTCCGAAAAAAAAAAAAAAAAAAGGCTCCCTCAATAGAGATGGCCGCTGCAGCCGAAATTCGGCTAGGACGACATTGTTATTATTATTATTATTATATATTTTAACGTAGCCAGTGACATTTGCGTTATTAATAGGAATCTGCCGACACCTTCTAAGTTAAAACCTGTATTTGTATTGTACATGTACAACCACTCCTCTTGACGTACAATGTCGTCCTAGACGAAATTCGTGAATCTCTATTGGCCAGAGCAAACTGTGCAGGCACAAGTGTCCGACACGACCGGGGGGTGTCATCAGCCCCGGCACTACCCGTACCCGGGGAGACACGACTGTGGTTGACGCGCTTACCACGAGACCTCCGGGCGGTCAACTGCCAGAACATACAGAGACCCCACAATTTCCCCGATAACATATACCGTATCTTCATCATCAGCTTGAGAACGTCCATTGCTGTCAATCTCCCAAAGAGCGCCACATTTCACGGTCCCAGAATGCAAGTGGCGACATGGGTTCAGCAGGGACGTTCTCCGGCTGATGGAGAAGATCACAGTGATGTCTCCACTGTAAGTTCGGCTTGTTGTACACGTGTCCATACACAGTGATGTCTCCACTGTAAGTTCGGCTTGTTGTACACGTATCCATACACAGTGATGTCTCCACTGTAAGTTCGGCTTGTTGTACACGTATCCATACTTTCACGCTCCACCGACAGTGCACAACATGAAATTGAGCAAGCAGTTAATTGAACGAGCAGTTAGTTGAGCGAGCAGTTAATTAACAACAGATATTTTGAGAGCGAGCAGTTAATTAACAGCCGATATTGTGAGAGCGAGCAGTTAATTAACAGCGGATATTGTGAGAGCAGCGAAGACGACCAGGTCATCACACGCCACGCGCTGCCATTGCCAGCAAACCGCAGTAAAACACGCGACGGCGTAAACAATCTTTTTATGTGCGCCCGAACATGTATCATCAATAAAAAGCACGTTCCTACAGTTATTTTTTATCGTACAAGTGTATCCAGCAATCGAGGCCTTTTTACGATTACCGACGCCCATGAATATCCGCACTATTGCTGTGCCGTTGCATTGCTCTCTTTTCCTTCGTACTAAAGTCGTCACCGAAGGTATCACTTTACGGCGCGGCGTTGACACGTGAGCGAAAGGTCCCCGGTCGTGCCGGCCTAATTCCGCAGCAATGCAGCACGACATTACGTCTTGCTACAATGCGCGTCTACACATCCCTGCTGCAGTCTAAACGGCTTGCCGTATTATTATCGTCAGATTCCTCTCGACAGGGGATACTCTCTGTGCTGTCAGGTTTTATTTTAATTTATTCTTAAATTGTTAATTTATCATTCCTTCAATGCAAGTTCGAGATCAATCTAGAGGCTTGAAAAAAGACTAACAAAAAAACCACAGGAAAGTGTAAAGGACTCGTGTTTTGTGAACCTTCATTTAGATTGTACAATACTACTGTTATGGTACTGTTATGGATCGTAAAAACGCAACGTCCGGCAGAGCCGCACACGACATCCTGTATTAACGATGCTACTTTTAGGTTGCTATTAAGAGGTAGTGCTATGCTGCATAGGAAGAGGTGGTGCCATGCATGGTGCATTACACAACTTCCTCCTATGCAACGGAACTGGCCCGGCACGACCGGGGAAGTACGTCTCGCTCACTTGATACCGGCGTTGACAACGTTGCTGTCGCGTTTCGTGCGGTTAGTGAGTATCTCAAAGGAATGTCCATGAGCGTCGGTAATCATTAAAAGTCTCCGATTTCTCGTTTGCCCCCTTAAGCTATAAAAACCAGTTGTTCTTCAGCCTTAGATCGGCTCCACTCCCTTTGGCCAAAGTATGAGTGTGATTTTTAATGATCTAAATAAGTCCTGGGACCGGAAGGGTCCGCCCGTGCTCCGGTAAGCACGTTAATGCGAGGGGCGTCGGCAGTAATCCATAGGTTACAAGATCATTGACTTAGTACTTAATTTGTTAAGATGTCTACCCCGACAGTCGTTGTCCTGGCATAATTGTAGGATATCCTGTCGTGGTGAAGTGTCAAAAGTACGTGGCGGAAATGTCAAATACGTTCAAATCAGAAACCTTGACAAAAAAAAAGATATTTAAATATATTCCTTCATACAAGACTAGGCCATACAAACGTAAAAAGAATTATCAAACTGTACCGAATTCCAGTCATTCAGAAATTATGAGCTAAAAATAATCTCGTTTTTATAATATAGATACAGAAAATTAATGATTATATTAATATAATGAACCTATAGTATTTGTTTGTTTGAATGCGCTAATCTCTGTAACTACAAGTCGAATTTGCCATTATTTTTGCGTATACTAGCTATATTCACGAGGAAGATTATAGGCTATGTACCATGAACGCTACAACCAACAGGACCGGAATTACGCGGGTGAAACTGCGGGGCGCTGCTATCCATAATATTGCGATCCATGACTCGGATCATGGACAAACCTTTATATTATTTTTTGCAGATGAAATGAGATAATCACGTGATAAGTGAACTTTCTGCGCACACATTTGCACCATATCCTGGTGTCTATTGATAAAAGATGGCAGGAACACAATGTATTTCACAACAACTTCTGCTTCACAATTACTGTCACAATGATTGTACCTGACTAGCCGGATGTTATTGTGTGGTAACAATAAAAATATTCATAAGTGACCGGAAGACGGTGAGATAAGCGGAAGTCAGTTGAATGTACTCGTTGTTCGTAAATAGTAGCTGAGCTGAAGACGAAGGGAGACTATAAAGTTTAGTAAATTTCTTTACCGACGACTCGGTTAGGGTGACGGGGCCGCTTGATGCAAGTGGCTCGTGACCGTGACCTGTGGCGCTCTGTGGGGGAGGCCTGTGTCCAGCTGTGGACGTCGTCCGGCTGATGATGATAATGATCTTTATTTTATAATACACTCGCGACCCAGCTCCGGCTGCGCCCGTTATTAACACGGTATGGACTGCCTACCCTAACAAATTATACAATAAAACATCTCTCGGGAATTATTCTAGCCATTGGTGTAAACGACACCAAAATACGTTCAGTAGATTGTGAGAAAATCGATCACATACAGACAGCTTTTGTTGACTTTGTTTTGTATAAGTATAGAGAGATTATGAAGGGGCAATAATGATGATTATACGTATACAAAGAGGCCTTGCCGACGTGTTCCCCCTTCTGTACACGGATCAACGCGACACGGGAGACTCATATGCCGCACGAAACGCGATAGTATCTGATAGAGTACGTTATGGCATCTGTCATAACAATCTCCGTTCGCGTAAAAAGCTGTTACCAAGGATTTCAGAATGCTCTGTAGCCACGGACCACTTTTAAAATTAAACCACTTTACGGCCCTGAACATCCCCCGGGTGCCATCGGCCGTCTATGCTGAGGTGCCCTGCAATAGAGCACATCGCTGGCTGGCCGGCCTTTCAGAAGAGACTCCCCAAAGGGGGCGACCACCTAGGTAAGCCCCCTCCGACGTCGTATACTAGTATCCGTTTATACCCAGGTTGCTATTTATCGAACACGCTAATCTTTGCTCTACAACCTACAAGTCGGATTTGAAAAAATATTTATTAATTAACTTTTTGTGGATGATGCTCATGTCAGAATGTTAGTGGCTAAGCGTATAAGGTTATAGTTAGGTTTGTTCAAATTGTGTCAATAGTCTATAGGAACAGCGGTCCATGTGTGTTCCGGTCAGTGGTGTTCTGTGACGAGGCAGGAGAGGGCCCAGCTAGAGGCATGCCAGTAATTCCGTGTCGTGCGACGCCGCGCGTCAGTCAGCTCTCTCCGAGTGACAGCTGCCGCGAGTTGTCGGGCAGACAGCTCCGGAGCGTCTTCTAATACCTTTATCGCTTAATTACATGCCACTACGTGTGCCCTGCAATTTCATCTACTAAAAGTCATTCCCAATTGTCTTTTGGGATAAAAAGCATTTTTATTTTATTTCAGATTATAATCTACACCTGTCCTGACATATTGATGTCTTAAGTTTACGCGAATGTTAGACTTTACAATAAAACTACTTTTACGGATTTTATCGCGGTTTATTAAATTATTTATGTATCCCGACGTTTCAGAAGCTTTACAGCCCTCCCGTCCACGCGTGACCATGGTTTACGGCGGTATTATGTGAGCGAGAGATCCCTACTACTCTAAAAAAAATTGTGGCAATGCACTGCAGTCTGCAGGTCTGAGGTCTCCTTCACGTCAAGACTCGTGCCATTACCACTCACATTCCCTGTGTGAATCTGATTCTAGCGGTGCTTTTCTAACTCTTCACGAGACCAAGCGACGCACCTTCATTGCCAATTATAAGATTGAAATAATTCTATTTATTCTCATGTAAAATATTTAATAAACCGCGATAAAATCCGTAAAAGTAGTTTTATTATAATATCTGTCCTGACCTTTGACCAGTTTTTCCGTGAACAAACATAACTTGCACTACATACATTTTTTGTAGGCTAACCAGAACTGAGTGTAATAAACCATCGATGGGACGTATTCTGAATAAATTTCACCAATTTTTTATTTAACACCTTAAGCAATATACATGTGACATTGCATTAAATTTTAACCAGTAACAATAGAATGAGAGTGATTTCTTTCAATGACAAATTACTCTCTAACATGCCTCATACTTTCTTTAATTTCTTCTTAGTACCTGTAGCACCATAGATCCGAATGCATGTGAGTAATGCTTTTCAGTTTATGTAAGTATGTGTCCTGCCTGAAGGGCTTAACGGGGTGTACGGCATAGTTAGATTCGTGTTGATAATGCGAGTGATAGTATGGCCTTAAAACACCTTCATAAGTGTTACAATATGTTATAGAATTACTCCTGTAGCACTCACAACGTTTCTGTTTACCCCTTTAAATATGTTTCTAAAGTTTTATAGGCATGGGTGTTTATTTCGCTGTTGCAGTTTCTTTGCCTACAACGAAAGAGACGGCATAGCATAATTCTGAAAACAGATTCATAGTGTTACACTTTATTTTCTGTTTCAATATAAATACAGAAGTGTAGAACGGTGTTCAAGACACTTTATTCGGTTACAACAAAAGTCCCTACGACTTATAGTAAAATATACTTTAAGCGGTAGACTTTTGTTCTTTTTTTTAAACTTATTTTCCGTTTATTACAGTATAGAGTTACATACATAGCACACATTCTCGTGAACCATATATCATTCAGGTGACTATACTAAAGACCGGAAGAGTTGTCTGTTCGGACTGTTATCTCCGGAACTACACGTCGGATTTGGAAAGTTCTTGTTGTGTATGATAACTGCATTCATGAGGTAGGTTATAGGCCTATAACCATGACGCAACGACTAAAAGGACCGGAGTAGCGCAGGCGAAACCGGGGAGCGCTGCTACTATTTTATATAAAGACTGCTTCCATTAAAATAGAAAATGTGATTGTCTCGCAAGAGACGCCCACGTTTATCAGCAGATAACGCATTGTTCGATTGTTGACAAGAGCGGCGCCCTGCACTGCGATAAGTGCAGATACACAGTAAAGTCATGAAACACATCATTATCACTATCGCAAACTGACGGACAAAAATCTAGTAAGTGGGGTCAAATACTCCAAAAAACATGTTTGTGTTGAGTAGTCCATTTATCGAGGCAGCCTATATGCTATATACCGTGACGCTACGACAATAGGACCGGAGTTACGCGGGTGAGATCGCGGGTGATGCTACTCAAATGATGTTAATAAGTCGATAACGTTAAACTTGCAACTTTTTTTTACAAAACGAACTGCACGAATAAGTTGGTAATGGTTTTTTTAGTACCATACCACTGGAATTTATCAATTTTCGTATTTCTCCTTTATTTGTGCTGTAAGTCTTTCTTTTTCGAATTTTCATAATCTCGAGGTCAACCGGTGGTAATGCGCTGTGTCACCGAGTCAAGTGGTAGCGGGTTCGAAACCGCCCAGAGGCAGGAACTTATTGTTGCCTGGAGTCCAGGCCTCACAGGCTTTATATCGTTTCTTAATTTTTACTTGTGCAAAAAGCCAGAATCACTGTAATGAAGGAATCTTTTAACATCCTTTAGTTATCTTGTAATAAAAATAAATCTAAAAATATATTTCAGGCATAAATATATAATTTTCTCTTCTTTTTTTAATAAATATATAGGATATATAATATTGTAAATAATAATTATATACAAATATATATTTTAAATAAATAATATAATGACAAATACTTTTATTATGTATATAAATATACGAAAACGATAGGCTCTATATAAGTTGATCACAAGCAACAGTGTGTAAACAATGTGTGTCCAACACTAGCAACGGTGCTAAGACATTATAGTACATTTGCTGTTGTACTCGCAACTTCGTCCGCGTGAAGTGTACATCACGTGTAGTCAGTATTCCTAGAGCTTATGTTATTCTGGTATATAAGCTGCAAAATTGCCGAGTTCCTCTAAAGAATAGGCGGAGGGGGGTGCAAACGAATAATCGGAGCCTTTTTACGACTACCGACGCCCATAAACATCCACACAATTCTATGCCGATGCGTTGCTCTCCTCCCTTGGCTAATGGTCCACCGGCTACTCATGAACCGCGTGAAACGCGACACTGAAGAGGTCACCTTACGGCGGTATTATGTGAGCGAGAGATCCCTACTACTCTAAAAAAAATTGTGGCAATGCACTGCAGTCTGCAGGTCTGAGGTCTCCTTCACGTCAAGACTCGTGCCATTACCACTCACATTCCCTGTGTGAATCTGATTCTAGCGGTGCTTTTCTAACTCTTCACGAGACCAAGCGACGCACCTTCATTGCCAATTATAAGATTGAAATAATTCTATTTATTCTCATGTAAAATATTTATTGTTACCATACTACGTAACATTGTATTATACGGTTTTCTACCGTCTGTATCTTACATATTAATTTCTCGTGTCACAATGTTGGTCGGGTTTCTCATCCGATACGACTTTACCGATTTTTATCAAATTTTATATGCAAATTCAGTAGGTCTGAGAAAATCAGATACAAAGTATTCTTCACACCCGTAAGTAGTATGAAAAATAGATAGTAGCCGAATATCTAGAAATAATTTATATGGCAAAACAACGTTTTCCCTGTCAGCAAGTCTTATTGTATTAGTAAAAAAAAGTGACCGAGTTAGGCGTATCCGTTGTATAGCCTATCTTGGATACTGGCGTTATTACCATTATTATTATTAACTAGCCATCCGCCCGTTAGCTTCGTCCGTGAATAAATTATACACTAAAGTCTAAAAGCTTTGTCGGGAATCACTCTATCTATGGCTGATAACCGCATGAAAATCCGTTCAGTATATTTTGAGAAAATCGATCGCATAAACACAGACAGCTCGTGGGGACTTCGTTTTATAATACAAATATATATGAAAGTTTGTATGTATGTCTGTTACTTCACGCAAAGCCTATATAATGGATTTGTATGAAATTAAAATAAATTATATCTGTACTCGGGTGAAAACTCTATTTTTCTATATATTTATGACAATCCCAACACGTTCGCTTAGCATTTTTCAAGAGCCTAACCTAACTCAAAAGTATGCCACAGGTAATAATGAATAACATTCGCGTAAATATACGAAATCTTAATGTTAAAAAAATAGCCCCCCAGGGGACAGACATGATTTTTTTTTATCGCGTGACATCTGCCCTTGGGTTCCAACACATTAGCCAGACAACTTAATTTCACCTGACGCAAGCGAAGGTGGCAAAAATTAAAAATGCAAATTTAAATCATTACCAAAAAATTCAAATTGCACGAACATAATATCATGAATATTCACACCTCTACGTGAGAATAAAGCGATAAACGCCAAAGAATAAGATGACAACCTTATTACTCTGTACGTGCATCTTCTGCGGGTACAGATCCTGTAGCTGCCTGCACAGCTGCACAGCGCTGGTCGCCAGCCGGGCCATGGCACAGCGCTGGCACACAACACGGCACAATTCACAAGTTCAACAAACTTATCAGCAAATTAATTCCGCTGGCAACCGGTCGCGCGTGCGCTACGACCGCCTGGCGTGTCGCGACTGTCGCCAGCACCGACTGCCCAGTGCCCAGCTACGTGCAGCATCCGTACGCAGCACATCCACACAATACCCACATATCGATCGTCGCAAAACTGTTTTACAAACCATTGGAGGATTCTGTGTATTCATATTTTTAGGCTCATCAGTGGAACTATCAAGTGCTTATGCGTTCGTTCATGTATTTTGCGAATTGACACACAAACAGGTGAATTCTCAGAGTTAAATCGATTTCGTTTCGCTTCGTATCAATAATGATCAATAACAATAAACAGAGTTAACATTATTACAAATATCACTGATCATTTTAAAGATTCTAAAATGCTTTTTTTTATTATTTTTTCATAGTTTGCGGGGTCGCACGAGCAGTTTTTAGTGACTGCCGTTCGCTCTCTTATTCTATAAATATTTAACAAGATACTAGCAGCCCGCCCCGGCTTCGCCCCCAGGTTTTTGTGGGTTATCCCTAAAAGACATACCATCCTCGCAGATTTTTTTGTATACCTTTTTCAGGTGTACTGTTGTACGGAGTACGGGGGTACGGCCAATACTGTAGTACGGAGGTTCCCAACCGGTGCGCGCTGTTCTGCGGACCACCAGTGGTCCCTGGAGGCACCTGCAGTGGTCCGCGTGCCACGCTAACAAACAAGTAACAAGAGTCGACAGTCCACAGACCCTTTAATTTATCTAGGTACTGTAGTCTAGATCTACACACCATCTGGGTGGTCCATGGCAGAGTCGAGATTTTATCTAATGGCCCCCCAGGACGTGGGTTCTTTTAGCACAAGGGACTAACTAAAATCGGTGTCTTTTCACGACTACCGACTCTCATAGACATTCATTACTATTTTAATGCTAATGCATTGCCCTCCTATTCACCTCCCCTTCAATGTACCACCGGCTAATACCAAACCGTACGAAACGCGACAGGTTAGCTGTAACTTTACGGCGGTGTCATGTGTAAACTACACAAAACTAAAACATACAGATGACAAACAGACATCAGGTTGCAACTTCGTTTTACAGCAGTGATAATTACTAAAATATAATAATATCTGAGGACTTATCACACCACGTCAGCCTAGCTCTGTGCTAAGTACCGTAAGGACTTGTGTTACAGGTTGTACAACGGTAATATACATTCCTATAAATTTACGAAACTTTATATATTTAAGATTTTTATTGTAGAAATACGTATTATGCATAGATAAACGTCCATAACCTGGGCGGGATCAGAACCGCGACCTCATACGTAACACGCGACACCTCCACGTTACCAACTGAGTCAGCCGGACACGTTATATTTTTGCCCGCCCGGCTGGACTGGGAGTTGCTATTCCTGGTGATCGTGCAGGAACTAGTTCCCATACTCCGATTACAGTTAACCGTGGGCCGCAATTAACCGCTCCGTTAACAGGTGTAATGTAACACGTCGCGTTACACGTGTTGCATAAGTCAAAAGAGTTACATCACCTGTTGGTAAGACACTACAGTATCGTGTTTGCGTCTAGTAATATTGGCAATAATACAACAAGGTATCACACCAGTTGCCTAATGGGGTAGGCAGAGAGAAACATCAGAAAAGTTAACAAAACAGATATACAATACGAACGTGGATGATATACCGTGATCAGATCGAGCCGTGACTGTCCGAAGGAGTCAAGTGAGATATTTATGTGCAGCGAGACAGCTATAAGGAGCGTGACATGTGGCACTCGGTTCTCTTTGCCTTCCTCCTAAAGAGGTACTGGCGTGTGAACGTGTTCCGGTGCAATTTATCGGAAAACCACAGCATCACCACCTAAGGATATTCAAACACATAACTTTCCTTTATGAAATAGACCCCTGAACTTGCCATAGCAGGGCGTCCGCAGTATAGTTTCACTAAATTGCAAACCATCAACCATCTTTACAATAAAAACCGGCCAAGTGCGTCGTCAAGCTCGCGAACGATAAGTTCAGTAACATTAGCTATAAAAAAAAACTGCAAAAAGACACGTTTATTGTATTGAAAGGAAGCTAGCCTAAAACGCGTCCGTCTAATTCGAAAGAGCAAGCAAGTGTCGTTCACTCTCTGTCTCACTTTTTTCATTAATGCTTCTCTACGCGATGCGCGCGCGAGATTAGATAAAACAAAGGTAGTAATGCATTCTCATCTTCCTTCTCTATTAACCAGCACGGACACTCGCTCAGGCCTGCTCTATCTATATTATCTCTATGGTTACTCCCAGTTTTAGAAAACAGCTGCATACCACCGACCCACATCTAAGACGACCATAACAGTCTGCGTAATGCGACCGTTCGCTGGTCTCGGTACAGATATGGCAGACTGCAATGCGTGACGCACCACAAGTGTAGTCCGGCACATATTTCAACGTTGGCTAATATATTCATCATCATTACCACAGCCTTGTTTGTAGTGGGGAAAACGAACAGACGGAGCCTGCTGCTGACTACTGACGGACAGGAACATCCACAGAGTTTATCTGTCGACTACAAACCTAGTTTCTTCGCCAGACAAGCACTCCTAGTTATCCGACTAAGATGTTTTTGGGTTTAGCTTCACTTCCACACAAGTTGAGGTTGCGAAAAATTGCCATCACTTTGCGGCGGTGTCATGTGAGCCGATCAGATACAATGTACCAATGACGCTACGTCCTACCTCCTGTATTTACAAACTGGTGACATTTCGTCATGTTATCTAGTCTAAAACCTAGTGTCACTATGAGCCTCGCAGTAGAAAGCTATCATATGTTGACGTATATGAAAACCTAACCTAACACAATAAGAAGTAGTGGCACGCGGCATTGCAGCGGAATTGGGCCAGCACGACCGGGGAGGCACCCCTTGCTCACTCAATACCGCCGTAAAGTGACATCTACGGTTTCGCATTTCGTACGGCTTGTAAGCAGCCGGTGGGGATAGGGGGGGGGGAAGGAGAAAGGGAGGGCAAGGCATCGGCATAGTACTTGTGCTGATGTTCATGGGCGTCGTAGGCGTAGAAAGGCTCCGATTGCTCGTCGTCTTCGTATACTTCAGAAAAGTATAAAACAAAACCAGGACGGCTTAACATGTATTTTAATGAGCCTGCTGTCACTCGAGTTATTGAGACGAATCTTAACGCCGGTCAGGCTATAGCGAGTGTACATACATACATGCGCTCGGAAGCGCTTCCTAATACTTTGATACTACTGATACATGTAAATTAGTAAGGAATTATCTATGTTAATAAATATAAGGCTGAAGAGTTCGTTTGTCCAATCTCTGGGACCACTGGTCCGTACTGAATTTTTTTTTGAGTTGAATAGCCCATTTACCCAGGCCATAGGCTCTATTCCATGATGGTACGACTAATAGGATCGGAGTGACGCTGATTAAATCGCGGGATAATGCTACTTCTATTTCATAACTATTTCTGAAATTTCATCCCCAAGGTGGGCGGAAATTGGGGGCCGGAATTTAGTATGAAAAACCTCCCTAAACCAGAAGACATAAAAGTCTACGCTAGTCCGTTGAACTGTGAAGGCGGGAGCAATAGCGCCGCCAATCAGCAGTAGATCCCTACAAAAAAAAAACAAAAACGACAAAACCGAACCGTAATTAATCCAGGACATAGCTAGATAAGTACTAAATCTATAAGTTAGTGTCACTCGCGATATTAGGAGACAAATCTAATTACACTTCTTCAGTCCCGCTGTTTGGGCGTAGAGCTGCCAAATAAATGGAAATACATACAAACACACATACGCTATAACATTCTCATGCAGTCGGGTTATATCAGCAGTACTTTGTCCAAAAATCGATTCATTCGACTTCTACGGAATCGACCCAATATACAAAAATTATTTGTGGGCCAAGTGCCAACATCGTTGAATGGAAGCGTATAATCCACCGATAGGCCCACGCTCCCAGATACGGAGCCAATTACGCGCATCGATATCCTATCGCCGATATGAGCCGTATCGGTGCAATAATTACTTATCGATTTTATATTCGTGACGTAATCGCCGAGGCTATAAATAACTATGCCAACGAACATCACTAGCCGGTGTAAGTGACGGGTCAGCATGATTTTTATTGCATTGCAGCGAAATGGGCCCACGCCCGAGGGGGTAACTTTCGCTCACATAATACCGCCATGAAGCGACACTTTCAGTAAGTAATTGAAACCTTTAACCTTGTAAACCTTTTTATGTTTACACATTACAATGACAGCAAACTCAATTTAATACAGAACAACGTCTGTCAAGACGGCTAGTATATAAATAAAAATATCTATGTTTGTTGGTTTGTTCGTTCTTAATGGACTCTGAAAAGGTAGCAGATAGAACACCAGCCTTTAGCAAATTTGTACAGGATTCTACGTCAAAGATTTTGGAGGAATGAAAAGCAATGCGTTTTGGTGACAACCGACGCTTCATTCGCATGCATGGTGTGGCAGGCGCATTGCCCTCTTCGCACCGGATACTGGAGACTGACAATACGATACGCGACAGCATAGCCGTCAAGACAGTGTGAGACGAAAGGTACTTCTCTGACCGTGCCCGATGTAGTTTTGCAGCCTATACTTTCGTTTAACACACTATATCCTAAAGCCAGTCCTAGGAAAGCGATGCCGTCATTAAGCGCCCGTAAGACAGCGGCGTATATCACTAGAAAGCCTATTGTGTAAACCATACGGACGTTAGAATAAGAAAACGTTTCTTGAGATAGTTAAACTTACATACACTGTCACATCAATAACAATAAACTAAAGTAGGTGCTAACATAACTAATGACGGCACATAATTTATAAACAAAATATTTGGCCTATAAAATTTTTGTTAAAATTATTAATAAATGTTTGGATTGCAGCTAAAAAGTAATATGAATGACTTCTGCTAAGTGTTTGTGCCGGAGGATGCACAACAGTGCACATAACGTACTTCTGCTAAGTGTTCGTGCCGGAGGATGCACAACAGTGCACATAACGTACTTCTGCTAAGTGTTTGTGCCGGAGGATGCACAACAGTGCACATAACGTACTTCTGCTAAGTGTTCGTGCCGGAGGATGCACAACAGTGCACATACCGTACTTCTGCTAAGTGTTCGTGCCGGAGGATGCACAACAGTGCACATAACGTACTTCTGCTAAGTGTTCGTGCCGGAGGATGCACAACAGTGCACATAACCTACTTCTGCTAAGTGTTTGTGCTGGAGGATGCACAACAGTGCACATAACGTACTTCTGCTAAGTGTTCGTGCCTTCCTCGAAAGGTGAGCACTCCATTAATGCTCATGATATCCGGAAATATCATAATCCTCGTATTGTGTAGTCCCTCAGTTACGGCTCACGCTGCCAATCTCCGCTCTTTCGGAAAAGTTTACACTTGAACAAATAAATACACTTTGTATACGACTACCACAATTATTTAATTTCTATTTACATTTACGACCGGTTTCCACCTATCATCATTACGTTTGTATCACAATTTTGTTTCCACTGACGTCATCGACCGATGCGTTGCAGCCGCCATATGACGTCACTACTTCCTAGGAAAACCCGAGATTTATTATCGCGTGACAGTGCTGTTAGATTCGGCTCAAAACAGTGACATTGTATTATGGACATGTATTTATAAAAAGCATGAACCGCCGAGGAGTACACGACACAAACCGCACGCTGAAACAGCCTTGATCTATGATACATGGAGCTACGCAGATCACTACAAATACAACACACACACGCACGCACGCACGCACACACGAGCGACGCCATTGAAAAATATTTATAAATATAATTTTGAAAGCGAGTCGTGTCAACACTTGAACCACATCGATGTGTAATGCGCAGTATGCATGTTTCACTCATAATCATCACACCTCTTCCATCCGCTGATGCATGTAGGTATCTTTTTCCTGAAATTGCATGTGATATAAGATCAATCAAACTTATTATCTTCTTATAGCGTGTACAAAGGGGCAAACGAGCACTAGATGCTCTTAATAACTACCTACGCTAAGACGTCCGCATCACTTTAATAAGAGGTGTTGTTTTCCAGGGATCAATGGCCCATTTTCTGGAGGCGCCTCCCACACAGGATCACTGCCAACTGACAGATACAATTGTTGCGTTTATTGTGGTTTGTGGGTTTCCAGTGCATTGTATGAGATGAGTCACATTTACACGGATGTCTATGGACTGGTACTAAGTGTCTTCGATGTCGCATTTCGTGCGGTTTGTGAGTAGCCGGTGGGCCACTAAAGGGGAGGAGGAAGAAAGGACAACGCATCTGCTTACATAAACTTAAACTATTAAAATGTCAGATTACGTGTCACCCAGTTGTTAGGATACGAAAACTGCACGTTCCAGCCGCTTGCCGGCGTGACTTTTGTTCTATAGACTATAGTAACGTCTTTTTAACATCGGAAAAGTACGTCGATGCTCTGTGTTCGCGATTCGTGATACAAACATTACCGGCCAGTCACGACGAGTTATCACCTCCGTGAAAACATCATGTAACCGTCCACCAGCGCCGCTCATGCGCACGCACCGCAGAGCAACAACCTGGCGCCATCTGTTATGTCACCCTGGAAGTAACTAAAACTGGCCCAAAGTTACGCCACTGTCACATGGCTCAGTGGCGTAACTTTAGGGTGACGTGACAAATAACGACCCCAGCCAGACGGCGTCCGTTTTAAGCCCAGCTCCTGGGCTCTCATGAATGTATAAGAATCATGAAAGTGGTCATAACTGAAGACATACAGGATGGGCCCCTGAATGAGTTTGCCAAGAGTACACTATGTAGTTACACTGTGTAGGTGATATTATTCACCAACTGTTAAACAAGTGTAAAAGGTGGGTTAAAATGTTATATTCACTGACTGGCACACAGCACAACTGAAACTTCGTAATCAACCCAGCGTAGGTACACGTAGAAAACAACTCTTTAAAATTCTACCCTCAGCGCGTATAGTGGGAATGCAAAGGTCCTTTAGATATCCGTTACTTAAAAAGATAAGAACTTTAAACTTTATTATTGTTTCAAAATTGGAATGAATTGACGAGGTAAAACCGCGCAGCAAAATATACCATGTCATAACGTATGACGCAGATTTGGTCTTAGCTGTTCATTATAAAATTATACAAAGAACTACTAAGATCAAATCTTGGGTAGATTTGAAAGATAACACATAAAAAAGGGTTACATGAAAAATAACGTCATTTAACATTTAAAATTCAGTACTATTTAGTACTGCATGTTAAATGACGTTATTTTTCAGGTTATTTCTGATGGATTTGATCATATCACACGGTGTCCAAACTTGACCCTTGTGAAGAATCCCCTTATATGGGTAACACCTTTTTTTATTGGAGTGTATGGAGTATGTTTTCTTAATGCAACTGTTTAGAAGAGATGCCAGTCCATAAAATGATCTTCAAAATCTTAACCTAACCTTAACAGTTTTAAAAAGACAGCTCGACAAAATGCAGAGTTGAAGAATTTTCACTAAGCGTTATTAACTTTGAAAAAAAAAAATGGTGCTAACTCTCTACATCATTTTAAAAACATCTGCATTTCTTTAGCTGTGCAAATAGGTGTAACACTTGTTACTAAGTAAACAAAACATGGAATCGGTTCAGCAGTTTGTGACACTCTCCATTCCCCGTTAGGACACTGAGTGAGAGGGACGTGAATGTGTTGTCGTTCTTTGGTGTAAGTGAAGAGATACGGTATATTGAACTAGTAACCGCGACCCTCAAATGTTTACTTTTCGCAATACGACACCGCCAAGTGCAGTTACGTTCGACAGTTGGACGCGACTGGAAACACCGCATCGAATAAACACACCACGCACGCTCTTTTTTTCATATCAATGTGTCGCAGTCGGATAGTCTAAATCGCCGTATTTCATTACAGCTAGCCGTTTTCAAGAACAGGACTGTTTCGTTTTATGGCGGGTCAATGATTGGCCGCATTGAATGCGGCTGAGTGAAATTCCGCCAGAAAGTGTCTGGCGTTTTACGTTATTCAAGAAGGCTAGACTTATTGATATAAAGTGGCATTATCCGCCACCTTGACACGTTTTAGCTCCTAATTTTAACACCCGCAGCACTGCTTGACATAACCACAACAATGGCGTCGATGATCGAGTACAGGGAAATAAAAACACTTATATAACTTAACTACTTGTACCGATCACTGTCCCTGCCTAAAGTCAAGAGATTTAATGAGGCTAAACGTCAGCATCTGTATTGAAGAACGTCTCGGAATGACAATCCGGCTAAACGTTGGCCGGCTACAATACAAAACGGGGTCGTATTTAAAAATGTAATATTACACTGCGATTACATTACCACTACGACACATGTATCATAACTTCTGGTAATAATGACAGAAGGTCACACAAAAAGCATTTCAATTAGGAACGCAGGCTACAAAACGTTTCATAACGCGACGGCATAGTAATTATGTGGATGTTCATGGGCGTCGGTACTCGTGAAAAAGGCTCCAATTGCTCATTTGCCCCCTATTCTATAGAAAAACAGGCCCTGGATATTCATATATTTCATTAACTAATAACATTGAGATGGGAGACCTGGCATGGATCCGACCTGGAGATAGAATGGTCCATTATAGGTAGGAGGATAGGAGGGCAGCGCGTTAACATAGCAATTAGTTACACTAAAATATATAACATTGGAAACAGGCCCAGAAGACGTGATTTTGTAATAAAATAGATCTATAAATATTCAAAAGTTGTCTTGTGTGTATGTGATTGGTTTTCTTAAAAAGCAATTGTATTTTCATGCCGTTCAACCTTTCTCTAGAATCTGGATGAACCCGGGAAAGGTTTTAGTGTATAACTCTTTAGGGTAACAACCCGGTCCCTGTTATCTGTTGCTGGTGCATGGTTGCTCCATGGCCCCACATTTTTACATCCAATAAGAGGCTATCTAATAATGACAAAGCTTAGATAATTGTGCGCAGACGCCATAAATCATGAGTCTACGTGACAGCGCTCAGCCGACACCAATTGAATGGCCCATTGTGTTACTGACGTCAAGAGCCCCAAATATAGCCTGAACCTTGAGTGACCTGGATGTATTAGGAGACGAAGGCTGGATGTTGGATTGTCGTAAGTACGCTCTTATAACAAACAACAACGCCGTACATCTTCACGCCAGTTTCTCAGTGAGGAGTCCTTCCACAGCTTCAGGATGACTACACCCATAGACGTCCGCATAATTGTTATCCAGATGTTACCTTTATTCTTCTTCAACTCCAAAGGGCCACCGGCCGTATTAACTGTAGGAGAAGCGACAGACTATATAATCCTCAGAGCGACAGGTATCACCTCCAAAAAGACCCGTTCGTGCCCCTTATGCTAAGGAAGAGGTAGTGCCATTCTGCATAGGAGGAGGTAGTAGCATGCAAAGTGATTGCACATGACACTACATCCTCCTATGCAACGGAATTGGGCCGGCACCACTGAGGAGGTACCTCTCGCTCACATAATACCGCAGTAAAGTATCATCATCAGTGTGGCGTTCCATTCGGTTTGTGAGTAGACGGGGGGGNNGGGGGGGGAGTGCAACGCATCGGCATAGTAATTATGTGGATGTTCATGGGCATCGGTAGTCATAAAAAGGCTCAGATTGCACGTTTGCGGGGGGCAAATTGCATTAAAAATAGTGCAATGAGAATGTGTAACTAAAAGAATTATGCGTTCAGTCTTAACGCGCTTGCGTGCGTTACATGCGATTTCATAACAACGACTTTCTCTCGGAGCCACCGGCGGCCCGTAGCTATCTGATGCCTGATAAGTATTGATAACACGACTTGCATTTAACCGACGGTACAGGAGACGGTTGTGTTATACCGCATATCTAGGTGGTAAAAGACCACTGAATGAGCTTTATTGTATATTAAGACGTAGTACCAGGATCCATTGCAGCCGAATTGGGCCGGCACGACCGGGGATATACCTCTCGCTTGCATAACACCATCGTAAAGTGACTGCTATTTTTTATAGTACTGGAGGATAAACGAGAAATCGGAGACTTTTTTGAACATTAGCATAATTACTATGTCGATGCGCTGCCCTCCTTGTCACCTCCCCCAATGGGACAACTGAATATGCATATATATTTTTATATCACAGGAGGCTAACGAGCAGTTGGGCCACTCGTAAGTGATCACCAACGCTCATAGACATCCGCAACACCAGAGGACTCGCGGATGCGTGGCCGGCCGTTTAAGAGATAAATAGGCTCTACTTGAATATCCCTAAGTGGTAAGGGTCAGTAAATAATCCACATTTATTACCATCCCTCTCCTAATATTTAGCAAGAGATGGCGCTGCTGCATTACAGCTGAATTCGGCCGGCACGACCGGGTAACTCTCGCGCACAGGATACCGCCATAGTCATTCATGCTGGTGCATTGATTACGGTTTGTGAGTGTCCGGTGGCACATTCGTAACCGCGGGTGACGTATGTGAGTAACCTCCGTTTCTGTAGATGTTTATGTAACGATAGTCTTCATAAGGCTCTGGCCTGTGAAGTACCACCTCCCTGTCGCAGCCGGTTCAATTTTAAAGTCGTATCAGGGTATCAGCAATCTTGGCGTTTATCGTTTATCTCGCTGAGGCCCAGTGGATGGGCGCGGGCATGATCATGACAGCTATGACGTCACACGTGCGCACGCGAACAGCGCAGCGCAAACAAGTCCGGTATCAACACTATCAGAGCGGCGGATTAGAGGCGCAGGTGTGAGGAGCGCTCAACTGGCTTCATCGTCAGTAACGCTATGCCCACCACATCGTAGACCTGCAGGTGCGGTTCAGAAACTTACATTAGGCCACAGGTCACCTGAAAGGATGGCCGTTGAACGTATTCATGAAAGTAACGTTTTGATCGTCAGCAAACAATTCTAATAAATACAGGTTCAATCGTAGCACTGACCGGAGAAGCAGCGGCGAAATAAACTTAGCGGGTCTTATCAATCAATTTAAAATTTATTTGAAGGCAAACTATATTAATATTATTGAACTAAAGAGTATGTTTGGTTGAACGCGATCATCTCAGAAACTACTGGTCCGATTTGCAAAATTATTTCAGGTGTTAAGTAGTCTATTTAGTGTGGAAGGTTATAAGCTATACCCGTATAGCACCGCGGTATAACAAATAGGAGCGAAGAATAAGTTACACGGGCTAAACCACAGCATGTAATATAATACTTTTTCGTTTAAGAGCGTTACGAAAACGAAACCAAGGGAAGTTGAGAGGGAGATCGAAAGAGTGTTGCGTATATTACAGTAAGGGCAGGTGAGAGAAACACGACTCCCTTCTCCCATAGTCAGTCATGTTTGGTACAACTGAAGAAGTTTTACTTCGGTTGTGTGGTCAATACCACGCTGGCATTTTTTGTTATTAAATCAGATTGTATTTGGGTAGCGACGCATACGTTTATTTCACGTCGTTTTCTTCAAGATACACAAAAACTCTTTGTTCGCTTGTCTTTGTGTTTTCATTTCACTAATGTAAAGAGGATCGTGTTTTGTGTTTTCCTGTTCCAACAAAGTGAAGAGTTCAACCCTTCGTTGAGGTCGTGAATTGTTTGTTAATAAAAACATCCATGATCTCACAATATACTTGGAGTATGCCTGTTCCATCTCTGTCAAGACGCTATAGAATTTTTATTTCTGATAAAGCATTACAATGAAACTACTTTTATGGATTTTATCGCGGTTGACTGGCACATCAGGACATCTGTCATCTCAGTCCACCCGTGGCCATGGCCGCTGTAAAGCTTCTGAAACGTCGGGCTACATAAATAATTTAATAAACCGCGATAGAATCCGTAAAAGTAGTTTTATTATAATGACTAACATACGCGTAAACTTAAGACATCAACATCTAATAAAGTATATTTAGTTGTTTATTACTATTTATCTAATATTATTTAGTAGTTCTTTGATAGTAACGTTTCGTGCGGTTTGCGAGTGGCCCAATGGAGGGGAAAAGAAAAGGAGGGCACCGCATCTGCACAACATTTATCGCGTCTTTACGTAAAAACTTCGGAAAGGTCTTTTGGTAAAATCCGGAATAGCATAAAATGTAATTAGTTTTCCTAGGAATATATTGACACGGGATGAAACCGCGGCGATTAACTAGTTTTTTAAATAACTACTAAATATGCCAAATGTTAAGAGCTCTATTAGTCTAGCTAACGATACGTAACAATGGAGCCAGCCAGAAGACGTCAAAAGCCAAATAGGAAAAAAGTATATACGATCTCCGTGCAGCGGCCGGTCCGGGGTGGGTGCGTGTAGCAGGAGATCGGCCGTCTTGGCGAGAGATACTGAGAGTTGTCTGACCGTGCCGGGTCGGCCAGGATGTAATAATATGAATTATTATTGCAGTTATAATTGTTACATTGACGTATAGATATATGGGAGAGCGAGGACAAACGTGTAGTACTACTTACGAAGGGGTGTCAACTTTTAATTATATTCATTGTATTTTCATTGGATAATACGTCTTTATTATTATTATTATTATTACTATTAGGATTGTTCAAAATCTAAGTAACAAGCCGGAGTAGGCCTACGGTGTTATACATCTGTATATTTAGGAGCAATTTTAAGAGCGTTCGTTTTTGCGCCTGATCTGCGCACACACCTGTGCGGTGTAACGTCCTACGCACTTCGTCACTACTAAAGATGGCTGCCGTCCTAAATTCCATCACTACCATTATACCTAACATTTTTTGAAATATTTACAATCAGTACCATTCAGATATCGTTATCGGGTACCCCTTATGGCTGCGCGGAGGTGGTAAGGGGAAGGGGGCAGGAGGGGACGGTAAGAGGGTGAGCACACGTCCGTGACGGGGGCTGCAGGTGTGCGCCACCTGACTAAACTATAACGGACGCGCTGCGAGAAACCGAGAGTATTAAAATACGACATTTGCCCCGAAATCTATCTATGCACGTATTCGCCTGCAATGCAGCAAATACATTAGGTTGGGTTATATATCTCCACAATGGTTCAAGCCTTGTCGTGACGGTGGGGCTTAGTAGACTGGGCTGAACCCAGGCGAAGCCAATTAAACCGAGGGGGATCTTTGCACCCCTCTTATAAGAAGAGGGGGCTTCAAGATCAGGAGGAGGAATCGTTCTCGGTACCCCTCTTGTAAGACGAGGGGGCCTAAGAGCAACAAGGGCGGCACTGATAGCACTCGCGGTGGTTTTTGTGGGTATTCGGCACTATCATGTGCCGCGAGTTCCACACACCACTGGACCCCACCCAGGGCCAGTGAAGGCGCGTAAATGCGTTTCCCCGCGTCACCAAAAAAAAAAAGGTTAGGTTATATATATATATATATATATATATATATATACATATAATCTATCATCTAATAAAATAAGCAGACATAAATGTAGCTACAGCTAATCTACATATATGTAGTAGTCGGATTATATAAAACCTTCGAACGGGGAAATAAATTCGAAGGTTTTATAACTCATCTTTTCTTATTTCTAAGAAGGGCACACACTTTTAATTCTGTGTAATCGACTGTCGCGCTATTGTCGTCACGTCAAGCAACGCCGCCTGTTAAAATTAGTAACAAAAACTTAAACATATTTCAAGTGGCCGATGGCGATGACCCACTCAGATGTGACACTTGAAGGATGACATTACAATACGGCTAGTTTTATTGAACAACACTTCGTTCAACACTTTCTGGTGGAATTTCACTCAAACTTAATTCAATTCGGCTAATCGTTCGCCCGCCGCAATACATCGATCTCGTTTTTGAAAATGGCTAACCATCACGTAGTACGGTGATTTATACGACCGCGACATATATATAACTTGATATGTCTGTCTGTAATTCCAAAATGACTAGGTTTTTTTTAAAGCGCTATATTGTATTTTTACAATACTACCTATGTCTGTGTGTCATTCTCTTTGTTCGGGATAATCTCTGCAATGGCCGGACCGATTTTGATGACCGATAGGTCAGAAAAACATTTTATTTCTAGAAGTCCAGCACCAGCTCCAGTTCTTCACGGGCAATAATTAGTGGGTTAATCTCGACAACTACTGATCCGATTTGTAAAATTATTTTAGTACTAGACAGCCCATTTATAGAGGGCTACATACCATCACGACCAATGGATGCTGAGTACGCCCACAGATATCCGCAGGGCCAGAGGATGCGTTGCTGGCCTTTTCGCGAGGAATAAGTTCTTTCCTTGAAAATCCCTCAGTCTCATTACGTAGCTTCGTTCGCAGGTGATCTAACTGATTGTTAATATTTTTAAGGTTCCGTAACCAGAATTTTTTACCTCAAAACATAAAACTTACTTTCTCTTGGGACGGAATAAACTTGTACCGTAGTAAAACTGGATGTAAACCCTTACCTGAAACAAAACACAATACGATTAGTGCTCGCAGCATGTCATGGACAACCATCAGCATACTGGTACTTTATATATCTGGGAGAAGCAAATACAACAATGCCTCGCCTGCAATTCCGTAAGGAATGAAATTTCCACCGAGTGAAAGTTCAAATGATACTCATTTTTGGCTTAAGGAGTCTTGACAAAGGGTTTTCAGAATCGTTGCCGGAACCTTTATATAAACCTAATGGCACTTCCGCATGATCTAGAATCATTAAATTTGCCAAGAAATGTGATAGTACAATGAAATCCCTTAGAAGGGAAGAAGAAAGGAGGGCAACGCATCTGCATAACAATAATGCGGATGTCAATGGGCGACGATAGTCGTTAAAAGGCAAAAATTTCCCGTTTGTCCTTCCGTACTATAAAAAACATTAGTAGTTCATTCAGGTGAAATAATATACGAAAGAGACGAGCATACGCGGCCAAAACCGCGGGACTCCTGTTCTGTTACAATTTGTAAAAAGAGAACATTTCGTCACATCCTCGTAGTCAAGTCACGTGTATGCACATCTGTCACATATTGTGTCGCCAGCGCACCGTTGCAACAGTTCATACAACAGACATACACACAACAAGTTATTAATTAAGATGATTAATACGTGTGCAACCGCACTTTAATGTAGGTCAAAACGTACAAATAAGTATTGCATGGATTTATAATATTACTGGTTAATATTGCGCGGGTGGGGTGGGGTTGGG
>JAFELO010000384.1:413265-436290 GCA_017140195.1 Eumaeus atala | reverse complement strand
GTTGAAACAGAGGGCGCAACACATCGCTTTAGTAATTATGTTGATGTTGAAGGGCTTCCGTAGTCGTAAAATTACATACCTGTAGTAAGGTATGCATTTGCTGACGGTAAGCCAAGTGATATTAGAACAGTGCATGCCTTGTAGCTAACGCTGATTAAGGTGAAATATTGTTGATCTGCTAAAACACACTCTATATCCGGGCGTATGTGCATTGTTGTGCGTTGGCTGTGCCGTGAGTAACGCGCACGGCTTGTGTCGTCATCGTTACTAGAAACTGTTTGACTATGATTGGACGTGACAGAACCCTGTTATTAATTGGAATATCCCAACTACACTTTTAGTCCGACCCAGGACTGGAAACCGGGACCTCACAGGCTTGGGTTGAACAAGCTCACCATTTCGTTCAAAAGGTTTGTAAAATGCTTTTTTGAATTGGAATTTGGACTAGAACCACGAAGCCGATTACATATACACAAACTCTTATCGAAACCTTCTTAAATATGTATCCCGCACTTGGAACCCTCGCTGACCGAGTTCGCAATAATGAAGTGATACAGAGCTTAGGTATGAAAGAAAGAGTCGGTGTTAAAGTGGGAGAGGGCATGCTCCTTTGGTTCGGGTTCATGTAGCAAAAGTGAAATCAAAGAAAAGAAAGATGTGGGTACTGGGGAAGACCAAGACTGACATACCGTGGACAGATTGACCGGGTACTGTCCGAAGTATGTAAGGATCGTGATGTGTGGCACTGCCTAACCCATCAGGGAGCTGGCGTGAGGATGTGTTGTATTATTCCCATTTCACGACGCATATGAAGTATCCAAGTTATCCATATACTTACAAGATAGTAGTGTAAATGTTTACGAAATTAAAACGTTCGAATATT
Source organism: Eumaeus atala (assembly GCA_017140195.1). NCBI lineage: Eukaryota > Metazoa > Arthropoda > Insecta > Lepidoptera > Lycaenidae > Eumaeus > Eumaeus atala. Next base: position 435,407 of record JAFELO010000384.1, on the reverse strand, counting down.
TCTTTTTTTTTTTAAATCAATGAATATTTGAAATATTTAATGAAATATCCGTGCGAACCCGGGATCTGATAATATGGTACAATATCGTTAATGATGTTTATCTTATCTAGGCCATCTGGGTATTTACACAAACACTACAAATTCCAATCAAATCGATGCAGCCGCGTAGTTACATGCACACGTGTTCACTATACAAGCATGTTTACACTCAAGTCTAGATCGAAACAAGACCTGCCTAGTACTTACGTTTCCTAATATTATTACATTAATATTTCATGTTTCATAAGCTGCATAGTGTGATAGCCATAATACGTGGTAAGGTATTCCGAGTCCCGCCCTAGAAAGAAGTATTTTTATTTTATTATTACGAACGAGCATTCGGGGCCTATCTATGAACAACGCCCATAGACATCAGCGTAACAGTTATGCAAATGGGTTGTCCTGTTTTAGAATATAATAAACATTTTAAAATCATTAATTACACTGTTATACAACAATAGTTTCATAACTAATGCTACCTGCCTTAATTAAGAAACTAAACTAAGTAACAAAACCACATTGACAAATAGAATAAAAATTAGAATGAACTATAAGTAAACTTGATCGATTTGTTTACAAATTGGTTAAATATTACAATTACTTTAAACAAACAAAATTACAAAAATAATCTACAAATTATTATTAATTTATAAACACAATTCAATTTTCGCATTGCAATGAATAAATAGCACATACATTGCATTCATTTTTAATAAATGCAGGTTACGCTGGCAGCACGACAACATAAAACTATTGTTTTAGTGCAGTCTGTAAATTGTATTGTGGCACTAGGGTCTGGGGTGGCTGTTGTAGGGGGTCGTACCATAGAGATTATATAGCTACAGTAGGGGTGCTATGGGTTATATGACGGCAACTGGCCGTCGTGGGGAATAGAGAAGGAAGGTGTGAAAGCTATCCGTGCCTATATAACCTCACATGTGCATTGAGCATAGAGAAATGACGAAAAAAAGAGAAACAGTTATTTTATACAAAAGGGGGCAAACGAGTAATCGGAGCCATTTTATTACTACCGACACTCATGAACATACACATAATTACTGTGCCCCCGCGGATGGACCCGCGGCTACTCACAAACCGCACGAAACGCGACAACGAAGATGTCACTTTACGGCGGCGTCAAGTGAGCGAGAGGTACTTCCCCGGTCGTGCCAGCCAAATTCCGTTGCAGGAGGGGTATAGCGTCTTGCACCATGTATGACTTTTTTTTTCGGTGGGACCTACTACTGATTGGGGGCGCTCATCCAGCCTTAACAGGTCGACTGACTGGAATATGGCACTACCTCCTCCTATGCATCGTGGGCACCACCTCTGCCTAAATTTTACTTAATTTAGTCTGGCTAACCGTCTAAATGGTCTGTACTTTTGTTGTCGCTACTTACAAATACCGTAAGTGATAAATGTTTGGGTGGACGTGTTGGCGTTTGTTACTCTTTGACGCCAAAACTACTGAACAGACTTTGATGGAACCCGGCAATACTGCAAACTTCACATAATACGTCACATAAATCATAGAAACACTTACTTTTGCAAGTGATTGTGTCTGTACTCCACCCGGGAAACAGAACGGGAATATTTCGTATAAGTACCAAAAAGCTTAACAATTATCAAAAATGTTTATATAAATGACAGTGCGGACAGAGCCTAGGATGAATTTGAACCTAAGTAAATACTAGCCAAATGGAGAGTGAGTTTTTTAGGGCATAATAAGGAAAAGGAGTAGCCGTGGCCTTTTGATGACTGCCGAAGCCCGTTGATATCGGCGGAATTCTTATGCATCTTTCTCCACCACTCCATCGCGCCTCTACGCACAGTGTAGATGTACAGCACTTGAAGGTATCATGAGCGAGAGGTACCTCCCGATCTCCCAATTACAACACAGTATGGTCAGTGCCCGATTAAAATTGCGCGATGCCTATAGAAAATTCTTTTCAGAGGCCTTAGATTTTCCACCTATTTCAGTAGTGCGACATAGATGGATGTTGCCGAGGTGTCCTGTCGCTGATACACCCGGCCTCTCACCGCAGGCGGCCTACGGCAACCCCAATATTTTTGTGGGTATAGCGCAAATAAAGCGCAAAAAAAGGGGTCTCGCTATAAAGTATACAGCGGGGCCCGGAACAATTCCTACGTGATTGATTCAACACTGAGCATGGCACTATCTCGAGGTATATAAAAAAACGAACCGTAGTATTAGTGTGGGGCTTGCGCGCGCGCAGCGACATGTACGCGCGGTCCATCGCCGCCACCGCGCCGCTGGAGCACAACATGACACTAGCACACCCGCGCACTGCTGCACGCCGACTGGCGGCGTCGACCCGCGACCCCGCGGCGGTACGCGCTCACCTTTACGTACGACTAGTGATAAACGAACAATATAAGGCACGTGTTCATTCATTGAATTAAATATGGCTAGCATTAGTCCGCGACTTTCTGTTCGTGGTGTAAGGATTTTTTACATTTGGGGGCAGGAGGAAAGTAGGGCCACGCATCGGCAGAGTAAATGTGCGGATGTTTATGTACGTCACTAGTTGTTAAAAAGCTCTGATTAGTCGTTGGCCCATTAATACTATAAAAAAATCTACTACTTGTTGCGCGCGACTCCGTCCGCGTAGACTATCGTATAAATGGCGTCTTGTTCTGTCAACAGCATTAACTTAATTAAGTATTGTACCATTGTCTGTTTTTAAAATAACGTGAAAAAATAATATTTCTATAGCTCATATTTTTTGGTACTTAAGCTACAATGTTGCGAAGTTTCATCAAAATTCGTTTAGCAGTTTTGGCGTGGTTGAGTAGCAAACATCCATACATCCCATATTAATTCACGCATTTATATGTAGATTCCTACGCCATACTACAGACGAAGAGAAGATAGATTACTATGCCATACTACAGTGAGAAGATAGATTCATATGCCATACTACAGACGGTGAGAAGATAGATTCATATGCCATACTACAGACGGTGAGAAGATAGATTCATATGCCATACTGCAGACAGAGAGAAGATAGATTCATATGCCATATTACAGACGGTGAGAAGATGGATTAATATGCCGTACTATACACTGAGAGAAGATAGATTCATATGCCATATCACAGACGGTGGGAAGATGGATTGATATGCCGTACTATACACTGAGAGAAGATAGATTCATATGCCATATTACAGACGGTGAGAAGATGGACTGATATGCCGTACTATACACTGAGAGAAGATAGATTCATATGCCATATTACAGACGGTGAGAAGATGGATTAATATGCCGTACTACAGACTGAGAGAAGATAGATTCATATGCCATATTACAGACGGTGAGAAGATGGATTGATATGCCGTACTACAGAGTGAGAGAAGATAGATTCATATGCCATATTACAGACGGTATGAAGATGGATTGATATGCCGTACTATACACTGAGAGAAGATAGATTCATATGCCATACTACAGATAGACGTGTTCATAGAGAATTTCTCTAATTTAAGTTTGACAACTCTTGACATCACAAGCAAAATTAAGTTTATACTCGACTTAAAATTGGTTACTGGATTTTATTGAGATATATCGACTTAGAGGGATACGCCTTACCTTAGCCTTAAGCCAAACATATGTTTTGGTTAATAATTAATTTTGATATGAATTTAATAATTGAAACATAAAATAAATATAGAAATATATATACATAAAATGGTGTGCTTGTCTGTGTGTCATCGATGAACACAAAATGCTGGTTATTATATATATATATAATATATTGCAAGTTGTTTTAGTTGTTGACGTAGCAACGCGCGCCGGGCAAAACTACCGGTGTAGAAAAATTGTCTCTGCAATGTGTACATTGTAAACGATAATCAACTTCACTTCGAGTAAGCAGGCAGTGTCTACGGTGCCATTTTAGCTTCTTAACTTGTGATTAACAAATCATCATTTACACACAAAGGTTGCATAAGCATATTTCATATTGCTGTGTAAACGTGTTGCTTAACTCTAAACAAAATTCCTTGTGTTTATTGTTTATTTATTATAAAAATCCCTACAACACTCTTGGTGCGGTCTGACACGGGCCTAGAACCCTGGATCTTATGTCCGTAATTAAACAGATTTACTACTCGACCACGAGGCAGTAGCGATACAACGCATACCTTAACGCGGATGGTACAACAACAACACACCTTCACGCCAGCTCCCTAATGGGGTAGGCAGGAGGACGGAATGCCTTGTAACGGAGGCCACAATAAGGCTACAATATAGATCTCATTAAATGTTTGAAATAAAAATAAATGTTCTATATACGTCGCCCCATTGGAGGGGAGTAGGAAACCACGGCAACGCACCTGCATGACAATAATGCGAATGTATACAGGCGTCGCTGGTCATCAAATGGTTCCTACAAAATTAAAGCAGTGTGAACCTCAGTATAGAAATAGAAAAAAAATATATTTAGGAATTTTAATTACACGGTAACACACTATCCCATGAAGTTGTACTTCTCTTCGCTCCCACAGGACAGGTTCATAACATGCATTATGCTCATTAAAACCAATAATAATGAGTAATAGTAAAAATAAAAGAATATACACAGAACAACATACAGATAAAATAGAGAAAAAAAAACTAAATAATGCATATGTTTACATGTGTCCACAGGGGACATTATAATGCATATGTTTACATGTGTCCACAGGGGACATTATAATGCATATGTTTACATGTGTCCACAGGGGACATTATAACAAAGGAGTGTATAGATGATAGGTGCTGATGATAATAGTCCCTAGTTGCAAATAGTGTGTAATGATGTAGTTAATTAGTCATTAGTTCGCGAGACACGGGGCGTGGCCAGCGGGTCTCTGGCCGCGTGACCAGTTACTAGCTGCGCCCTACGGCTTCACTCGGGCTATGACTGAGGTGTAACCATCTCGGATCTATCGTGCGGAACCATGTCGGACTTGTATACGGTGCTCCGTCCCGGTAGACAGAGGCGAGGCGTCCAGATATACATTAGGGTGATTCCAGGACATCTCAGCAGAATTTGACCAACCGTTGCCAAACAGGTGGTCTCGCCAAGAGTCGCGGCGTGCCTAGCGACTTTCGGCTAAAAGGCGCTCGCAGAGGTCGAATTGATACAATAGCTGATATGAGAAATTTCTATTATAGACACCACTTACATTACTGCTAAAACGAGTATGCGTTTTATGTGTATGATGATGTTAATATGGAATGCTTGACCTGATGTGATGAGTTTATAAATTTGTTGCTATGCTACGGAATAGTGTGCGTCAACCGTACACTAAAATATATATATTTATATACATAAATATTGTTTTAAATCCGACTTTTAATTACATATATTAGCGGATGCAAACAAACACAAAATATACGATACAACTTTCGGATCCTCAAGCAGAGCCTATTTATCTCTAAAAGGTCGGCAACGCATCTGCGGGACCTCCGGTGGTGCCGATGTCTACGGGCGTTTGGTCAGCACTTAATTAGGTAATTAAGGGAATGTCATCTTGAAAACGTGTTTTAGTACACTTGCTCCATTGCAGTTGCATCGGATCTCTCAAAGCACGTCGCTCGGAATATGTAGTTCGCGAGCTTGGTGAACCTGCACCTGATGTCTCTACTGTCGTGTCGGATGACCGTCCCGAATAGGTGAACAAGGGAATAAAGCATTTCTTAAACTTATTGCAGTCATGGACCACTTCCAATCTACGGACCCCTGTACAAAGATCTTTGAGCAAGGAAGAGGCGCATGTCATCCGTAGACTAGTTTTTTTTTTATAGCATAAGGGGGCGAACGAGCAATCGGAGCTTTTTGATGAACACCGACGCCCATGTACATTCGCATGATTGTTACACAGATGCGTTGCCCTCCTAACATCCCCCCCCCCCTCCAATGGGCCACTGTACTATTACCACAGACCCCTAATACCCGTGAACCTTTTCTAGGCAACGCTGGGATAGAAGGTGCACTTATGTCTGCGACCTCTAGCACTATATAATGATCTACACAAGTGTCTATGGGTCCATCCAGGACTTCGTCACCAAAGTTCGGTAAAGTTCGGTAAAGCGGTCGAAATTACGTTTCATTATTATTTTGGCACAGTGAAATGATCTACACGCTTGTTCCGTTCCCGTCCAGTAACATATGAACGAGTTCTCTAAATATAAGCTCACGAACATGCATAGCATCATAAATCGTAACCGCTTTGTGGGCACAAACACGCGTCGATCAGTTTACTGGCTGTGTCCCGCGGTTTCAGCTATCTCTATCCTATGGAAAATGCTGTTATGCACCATTTAACCGGTCCTGGAGGAACAGGAAGGGCGTGTACGTCTCTGCACCAAAAACCTGCCACTATAAGTAAGTAGCCAGTGGCCAAGGCTGGGAAGATGGACGGCGACGCATCTGCATGTGAGTTGACCGTGCGGATGTTACCGGGCGTCGTTAATCACCTAAAGGCACCGTCATTATTGGGGGACAACCGAGTAGTCGGATCATTTTGATAACTTCGACGTCCACAAACATGTGCATAATAGTTGTGTATATGCATTGCCCTCTTTTACTCCTCCCCTCGAATGGGCTACCAGGTACTCACAAATCGCACGAAACCACAACTGTATCATGTGAGCGAGAGATATTTTCGCTGCAATACAGCATGGCACTACATCTAGTGTTCATTTTTGCCCCCATGCTATAAAAATAATAATGTTAAACATGATAGATAATTAGCGCTCCTACTTGATAGACTGACGTCTAGGTTAAGGTGGCGGGGAGCCGCTGGATGCAAGTGGTTCGTGACATGTGGCGCTCTGTGGGGGAAGCCATGTCCGGCGGTGGACGTCCTCCGGTTGATAATGATGATGGCGACAATTAATTAGCGGTCTGTCAGCATAGTACACTAGGTGGACAGAGTCTGATGATGATTAGGCAATGAGCTGGACGCTCGTTCATTACGTTCTTCTTTTAGTATAGGGCGACAAACGAGTAATCGGAGCCTTTCAATGACTAACGACGCACGTGAACATCAGCATAATTTTTTTGATGCGTGGTCCTGTTTTCACCTCCCCCCCAATGGGCCACGGGCTATAAAAATATATTTAACGTGTATCCGGCCGAGCGCGTGTTAATAGCGTTTTGAGTAACTGTTGCCCGATCGCGGCGGGTTGGGTAATGAGTTTGACAGGCGGTAGCCGCACGTAAACAATTACGAGGCTAGTCCACAGTTTGGTAACGCCATGTGGGTCAAGAAAAACAAACTACACGTCACGTCATGTCGGGGATAAACTTAGAAAGTACTGGATCGATTTTGATGAAATTTCGCATAGACGGGCTATATTTGTAAATCGATTAGTGAGCGCGATATAGTTTCCACAGTAATGCGTGGTGTACATAAAAACCCAAGTTTTTTTTGTTTTATGTTAATGAGTCCTTTACTTCTATTCCTTGCTTTGATTTGTGGCTTAGGAATGCTTTTACAAATATGAGAAGAGTATGCAGTCATCACGGCTTAAAGTACAACGTAGAAAAGAGCAAATGGTCTTTGTGGCTGATGGAACATGCCCTAGAAATGTACCACCAGTGGTGATCTCAGGGGTCCCCCTTGATACAGTGGAGCAGTTCACTTACCTGGGACATGTGATCGGCAGCGGCGACAAGGACAATGCCAACATTGAGCGAGGGCAAAGGGTACTAACGATCAGGGCTCACATTATAACCCGCAAGTTTGCACGTTGCTCAACAACAGTTAAAATTACGCTCTTCGCAGCGTACATCCCCATACACGTGCAGCCAGTGGGCTGTTCACACTAAGCTAGGGTATGGTGACCTCCGTGTTGTATATAATATATAATAATGAATTCAGAATTTTGTTGGCGCAGCCCAGATTCTGTAGAGCTTGGGGCATGTTTGCGCATGCGCACGTCGATTGCTTCGGCGCTACGATGCGCAAACGATGTGCACCTCTGGTCCGCAGAGTGAGGGCCAGCTCCACCGTCATTCTGAAGAAGATAGCAAGTAGGAATGATTTTCTTTATCTCCAGCATTGTTGCAGTAGACATGCCCCAATAGCAATGCCCAAGAGGAAATATATATAATTTCTAAAATTTATTATTTATTCTCATTTTGAATTATTGATATTCTGTTATTGTTAGTTATGTATGTATATTTTAAACGTAACTGTAATAATATGGGTGTAAACCAAAAACAAAGAATTTATTATTATTATTATTAATTACGAAATTTGAAATATTGGTAGATAGATCGAAGATATTTTAACAACTTTGTTGTGAGTTCCATGAAAAAGATTTAGGAAAAAAACGTTTTAGTTTTATACGTAATGTTTTTAGTATTTACTTCGTGGTTTATATTGGGTGCTAATTCTGGGCTTCCTTAACAAGACAGTTGCTCATCGTGTATTGAAAGCTATGCTTGGTATTGATCTGCGAGATATGATCCGAAATCTGCTAGAGACTCAGGTTCCAGGAAGTGGTAAAGGCTAACATTATCCTCAGATCGGATGGGGAGGTGGTTCCGGAGGTCCAACTGCCAAAGTGTTGGAGGGCAGCAAGGGGTACCTCTCCGATCGTGCCGGCCACATTCGACTGCAGCATGGCACTACCTCTTACTGCGAATACTTCCCATTTTACTACATAACCATTTAATGTTTGTGCAAAAACATTGAGCAGGACACATAGTTTGATGAGGTATTCTCGTAATTGCGTGCAATAATTGAGTCATCCCTCGCGTCGGCACGAGTGACGCGTCGCTGCTGAGTCAGGCTTTGCTCATCCGCGCCCGCACAGACAGACATACACACGTGGTTGTAAACGAACATAAAGTCCTCTAGCAGTGTCCGATTAGATACTATTACGTTTGTCATAACAGGAGGAGGAGGTAGTGCCATGCTGCATAGGAGGAGGTAGTGCCATGTGCATGCATGGGCGCATGACACTAAATGCCCCTATCCAATGGAATCGGGCCGGCACGACCGGGGAATTACCCCTCGCTCGCTTGGTACCGACGTAAAGTGACATCTACGGTATTGCGTTTCGTGCTGTTTGTGAGCAGCCGATGGCCCATTGGGGGAGGGGAATGATAGGAGAGCAACGCAACTGCGTAACAATCACGCAAATTTCTATGGGTGGCGGTTCCGTTATCAAAAGGCTCTGATTTCTCATTTGCCCCCTTATTCTATAAAACAATTATCGGACGTATCAGCGAGTTATAAAACACGCGTATTTATCTATCGGTTGTCCGTACACAGATTAGGGGGTTGTCCTGACGTCTCACATCTAAGACGTCTTGTGTTTGTATGAGCCCGTTTTGCCCGGGTACCTGTCACTCAGATAACGCCCTAGAGTGACAGGTGTACTGTGTATGTGTTCCGAGGAGTGTTTTATCCGGCGGCCCCTTGGGAGAGCAGGAAGTAGGACTACGTCTGCACGTCTATGCGGTTATTTATGGACCGCGAAGTCAATGAGGGCGATTGCTCGTTTATCCCCTCATAATAATTTAAAAATGTGCGGTTTTAAAAAAATGTGTGGTTTAAAAAAAAAGTCCTTTATTACTTTTATTACTACCAAATCAGGCTTGCGTGACCGACCGTAAGTAGTTTTTAAGGTTCGGTAATCAAAATCATCCGTCTGTCCGTCCGACGGAATAGAAATCATGTGCGTGACGTACCGCCCAATGTGCTCTCCGAGGCACGGACTTCTTGCGAAACGAACTTCCTGCCTCCAAATTATTATCGGAAATTGTAAAATCCCAATGAAGCTTTCTGTTAGGTCCGACCAGGTCACCAACATGAGACAGACAACACGAATGTAATGACGATGTGAAACATGTACCTACAATGTGACATACCAATGAAGTTCTTCATCATTTTATGCACAGTGCAATAATAGTCAACTTAAGTCACACCACTTAACAAGAGGCGTGCATAAAATGGCACGACGTAATGTAAATATTTTGATAATACCAACTTAACGATCTTTCGGAGCTAACAAATCTAAAATCTAATAAATCTAAAGGTGAATAGGCTTTCTCCCTTTATAAAACCTTGTAATCATTCGTTTCGCCCCTGCCTTGACCGCCCACAAACTGATTGACACGGCATACAACACTTTAAACGCGAAGATAAATAGGAAAATACCAGACGCGTTCTTAGAGGAAGTAATGATCTGGTACAAGGGCGTATTTGAACCAGCACAAAAGTAATTAACGAGATAACACTAGGAACGGTGTACTTGTGACGCTCTCTTACGCTAGTTTTTGTACCGCAGCCGTTCCATAGAGCATATCACATACCTTTTTATAGTATAAGGGGGCGAAGGAGCAATCGGAGCGTTTTAATTACCACCGCCGCCAATTGGCATCCGCATACTTATTAACCAGAAGAGCAGCGAAATTCTCATAAGACAAGATGTGCTACAACATAGCAGCCACCTTGTGGGGTATATGTACCGGCCCAATTTAGCTGCAATGCAGCAGGACCTCTCATTCTATTCTTCAGTTATATATTGCATTGGACAGAAACGGTACAATAAATCTATTAAAAGGTTTTTAACTATAGATATTTTATATTTCAATGAGCGGGGTGCTAAAAGTGAACTGATAAATGTCGGTTACTATTATGGCAGTGTTCAATGGGAGCAGATCATTCTATGTGAACGAAATCAGCAGCAAAAGTTTGTATATTACACACAACTCGGTTACAATATCTGTAGACATGACGACTCGGCGCCCCGGCACGTAATGACGCAACGGAGCGAGCGCGGGGTTCACATTCAAACTCCTTTTTTTGACTGCTCTATGCTGACCCGAAGTCTCTTGTGCCGCTTCTTCGGTGTCTAAAATACGCGGCGGGCAACGGTGTTGACGTGATTGCGGATATACCCGTTAGTTATTTAAGGCTAATTACGCTAACAATTATTATCTTGGCCCGGGGGACCGTACGTGTCCGACCCTCCGAACGAGGAGGGCAGCTCACGCGTCGCAACTATAGTTGGTCTTACACAATCGCGGGGCAGGAAGAGCTCGTCCAGTCGTCATGGCTGTAGCACCACATTCCCGCAGTGCAGACAATGTGCTCGTACAGTTGTTACCACACATAAGATACGCGCCCAAATGCAGTAGTTAGCACAGTAGAACACATCATTAATGCACCAATTTATTTCTGTATTCGAGGTCGACGATCTTCCCCTGATGTAACCGGCACAATATAATACAGCTTGTACAGCCGACTTCGTCCGCATATCGCATCGCCAAATTCTTTTTTATAGTATGGGCAAGCGAGCAACAGCAGAAGGATGCCCATAGACATACGCATAATTACTTTTCAGTTGCGTCGCTCTTCTTTCATCTACCCCTCTAATGACACACCTAACCAAAAACCGTACGAAACGCGACAACTTAGCTGGAAACGAGCTGTCGAAGATATTTGACGACTACCGACGCCCATAAACATGCGCATATTGTTGTGAAGATGCGTTGTTCTTTCCACCGCCCCTTTAATAAGCCACCGGCTACACAAAACCAGCACTAAACGCGAAAGCCAATCCCACTACACGCCGATATCATATGAGCGAGAGTTACTTCCCCGTTCGCGCCGGCATGGCACTACCTCTAACTTGCAAACAAGCTGGTTGCGAAGACTTCGCCACCTTCGAGTAAAATCGTGTGACAGCAACCTGTCAGCATGATGCTTTAAAGCGCTTACAACACGCTTTCATATTGCAATAACCTTTAGCTGCGTGTAAGAACTGAAACAAAGGTAAGTACACACAGAGATAACAAACGTGTAGAGTAGAGCAGCCAGCCTGAAACACGTCCGTCTACGCGGAGAGAGACGATGTGTCTTCCTCTTTTTCATTCATTTCCCTCTGCGCAATGCGCATGTGAGGTTAGGTTTAACGTACACTCTCAGTGATAGGTGAGCGCGATCTTTTTTCTAATGCATTGATGCACCATCCATCCGGCCCGGGGTGCGCGCGGAGGGTTTACCAGGCTAAGCACGAGCGTATGCCACTACCAACTAAAAACCACTGCGAGAGCCTTCGGTTCCTGTGGTGGGATGTCCCGGATTTATTGGCGACAGGACAATCCAGCGACTGGCCGGTTCACTTCATCCTGAAAGGGGTCCACTCCGGCACTTAGAGCGGCGTATGGTTACCCCACTCTGTCTATATCTATATTATTACCTCTATGGGGGAAACCCATCGACTGGGACATTGTAACATCGATTTCTCCTTACTTAGTTCATAGTCTATTTTATGAATATATTTACTTATCCCAATTTTATAGACCTTTGTTGATTCTGGAGAAAGATACAGCACTTTGTGCCATACAATTTATTTACCAACACATTGAAACTGGTACTATGAAAAACTGAAGGTTGTTCATTAACAATACTTACATTCTCTTGGGTCGGAATAAACTTGTGCCGTAGTAAAACTAGATGTAAACCCTTACCTGAAACAAAACACAATACGATTACAACAAATGAACTCATTTTTCACCTAGGCAACCTAGAAACAACCTTTCGACGCTGCGTATCTTTGAAATGCTCAAAAAAAGGCAGAACGTTAGGATCAACTTGCTGTCTGTCTTTGAGGCAGTGCCATTGCAGCCGGATAGCGCCGACACGACCGGGTAAGTGCCTTTCACTCAGCTGATACCACCGCCAAATTACAGCGATGCTGACGCGTTTCGTGTTTTAGGTTGCCCATTGGGAGTAGACAGAAGGAGGGCCACCCAGCTGCATAATGTCTATACAAATTCTTGGCGTCGGCGCTCACCTATAGGACCCACCTACAGTTCTGTACTAATAAATCCGAAAACGCAAGATTCATTGAGCCATGGCCTTTACTAGTAACAGTGTTTTGTGCATTGACTTTCTTTTCTGTTTCTATATTGAAACTGACATCAAGTGTAACACTTTGGATGCCAATAAGGTTGCACAGATTGGCATAAGATCCCCACCATCCCCACCATGGTTCAAGCCTTGTCGTGGCGGTGGGGCTTAGTAGCCTGGGGTGAACCCAGGCGAAGCCAATTAAACCGAGGGGGATCTTTGCACCCCTCTTATAAGAAGAGGGAGCTTAAAGATTAGGAGGAGGAATCGCTCTCGGTACCCCTCTTATAAGAAGAGGGGACCTATGCGCAACAGGACGTGGCGCTTTTGCGCACGGGGCAAGGGGTGAGGATAGGAACCTCACCCCATTACACTGTCCCAAAGTCGGTGGGGTTGTCCTGTAGTGCTGGGCAACCCCATCTGTGAAGGTGGAGTTAGGCCCTTAGGGGGCTGACTAGCCGTCGAGGTGCCCTGATGATTGTTGTTCCGGGGCACCTCACCAAGGGCGGCACTGGTGGCACTCGCGGTGGTTTTTGTGGGTATTCGGCACTATCATGTGCCGCGAGTCCCACACACCACTGGACCCCACCCAGGGCGAGTAAATTCGTTTCCCCGCGTCAACAAAATAAAAAAAGATTGGCATAAGATAACGCTTGGCCCCTCTTGCCGTATGTATCTCCTTAGGTAAAGCAACTGCAACGGTGAGCACACACATGTGCACAACCGTATAACAAATTTGAAACGGTACAAGCAGAAATGGTACAAGCAGAAATGGTACAAGCAGAAATGGTACAAGCAGAAATGGTACAAGCAGAAACGGTACAAGCAGAAACGGTACAAGCAGAAATGGTACAAGAGTTACAGTAATAATTCTGTAGCACATTTGATGTGTTATAAAAGTGTAACAGTAATTTCGGTGTTTATAGTTTCTAGGTTGAACGCGCTAATCTCGGAAGCTTCTGGTCTGATTTGCAAAATTATTTCGATGTTGGATAGCCCATTTACCGGGAAGGTTATAATTGTCAAGGTTATAGGGTATATACCATCACGCTGTGACGAATAGGAGTATGTGGGTTAGGTGGATGAAACCACAGGGCACCAACAAGCGAACTAAATTGACTGTTTAAGCACAAATCTGAAAGATGCTCAAGACTCGTAAACGAAGCGGCATGACCGGTCACAACGTTCACACTCACATTTTTATATCTGTTGAATCGTTTCTTAAGAAGTAAACTCCTTAAAACAGCAGTAAACAGAGCAAACTCATAAAAAAAGAACTCAGAAAATAAGTGTCTGAACAATTGTCTAGTCTTACGTTGTGGTTCACCTTTTTGTGAAAAAACTGCTATCAAAATATGAATGTTATGTAACCTTTGTTTAGCATTGTAATATTGCTTATTTTATTTGTCTTTTGTTTCACTGTATTTTTTTGTGTTTTCTCTGTCTCACAAACAAAACATTTTTATTATTATTATTATAAACTAGCAGTCGGCCGATGACGTCATATCTAATCGGTCAATCATTGACAGGAAGATATATAATCGGCCGCTAATAACATAATCGCGCTGTCGTGTGCACAGGACATCCTGACTCCGTGACCTCCGAGGTCAGCCGGTCACGAGACCTTGTCAGGCGACCAGGGTCAAGGGTCAAACAATTTATCCATTACCCGCGACTCACCGGCTTCGCCCGTGAATAACCGGAGTGCTAGATTAGATGTAAAATGTAGCTTATGTTGTGCCCTATAAGCACGTGTCGTTTAGTTAATGCTCATCAAAATAGGTCCAGCCGCTTCAGAGTATAACCCACCCCACAAAGAGGACGACCGTCCTGCCTACAGCAGTATGGTAATAGTAAGACGCTGCACTTTTTTCTCTCAGGGAAAATGATTATATTCGTCATCCAAGCGGAGGGGTGTGTCAGTCTCGGCGTGCGGAGCATGTCACTACCGACTAAGAGCCACTACGTTAGACTTCGGCCGCTGCGTTGAGGTGTACCGAATATATCATCATGAGGTGTAGGACACATCACGCTGCTGCAGCTACGGCCCTAGTTGGCGACCNNCCCCCCCCCGTGAGGAAGTCGTAGCGGAGGTTCTTGTCGAGCTACTCCTATGTCTCGGATAGGAGAGCTTTCGGCTTGAGCCTCACGCGTGAAGAGTGCCCGCGGGTCCGCCAGTTAGGGCATGTGGCTTTAATCCAGAGGTGGGGGGAGGACCTGGCACGGCATTCGTACCGCAGAGACATAACGGCTGACTTGCGCCCGGACCTGAAGCGGTGGATGCGCCGTAAGCGCAGACCCCTCACCTTCCGTCTGACGTAGGTGCTCACCGGGCACGGTTGCTTCGATAAGTATCTGTGTCGGACGGCCCACAGGCAGCCGACGACTCGTTGACACGATTGTGCGAAGCGGTGGGCTCGACCCAGCCACCCACAGATAGGCGGCGCTGCGTTACGATCTGACATCAGTTGTCGGAGGGGACTTGTCATAGTCGAGCATCATCGTCGCGATGCTCGGCAGCGACGAGTCCTACCAGGCGATGGCTTCCTTCTGCGAGACCGTCATGTCCCAGAAGGAAGCCGACGAGCGGGTGAGAGAGGAGGCTGCCGACCCCACCTCCCCCCGCCGATAATGAACGGGGGTGCGAAGAAGTCGCTATCTGAAGCGCCTTCAGTAGTGCCCCTGTGTTCCGTGTTGGGTCGTGATGGGAACTCGGCCCATAACATCAAGACACGGTATCGTGGGGACTGTCCGGTTACACGGTGTCTCAACCTTTTCGCCGAGGGCAGGCTGTCGCTGGAGGGGTCCTGTTGCCTGCAGATCCGGGACCTTCCATACGTGATAGTATCTAAGGGCTCCCGTAGGGGTTTAGTTGGTATTGCTATCCAATTGCCGAGTCCGAGATAGGTATGGGGGCCTAACTGGTATCATGCGTAATGTATTCCCTTCGTCACCAGAAAAAAGGGACACAACGCGCTTGACTTGACCAGACGCAGTAAACCCCAAGTAGATATGGGTTTTTCTTTAGATATATTAGATATGTTAGCACTCAAGTTATCTGAAAGTACCTACCGCATCAGCTAATCTACTTTTTCGCATGTAAAATTGGTAAATACATATATCACGCTCCGTCTAGCCGCCTGGACGGTTGTGCCGGGCTGGGCGCAAGAAGCAAGTCACTCTGCGAGAACCTTCGTCCGTCGTGGTGGTATCCCAGATCTGATAGCAGCAAGACACCGCGGCGACTGTCCGGATAGGGACCACTCATCTTATCCCATGCTTACAAGGACAGTTGTGACAGCTGACCGTTTACATTCAACCGCGCCTCGGTGCCCACGAATTGAGGATAGTGTCTCTCTTTTGTTACCTTTTTATTATATGAGGACAAACGATCAGTCTGAGCCTTTTGATGAGTACCGACGCCCACAAACATCCGCATTATTGTACTGCAAACGTGTTGCCCTATTTTCCTCCAATCCAAGGGAAACTCTCATACCGCACACAGCACAGTCGACCCCTTACGGCGTTATCGTGTGAGTGAGACCCCCTCGGGCGTGCCGGCCCAATTCGACTGCAATGCAGCATAGTACTATTTCGGGCTGCAAAAATTGGTGTCTGTACTGATCTTGTCACTAATAAGTTATATTTCTGTTGATCGAAGTGGGTGTTCATTGACCTCAAGACACCCATCCTTCCGACTGTCATCATGGCACTACATTGTACCACCCGCCCATGGTGGTGGCTCATCACCCCCCACGATAATGGCAGGCCAGATTTAGCTGCCGCAAGTGAGCTGCCCCCTTCGTTAGAGAGGGAGACCGAGCAGACCTGGTCCCCCTCGCCCATGATATTAATAGTTACTTTAGCTGATGTTAAACTACTATCGGGATGCATCATTCCTATTTGTTGGAAAGGAGCCTCCTATTGTCCCGCACATAGGGCTGTGCCCCTATCGACCGGAATATCACCTAGACCGTTGCCCGTCGTGTTCTTACTTGTGTGACTTCCGTCAGCATAGGGCAGGCAAAAGAAATAGAAAAGATATTACATACATATTGCATAAGTATCCGTAGTATTAATGTTTAAGGGGTAGTGTTGTGCATTGCACCCGAATATGGTTAGCGCGAGCGGGGTACCTCACAGGGTACCAACTTAAAAGTAGATTTTCTGATACGTTTCGTGCGGTTTGTGAGTAGCCGGTGACTCATTTAGGAAAGGAACGCATCTGCATATGCGGATGTTAATCGGTATTCGCAAAATGGCTGCTTGTCACACTGCGCTTTAAAAAAAAAAGATTAACAACATAGCGATGATAAAAGTTTCCGTAGTTAATTATAATTTCCGCCTCTAAAATACTGACACCTTCAGACATTGGGTGCACACAGCTACTTGGTGCTGTTTTCCTATGAGGACACGTTAATTTGTGTGTTATCTGTAAGTATCCTGTAAGTAATCCTAATAAGAAAATGTTTTTATACTTGTAAATAACTTAGGTGTGTACATGAAATTTGACATTTTTTTATATTATTTTTCTATTACAATAAAACAACTTTTACGTATTTTATCGCGGTTTATTTGATTATTTAACTAGGTATTATTTTTCTACTTATACTTATAAGACTATTGATTTATTTTCTAAGATACATGATTATTATTATTATTGGTATTGACATTTATAGCGAGGAACCCTAAAAATGAACACCCTAGAATCTATATTGCTTATATGTAATGTTTTGTTCCCATGATTTTGCCGCCGGGCCCGAGTCGTGGCGGCTATAATTAGTTAATGAGATATAATCGAATTACCGAAACGTTTTAAGATTTATCATCCTTTCGGCTCGATTGGTTGTCTTCTCAATCGAAGTCAAGCGAAAATGGACCTTAAACACCAGGTCATCAGCCAAAAACGAGCCATTGTAGACGTATTCAAAGGAATTCAGACCTTGATTATCTAAGGTTAAGGTTATATTTTGACTGTTATTACGTTTGTTGCATCGTTTACACGTTCGTTTATGCGCAATGAGCGATTACAAGCACAAATTAAGAAAAACGACCGCACGTATGCGGCGGCTCGGACCAGTCCCGACGCGGCTTCCTAGAAGACAGAGGTCAGTTCTTGCATTAGTGAATTCATTCAGTCACCATAAGTCTGCGACTAACTTCTAGTAGTCATCAGATAAGTAATACTAACGTAAACCAAATTATATATTCCTCGTCGTAAAACTTATCCCGTTTCTATATCAGACGGTATCGGGGTCGGCTATCTCGTCTAGGGGATTAGACGAGGGCGCCAGTTTATACACAGAGCGACTGCCGTCTGGCCTCTGCAACCCAGCAAGGAAACCACGCCCAAGCCTACATAAGGTCGAATTCTATTTCAGAATCCGGATTTTCCCACGATGTTTTCTTTCGCCGTAAGACCAATCAGAAAGAAGTAAGATCGATCAAAAGTTTGAAAAACTCCTTGGTAAATGGCGGGGTTCGAACCTGGAACACCTGAGTTGATGTTCGAAGCGCTAGCCACTAGACCACTGAGGCTTTGGAAGCGAAATTATATTTACAGTAACAATATAAAATAAATAATATAAAGGATGCCAGGTCTTACGGATGTATGTGGGAGGCGCTTGGCACTATCCACCTGCTTTTTTGCTCCCTAAGAGGTTTATTCGTTTGTTTGAACGCGCTAATCTCAAGAATTACTGACCTGAATCGAAAAAAAAAATGTGTTAAACAGTGCACTTGTCGAGGAAGGCCATATGCCATAACGCTACACTAACAGCACTGGAGTAATGTTGGTGAAATTGCCCCAGGCTACTGGGACATCACGGGCGCTGTATACCTTCACTCCTCTTAACAACGCTGCCGTCAATCCGCAACATTATTTAAGGCATCGTTGCTGACTGCGCGAGGATCAGCGGCATGAGCTGTATGTGAACGCAGTATATACTACTTAACTCAATTTCAATCCCTTGATTTATAGTTCACCACTTCACCGCTAGATGTCACGATGTACATTTTATTTAATTTGTAAATCAACTATTGAAACACAGTTGGTTTCATCAACTCAATCATGCTAATAGAATACTCCATCGAGGTCAAACATGTAGCCAATATTTTTTAAACTCAGGAGTTCGGGCACTCTAAAGTCTTAATTATATTTTTAGGAAGAGGTACTGCCATGCTGCATAGGAGGAGGTAGTACCATGCACGATGCATGGCATTATGTCCTCCTATGCAACGGAATTGGGCCGACACGACCGGGGAAGTACCTCTCGCTCACTTGATACCGCCGTAAAGTGACGGCGTCGCTGTCACGTATAGCGTGTGGCACACACAATCATGCTAATGTCCATGAGAGTTGGTAGTCATGAGCGGGCTACGATTGCTCGTTTGCCCCCTTATGATATAAAAGAAATTAGGTAGTCTTGTCTAAGCAAGTGTGTTTATTAATATATTCAAGCCATCTCTTTAGCGACTACCCATCTACGCGGAACGTATTATAGTGCCCATGTGCACGCGCAGACTAAGTGCACTCTCCATTTCCTCATTCGCACTCTCCGATGGGTCGGTTGTCCAGGTAAACACGTTCTGTTCGACCGAAGTTTTAACACGTTCTCCGAGGCACGGGGGTGCAGCACCGCCAGCTTCCTATCCACTGCGATTGGTCATTCGCTTTTCGGTCCAAAACCTCGAAACCGTGAACTACGCATACCACAAGACCATCAGCAATACGAAACAAAACAAACACGGCGAAGCTATTTTGTATTTAGTTGTGACATACGGAACCCTACATATATCTCTTCCCACACAGTTATCTATCTTATACAATGCTAATGCGCTAACCCATTTGGAAATTTGGTCAAAACAACCGTACGGAATCAATTTGACACCATCACCGCAAGAACCGTACCGCACGTGGCGAGGGCAAAGCCCGGGGAGCGAGACGGCGATACAACAGATGCACCGGAGCGACAGCCACAGATGACACCCGAGAATGTGTCTAGATCCCCTAACTGTAACAGAGCGATGGTTCAGCGGCCCGAGTGGTAGGGGTTCGAATTCCACGCACATGTGAAAAATGCTTATTATCCATGTCCAAGTGATCTGACCGCTGAATGGTGTCTGAAACATCGGGGAAAAAAGTTTAGCCCATGGTTATTCGCACAACCAGAGGATTTGCATACGCGTTGCCTTATTTCACCTTTGCCCCGTAAAGCCTGGGCTTATCGTCTGTAAATCCACTAACCGTATTTGTCTTTTTGACAGGAGCGAGTTTCCTCCCCTCCAAGGGACCACCTGATACTCAAAAACCGAACGAAACACGACAGGGAACCGTGAATTTACAGCGGTATCATGTGAGCGAGAGGTACCTACCGGGTAGTGCCGGTAAAATTCGGGTGCCAAGCTGTTGCTTAGACGATAAACCTCTTACTAGGTACATCGTGTGTCACAACTAACTACTCCAGTCACCAGGTGTTCGCTGTGTTAGTACACAAAACATGAAAGCGTCAAGGTCGTGCAGAGGAAGTGAGCACGGAAACGCGAGTCGCCATACCGGCAAATGACGTCACTCATCACACACTGGTTCACAGACCACACTACGGATCAAAGATTTCGAAAAAGATAAATCTAAAGAAAGTTTTAGTAATAGGTGTTAGTTTTAAACGGTTACCTTTTTTAGGTCTTTAAATAATAGCCAATGAGTAATAACAACGCAACAGAGATGTTACTAATATATTCATAACATGTACACACTACAGTTTTTTTAGTATAGAGAAACAAACGAGCAATCTGAGCCTTTTTAGGACTACCGACGCCCATGAACATCAGAATACTATGCCGATGCGTTGCCCTCTTTTCACTATCCCCCTCCCCCCAATGGACCATCGGCTACTCACAAACCGCACAAAACGCGACACCGAAGGTGTCATTTTACACCGGTATCAAGTGTGCGAGAGGTACCTTAATCTTCCTTGGTAAATGGATCTTCTAACACTGAAATATTTTTTCAATTCGGACCTGTAGTTATTAAGTTACGCATTCAACAATGAAATATTCAGCTTTATATTAGGATATAACATAACACATGTTATTGTATTATGTTATTCAATAATAGGTGTATAAAAATGTAATCCTATTATAACACCTTTACGACTTAGGAAATATAAAAGATAAGGTTTTTACACATTTGTTTTTGCCGTGACATATGAAGAGTGAGTGTGTGGGTATGGATATTTCACTTATAGACGAGTTAGTGCCCGCGACTTCGTTCGATTTTGAAAAAGAATATGGAAATTTCCCTAAAGGTGCTACATCAGATGTTCCAGTTTCAAAATAAATTATACCTTGTATGCTGCCCAGTCATATTAGTTATACAACAAGAAAACATTCATTTAAATCAGTCCATTACTACGAAGATTAGTAGTTTACAAACAGACAAACATACAATTCTTCTCTCCTATTGTTTCCTTATCAGTTATCATCCTATTATTATTTTTTACGGTTTTATGCTTTTTACATAGGTGAATCCGTAGGCCACATCCAGCGCCACGTAATGGTCCCATGACTCACATGTGATAATTTCCGTTGTTTAAGTACTGCGTGCATTGTACAGGAGATGGGTTTATAAACCTTTGTCATCTACGCCTTCGATAAAACAAACTAGTCTATGGACTGTCTATCTGTTTAGCTAAACAAAATGCATGACATTTACAGGGATAAGGACTGAAGGTGAAAACGACGCACTACACTAAGACCATCAGATGAATAACGAATTTCGGTTCCAAAGGTTCCGAATATAACAAACTATCCAAATAACTATCACCCATTCAACTGAATGACATGAAACTAATGGACTGCTGATCCCAAAGGCCGCCATTGGTACCATTTGAACATACACCAGCGCTACCGTTATTTCCAAAAGAACTAAAATACCGCCTATGTGTGTGTGTAGACTTCAGTAAGATAACCATGAGGTAGGTGACCAGTAAAAACGGAAAAAGAATCATGTCGGTTCTTCATAACACAACTGTTTGTATCACGGAATGAATAAAACACCGTCTATTTTTATCGGCCATGGAGCCACCATAGATCCTATCAGATGACTCAGAGCACCCGAAATACGCGGCGTCACACACACACACACACACACACACACACGCACACGCACACGCACACGCACACGCACACGCACACGCACACGCACACGCACACGCACACGC
>JAFELO010000384.1:359123-413193 GCA_017140195.1 Eumaeus atala | reverse complement strand
ACACACACACACACACACACACACACACACACACACACACACACACACACGCACACACACACACGTACAAACAACTCTTTATCTGCCTAATATGCATTTCTTTTGTTGCGTTATGTTACATTATCTAACTGATGTTAAAAAGGGGTAACAATACAACTACATACCTACAAACACATCTTAAACGGGTTCTCGAAGATTAAGCACAACGTTCCATAACTTGGTGATAATTTAATTTTTTGTGTTATATCCTTGAAGAGAAAAATGTCGGAACATTTTTTTCACTTTGTTTTCGTCGCAGTATACAGATGACTGTCAAGAAAATCAAAACAGTGACCTAGGATCAAAATTTGGTATAAGTGAGATAATACATGACAGAAAAAATAAAAAAATTTTATTTATACTTTTTGATGTATAGCGTGGCGATAGGGGATAAACGAGAAATTGGAGGCTTTTTACGACTACAGACCCCAATGAATATTCGCATAATTACTATGCCAATGCGTTGTTCTCCTTTCCCCCTCTCACAATGGGCCACCGGCTACCCACAAACCGCATGAAATGAAACGCGACATCGAAGATGTCACTTCAGATGGTATGGGAGTGATCTCCCCGGTCGTATCGGTCCAACTCAGATGAAATGCAGCATGGCACTACCTCTAATTGAATACTGAACAGTTACGTCACTGAAAAAAGACAATTACAAACTTGCATGTAGTTCCTTCACATCATGCTTGCTCCTTCCTGCAAATGTAAGTTTGTCAATTTTGTTAATGTGGCTGCTTCTACCTCCAGTTGATACGGAACCCAGGATATGCTATCGGACTTGTCCTTTAACAGTCTTCTGGTACCCTACCACCTCCCAATCGAGTAAGATAATGAGAATGGATAAACACCAAATTACTGTAAGTGAACTTGACAATATGTTCGTTATATGCTTTCTAATGATATTCTTAGACTTGCATCTGGAAGTTACCATCACAGTTGATAACTTCCTTCAGTCTCTGCGCAGATGGAAGGTACTGCTCAGCGGCAAGAAGTTCTCTCTTGGAACATTGTCCATATTGATATTTACAGTTAAAATGACACAAAACATTATACAATAATGCCGAAACTCGAATAAGATTATATTGCATTAAGGCTATAAAGTGTGTGTACCTTTCATTCAAGTATAAGCTTTACTTATATTATAAACTAGCAATCTGTCCCGGCTTCGCATGGATATTCTACGAAATATGGCAAAAATTCATTGATAAAAAAAATAGTATAAATATGTTTTTTTTTCTCGACTCGTCAACATTGTACACTAACAGTGACAAGAAATTCAACTTATGACAGAACGGCGTCTGCGGGGACAGTCAGTTGTCAACAATTTCTGAAGAGATTGTTTTCGCTGCAGAAATTTTTGCACGATTTACTTTGATAGTTTCTTTTTACATTTTTTTCACATTATCTAAGTCTTCATAGTGATCAAACCTTTGTAGAAAATGTGACACATCCTATGTTCATCCAGTGGTGAACATAGGATGTGTCACATTTTCATCAATAAACAGATTAATGTAGGATTTTCATAGTAGGGGGGGGGGGGGGAACAATAAGCGTCTGCAATAATAAAACACTCGACTTCGGTATTTATTGAGAGAATTATGTCAGATAGCCGACGTACTGGTTTATGCTGCGGATTGGCGATATCTGTACAGACAACAAACGGCTAGGGGCAACATGATAACGGTTAAGATCATTGTTTTGAAATATTTCAAATGTTTTTTTTTATAGTATAGGGCACAAACAAGTAATCGATGTCTTTTGGAGACTATCGACGCCCATGGACATTATTCTTGACACGCAGACGGGTAGCCTTCCTTTCGTCCACTCCTCCAATGTAATCCGACACCACAGCTATCACTTTACACCGGGGTCATGTGAGCGAGAAGTGCCTCCCCGGTCGTGTCAGCCTAATTCCGCTGCAACGTCATGCCACTACCTCGTACTAAAATTTTAGATTGAAGCGGAAACGTCGTTAGGCGCGTTGGACACTTTTCGAAAACACCATTGAATTTGTGATACTGCTGCCAGCACCATGTGTGGCGCCATCTATTATAATATGTAAATACTAATTTTATATACTCGCATGATTCCTCCACATAAGCAAGTGCAAATGATGCCTATAAATATATAGAGCATATAGAGCATATCATTTCTGTTTGTACTTTTCTCGCACTCCCAGAGTGTCGATGCTTTTTTTTCAACATAAGGGAAAAACAAGACGCTGGAGTCATTTGTTAAGTGTCCCAATTACAACAAAGAAGTGTAAAATCTTGCTTCTTGATTCATTTTGGTGGCCCGCGGATTAGTCCACACACACTTGACCCGTGTAACTGTTACTCTTGTATGTGTGTCCCCTGTGACTGTTACTCTTGTATGTGCGGTCCCAAATCCACATAACACTGAAACACCATGTTATAATAGACGCCAGTTGTAATTGTATATGGACTAGAAAACTAACTTAAAATTCTATAAAATAAACAGCTTCTAAATTTCTATAAAATAAACAGCTTTTTGTGGTAAAATAGAAGAAAAAATTATGAACATGTATTAGTGACATAACGACTAACGCGTACTCATGTTCGCGAATATTCACATCTTTGTTATAATTTGCATTCGCGAAAATCTATGCAATTATATAACCGAAAAAGAGAAAAAATATTATTTTAGCTTCTTACAAATATAATTGATATGTTATATTACATATTTAGTTTATTACAAAATTAACTCTTAATAATTAATCGACTAAAATCTAGTTAGTAGCTCTTTTAATTGTGGCATTATATGTAAAACTTTCCTGAGACGCTATCCTGAAAAACACAGGATTAGTGGTGCCATAATATCGATAATATTTACAATAATTACCTAGTTAATTTATCTCTGGATCATCTAGATTCTTCTATATAGAATTTTGTGGGTTTTTTTTTCGGAGGGACCTAATACTGGTTGGCGGCGCTAGTCCAGCCTCAACAGTTCGACTGACTACGAAGAATTTTTGTCTTCATACCCTATAGTAATTATTTTGAGACCGAAAAGGGGAAGCGGTCCCCCTCCCCACTCTAGTGGGACGGCGTGCGCACGATGCCGTTTTATTCGCGGTGTAGTGGATAAGGATAATTGAGCTCATTTAATGTTTGGCTTATATGAGGAGGTCGGCCTCCTCTTCCCTCCCTCTGACGGAAAGGGTCGATCTGCGCTACAAATCCGATTAACGTCAGTGTTACCAGCGGCAATTGCTGGTTGTCAAAATGCAAATGTCAAAACGGAGGGCACTAGTGCAACAACTGACATTCGATGTTGAGACGTCGCGAAGTGCACACGCAACCACGTGCTCGGCGGACGTGAATTAAATCCAATACACTTTGGTTGATCAGTAATTACTTTATAATTGTTGTTGATTGTTTCGTGGCAAATTAAACGTAATTATAATATAATCGTATGTTCTTTATTAGGATACTGTCTCCTACCCGATAATCCACGTCTACCTGCACGATTTATAACACTTGTGTTAAAAATAGATATGATGACCGTCGCAAGACTTTATATTAGCTCAGACTATATTGTTGACAATATCGATATTATTTTGGGCGAGCCTTCATCGGGTGAGGCTAAATATATCAACACGTTGTTTGGTTTGGGACGTACTTTTATGTGTGTGGACGGCAACATCGCTAAGCTTTGAAGTTCTTTATTCGCTTTGAGTTAAAGAAGTATCATGTACAGCATTCCTTGACATATGGTCTGACTATCTGCTGTGGTTTATTGTCATTATTAGAGGAGCACTGCATAAAAAATGCTGGCTGGAATCCACGACAATGTGTACATGACACTACCTATTACTCTGGTGTACAACCCTCGCCCGCTGCACACAATGTGTACATGACTCTACCTATTACTCTGGTGTACAACCCTCGCCCGCTGCACACAATGTGTACATGACACTACCTATTACTCTGGTGTACAACCCTCGCCCGCTGCACAAGTGAAAAGCGAACGATGACTCGTGGAGCACTGGTCTGCGAGCACACTGCGCTGGGCTCCGACAGCTCCACACGCAGCTGGACACTGCCTGCCAGTGTCTGTCTGTCTGTCTGTGTTTGTTCCAGTAACTTGTTACCATCATCATAATCATGACGATTTTTTATATAAAGGACTGACCCAAAACAGTTATCACTAAATTGAGCGTTTTATGGCGTATGCATAACAATTATGCGTATGTTTGTGGGCGTCGGTAGTTATCAAAGGGCTCCAACTTCTCCTTTGTCCCCTATCATCATTATCAGCCCTTATCGGTCCAATGCTGGACATGGGCCTCTTTCAATAAAGCAACAAACGAGAAATATGAGCGACTACCGTCGGCTCGCCTACGAACATCGGTATAGTTGTACCGACGCCTCGCCCCCTTTTCACTTACCTTAATCCCCCCCCCCCCTCAATGGCCACCGGCTACGTTATGACGTTGAGCCAACGACATTATGCAAATACTAAACAAATATAGTGTAATTTTATTCAACATTTTAAGCCACACAAAGGGCGAAAAAATCCGACAATAGATAGTGGTAGAAAAGAATGACAGAATATAAGGAGAATTTTAGTAATTTAGTACTAAGGACATTGATGGCATTGGCGAAACAAAAAAATAATATGAGCTATGAGCTAACTTGAAACATGTTATTATGAACTCAAGTTGAATGAAATGAAACTGTCGAAAGTGTCTGTGTCTATATCATTGGTGCTGTATGGTTTTCTATAGAATATGTGGCAAACGAGCAATTGATGTCTTTTTACGACTACCGACGCTCAAGAACATCCACATAATTACTATGCCGATGCGTTGCACTCCTTCACAACACTACTCACAAACCGCACGAAACGCGACACTGAAGATGTCACTTTGTCGGTATTATGTGAGCGAGAGTTCCCCCCCCCCCCCCAATTCCGTTGCATAGGAGGATGTCATCATCATCATCATCATCAGCCCTTATCGGTCCCCTGCTGGACCTGGGCCTCTTTCAATGAACGCCGAGACGACCGATCTCCTGCTACTCGCATCCATCGCGGACCGGCTAGTGCATGGAGATCGTCTTCCCACCTGGTGAACGGGCGACCTACACTTCGTTTTTCTAAACGCGGCCTCCACTCCAGAACCTTACTGGCCCTTCTGCCATCTGTTCTTCTGAGTGTGTGACCAGCCCATTGCCACATCAGCGAGCTTATTCGTCGCGTGATATCGTATAACTTAGTTCTCTACCTTATGACTTCGTTACGAAATCTCTCGGACAGAGAAACACCCTACATAGCACGTTCACTAGCCCGTTGAGCTACCGCAAACTTGCGCACCGGTCCTAAATTAAGAGGCCGTGTTTCGGCCCCGTAGATCCGGGAGAACGCATTGGTTGAAGACTTTCGTCTTCAAGCTCTGCGACATAAGCATATTAGTCTCTTAACAAAAAGGAGGCTTCAGCGAGCTGGTTGTTTGGTGTCCCGTCTGTTTCATAGTGACAGTGAAATAGACGGGAGCACCGGACTACCGACACCCATGAACATCAGCATAATTACTGTGCCGATGCGTGCGAAAATGGCGTTAAGCGTTAAGATGGATACACGCGTTCCAAATGTACCCTCATCCTTCACATATTGATGTAACTCTGATATAATCTACCGTTTTGTGGGTTGTTATATCCGGCTCGCACTCTGTAAACTTAGTCTAATGTGTGTAGACTAAATACCTTTCCTTCAGTCGATTGTGCTTTGCGATAATAAGTTAAGTTTCTGTGTTAGATGAAATTTAGTTTTAGTTATTAATTTCAATAACTCATTCGGCGAAATCGCAGTGTTTAGAGACCTTATTTTGTCAGCCCATTCCAGATAAATGAACAATAATTAAATTAGATCTGCCCTAGTTTATTTTGTCTACTTGACATAAATATTAAGTTTTTTATTTAAAAAGAGACGGGTAATGATCCGATTTATTTCAATACGACTAACTTCGTTGAATAAAGTATAACGCCGAACACTTTCTGGAGGAACCTCACCCAGCCGGCTAATGTGGTGGTCCCGCCACAAAACAAAACAGACCTGTTTTTTTTAATGGCTAGCTGTATCCGAATACGGCGACTTAGACAATCTGACTGCGACATATATATAATTATTATTATTACCACAGTTTTATCAGCTTCGCTCGCTGGACTAATTTAACGTACAGGAAGATATTTGAGGAAAACTATGTGTTTACACATGTTGTGTTGCCATGAATCATCCCATTATATGCCGTTAGCCGTTTAAGGAGGCATCCTGTTGTCATGCAGTAAAACGTCTTTACTCTCAACTTGGGAAATAAGCTGATGAATGCGTTACAGAATAGACGCGAAGAGCGAACGGATAGAAAGAGAGTCACGTTATGTATGTAACAGTAGGGACGAGAGATTGAGGGGGGGGGGGGGAGAGTAAGCCGAGAGGTGCGAGTACAAACCGTTTCTTCTCATTGCCCGTCATGTAGTCTTGTATAACTAAACAAGTTTTACTTCGGTCGTGTGGTCTAAAAGCACACTCATATCTTTTTGGTCTCTTGTCAATACAAACTTTATAGAATTTTCTTGTTTGGCTGAACGCTATTCTCGGGAACTGCTGTTGCGATTTGAAAAAATCTCTTTCATCGCCCAATTTACCAAGGATGAATATGAATATAGGTTACCGTATTATCACGCTGCGACCAAGGGGAGCGAGGTCACGCGGGTTACACCCGGGAGGTGTATCAGGGTGCAAATGAGCAGTCGGTACACGTTGATGAACATCCTCGCCCACAGACATCCGGAACTCATAGACTGCCCGAAAAACGACAGCATAGCTGATAGCACTTTGGGATGATATCACGTGAGCCAGCTGCCTCGCCGTCCGGGCCGGCTCATCCAGCTAAAGCAGCACTGTAACTCTTACAGCATAAAATCGTATCACACCT
Organism: Eumaeus atala; assembly: GCA_017140195.1. Classification (NCBI taxonomy): domain Eukaryota; kingdom Metazoa; phylum Arthropoda; class Insecta; order Lepidoptera; family Lycaenidae; genus Eumaeus; species Eumaeus atala. The sequence goes on along the minus strand of JAFELO010000384.1, from coordinate 406,193 downwards.
CCGCGACCATCAACATCCTGTTCATAGCAGAGCTCTCTCAATGAACGCCGAGAGGCCACGCGGTCTATATTTGCACGATACTAAGAAGTGCTACGTCGTCCCTGACCCTATTGCGGCAGGTGCTGACTTCTTGGAAATGTAAAACAATCATCATTATCATTATTTATAGTATAGGGGGACCAACGAGGTGTCGGAGACCTTCAAAGACTAGCGACGGCCATGAACATCAGTATAATTACTATGCCAATGCGTTGCCCTCATTTTCACCTCGCCTCCTCTCCATCTCTCAAGCAGATGGAAGAGATGCATCCGATACGAGAGTATTTGTAACAATTTAATTATTATTATTACGGCTAGAGGAACCGAGGAGTCGCTCCTCCCTCAACTCCGGGGGGGCGGGGGGCATGGAGAGGACTTCTTTATGCTTGCTTGACTCGAGGAGTAGTAAAGAAAAAATATTCTATGGGTTCTTAGCTGGTCCGCAAGTTTGCGGTAGCTCAACGGGCTGTTGAACGTGTTATGTCGGGTGTTTCTCTGTCCGACACAATTCGTAACGAAGTCATAAGGCAGAGAACTCAAGTATCCGATATCCCGCGACGAATAAGCTCACTGAAGTGGCAATGGGCTGGTCAGGAGATCGTTGGTCGACCGTTCACCACGTGGGAAGACGATCACCGTGCAGCAGCCGGTCCGGGATGGAAGCAGGAGATCGGCCGTCTTGGCGTTCATCGAAAGAGGCCTGTGACCAGCAGCGGACCGATAGGGGCTGATAATGATGACGATGGTGGCGATGATGAAGATTGTATGAAGATGTACAGACCGCTGGTTAGAGTAAACACGTTGGAGGAGGGGGGGAGGGCAACCATTCCGACTGCGCCCGGATACACTCAAGCACGGCCACATAGTCACGAGCGAGTATCCACTACCCAGCGATCAAACGTACTGTACAGGCCACAGGCCGCGGCGGAACTCCGCCCAGTGCCCGCGGAGGGAGTGACGCTCTGATCGCGAACACATGCGAGAACAAATAGTAATCACACGTCCGCTGGTTCTACCCCCCCTGGGCTTGGCTTTAAGATATTATCAGAGCCGGGTTATGTTGCATTGAACCTAGATTGGGCTGGTCGACGCGACACCGCAAGGTGGCTGTCGTGTTTCGAGTTTTCAATTAGGTGGCACGAGGGCCTTCTCCAGGGCAACACGTCTGTGAAACTCTAACTGCCCGTTTCCCCTCTAGTACTATAAAGTAGGTGTTTCTCTCGCAGTGATTAAATCTCGCTTTGCAAAAAGTTTGCTTTCGCATTGTTATTGTGCTCTGTGTGTTAACGACCTCTTTCAATATTCCATCTATCGATAGACTTGACGATTATCGATAGGAACTCGTAACTTATGTCAGACTATCTCCAGGAGCCAAATGCGATAGATAAAATGTTGAGAATATCAGAAAGTTCTTAACCATTTACACTTTAAAGTTAATCTGCAATTCGGGCCATCGGAAATTGAAAACAGCACTGAACGTGACAGATTACCTGTCACTTTACAACGGTATCATGTGGCCCCCCGGTCTTGTGGGCCAGGTCGCAATGCAGCACAGCACTACCTCTTACTGCATACACAATTATACAGTAGTGAAAAACGCACGACTGGTCACAACTGCTAACAATCATAACACACACATTTGATTGAACACCGCATTAAATGGGTCAACTATCTATCACATGATAGACCTAGTTGACAGGATGCCATGTCAAAAATTAAACAAACATGATCCCAAATTTTTGTTTAATTTTTGACATGGCATCATGATTCCTTGGGAATCGCTATATTCAGTAACGGAAAGCGCGTGAAATTTCGTTCAGTAGATTTTGGTCAAAGCGATCACATACACAGACAGCTTTTGGGGACTTTAGTATATATATAATTTGTACTGCGTCACACGCGTTATCAAAGAGAATCTAATAATATCTCATTCGTCAAAATCTTTAAGTCGTTCGTTCTTAATCAGAGGACAGGAATCTACACACAAACGCACTAAAAACATTGCCCCACATCTGACTTTGTCGGGAGAAAAAAACCATCGAGAAAAAAACCAACAATTAATGAACAGTACCCGCACCCACCGTTAAGTTATCAACAGAGTTGTACCCGCAGATGACGTACCCCATCATCTTGTTCGTCATGTTCACAACACATCACAACACTGTCCTATCACTCAGACACCGTTGTAACACTGTAACACTGTAACACACAACACGCCCGCCACACACGTCAGCTCGGGGGAGACTGATCGCTGAACTCGGAGTGTACCATTACGTCTCATTGCTTTTAATATAGTTCAGAAGTCAATCGGCCTATATGAAGACAATTATGTTAAGCTTCGCGAACGCGGTCAGTTACTGATATAAGCGGCCTATGCTGGCTGCTTGTGGCCTAAATTGGCGTCTTTATTACAGCCTGACTACGTCTAAAAAGCTAATTAATTTTTTCTTACCTAATACTTGGTATCTCTATTACAATTGTCAAACCAGTTCGACGGTCTAGCGAAGCTTGTTGTCTAGCTTAGGGAGGCGATATGGGAACAGGCTACGTCTTTTCTCGCAAAAGAAATGTAGCGGGTTGTTTTTGGTCGTATTCTAAAATATATTTAGCGGACCCAGGGAGAATGGTACCGCATCCACGATGGTAGGGAGCGCTCGATGAGGATACAACACGCTGGTGAGAATAAGCCCAGTTGTGTAGTAGACAGTGTCAATGCTACATTGCGGCCGATTGACGTACTTAACGAAATTTAGGATTTAGACTTAACAATAATAATTAGTAACTATTAATAGTGTAAGAAATACCCCGCGAATCTGAGAGATTATAGTGTTGATTTGAAAATAACTTACCAGTAACTAACTTTATTTTAACTTTTGACTAAAAAAATAACTATACTTATTTAACATGGGACGCGCGTTTTCACTCGCCTAAAACCTATTCCAGGGAAACTATTTCCTTTCCTTTTAGAAAGTATTATTTAAATTATATTGTAATCTATGTTTATGCCAAATTTCATTCAAATTCGTTCAGTAGTTTTTTCGTCAAAAAGTAAAAAGTATACATATAAACTCGCATTATTAACATAAGTGGGAACCTCAGATGTACCGCAGTGTTATGGTCGAGCATGTTTGTATGTTTGTATGTTTGTACTAATTATTGTACATACTCACATAGTACATTTCTTGTTAATGCTCAGTTGACCAAGTGAGTAATGACTCCATTGACTTTATCATGAGGTGTCTTCAATTTGGGCCGTGTTGTTATTGAGTAGATGGAGAGAAGTAAGAAAACCGAAGGAAGAAGACATACAAATTTACTACATTTTTTTATAGAATAGGGGGGCAAACGAGCAGTAGGAGCCTTTCAACGACTACCGACGGCCATGAAAATCCACATACTTACTATGCCGACGCGTTGACCTCCTTTTCCCCCACCCCTCAATGGCCATCGGCTACTCGCAAACCGCACGAAACGCGACATTGAAGATGTCACTTTATGGCGGTATTATCTGAGCATATAATCTACCTCCCCGGTCGTTCCGGCCAAACTCACCTCCGTTGCATAGGAGGATGTAGTGTATACACCATGCAGAGCCCTACCTCCATCTATGCAGCATGGCACTACCTCTTCCTAAGACACTACCTCTCCCTAGTTAATTTCTTAATTTTCCTTAATAGTTTTTTTGCAACTGATAACGGTGGCCACTTACTAGGCGGCTTGAACAAACAAAAATGTTAAGTCACTAACGTTAAACACGCATGATTGACTGATAACTCAATCACGCCAAAACTACTAAACGGATTATGGTGAAACTTGGCATGTACCAGAGTAACACGTGAAACATAAAGATACTGCCTTTTGCACGTGGATTTGCTTGTAATAGCGCGGACGCGTGGTAAAACTGCGGGCAACAGTATTCGTATACAATACATATTATCGATGTACCAACGCTGTCGAATGTTCATTTTTCAATAGCTTCGCTGGTTTATTCAAGTTTATCTCCGAAACCCCTTGACCGATTTAGATAAAACTTTGCAAAGATATGCGGTTTCAACAAATTCGACAGTATACATTATATCTTTTAGAACTATGCCGTAGTTATTACTCGAACATATCTCTGTTAGTCCTCGACTATACATCTGTTCGTTCTCGACTATACCGCGAGGGCTTAAACCTCTTTTAACAAACGCCAAGACTGATGATCTCTTGTAAGTTTTTACCAGCGAGCGTTTTTTCTTTTTTATATCTACCAACGGTCTGTCCTGGCTTCGCCCGTGAGAAATAGTAAATAAACAAGTTATACACTATAAATTAAATCAGTAAATACTCTAATCCCTGAGCGCTTCAGTGAATTAAGACATTTGAACATTAACAATACCTTTTGGAAACACAAGATATGAAAAATGGCGTCGTCAAGAAATCATGAACTCACTTTTATACGTAACGTAATTGTTATCTATATTAAAATATATCGATATTTTACATCACGAATATATAGGTTCAAGGCGGAAAATATAAAACTATTTAGTTATGATTTGGGGATAGCAGAAACCGTCAGCCATCCTAAATAATACATCCTCTCCATCGCAAAAAGGAAAAAAGAGTGACATTTCGTCAATACAGAGAACATTAAGCCTTACAGTCAAAGATGACAGGTATACTTTTTTATAAAAGATTTAAATAGCAAAAAATGCCGACAGCTTCTAGGGACTTTGTTTTATAAATTTATAAGTGGGGGAGCGAGCCAGGGAGACACTATTGTTGTATTGCAGATGCGTTCCTTTCCTTTCCTTTACCCCCCCCCCCTCCCCCAATGGGCCAATCGTGACGTTTTTTCGTTACACCTTCGCTACTACAAGTTTCACTTTGATCAAGCCTCTTTTCCGTTGCACTCGTGACACAAGTCACGAGCCAAACCAATCGCTAGAGCTCGGTGCGTATTGTCACGCTGAGCACGTTGCATTACGTACACTTCCCATTAACTGCCCAGGTAGGTGCGATGGGGAACAGCTAATATGCGTTTATAGGTAGATCTATGCTGCATTGCAGCCGAATTGCCAGGTCGGGGAGGTACCACTTGCATACATGACATTGTAAAGTGACAGCTGTGCTGTTGCTTCGTACGGTTTGTAAATTTCCGGTTGCCCATTAAAAACGCGGTATCGCCTTTTGCGGACATTTGTGGGCAAAAATCTCCGACTGTTCGACTAAAAAAACTAGATTTCACTTAAGTGCGTTCATCTTAAGGTCACGGAACGCTGATAACCTGTGGCCTGTGGTCTTCCCTGATGATAAAGTATTAAATTTGGCAGCCCGGCGTCTGGAAATGATGTCTGCGTAGTGATTGCATATACACCCCGGGGTTTTCACCGGACTGGCTTATGTGGGTAATGTTTTGAATAATAATAAGGACTTACGTAGTTCGTAGTTACGGGTACAATACAACGGAAACATACTCAATTTGTTTTATATATTTAAGATTGTTATTATATAAATACATCGATACACATCCAGGGCCTGGGCGGGATTCAAAACCCGCGACCGGTGGCAAAACCCGGCTTATCCGAGTAATGATAACACTGTGTCAGCCGTTGGTCAAAAGACGATTACAACCCGTATGTCAGTACGGACTGCTAAACACATATTATAATTCACATAGTGTTATTCGTGTTATCACGATAAGTGTAACGACGTCGACAAAATCCGTCGTGCCGATTAAGTTGTAAAAGGAAACATAGGAATCTATATCATCATCATTATCAGCCCCTATCGGTCCACTGCTGGACATAGGCGTCTCTCAATGAACGCTAAGACGACCGATCTACTGCTACTCGGATTTATCCCGGACCGGCTACTACACGGAGATCGTCTGCCCACCTGGTGAACGGTCGACCAACACTTCGTTTTCCTAGACGTGGCCTCCACTCCAGAAAATTACTGGCCCATCTGCCATCTGTTCTTCTGAGTGTGTGACCAGCCCATTGCCACTTCAGCGAGCTTTTTCGTCGCGTGACGTCGGATACTTTAGTTCTCTACATTATGACTTCGTTGCGAATTCTCTCGGACAGAGAAACACGCAACATGGCACGTTCAACAGGCCGCTGAGCTGCCGCAAACTTGCGGAGTAGTCCTAGATTAAGAAGCCATGTTTCGGACCCGTAGGTCATCACGGGGAGAACGCATTGGTTGCAGACTTTCGTCTTCAGCTCTGCGGTATAGGCGACGTGAGAATGTGACGAAGCTTCCGGAATGCTGCCCAATCCAACTGAATCCTTCTATCGGCTTCTTTCTCGAAGTTATATCTACCTAATTGCAATAGTTGCCCGAAGTAGACGTATTCGTTTACGACTTCGAGAATAACACCAACGACACTGAATTTATTTTGGGAGTATTCTATAGTAATTAATCATTTTTGAGGCAAAAAGGGAGAGACGGTTCCCCTTTTGCGCAATGATATATGTGGATAAGGATAATCGAGCGCGTTTTTTATTTGGCTCATCTAAGGAGCCCGGCTTTTTCGCCTCGTCTGCTGGAAGTGTTGGATTCGAGTAAAAAATGATCTTTAGTGCAAAAACACCAAGGAGAACACAGCCCATGAGAGTGCGGGTGTGGCGCAGAAGTACAGTGACCAGGAGGAAGAAGAAAGAAGAGACCCAGCAAGAACATCAATAAATAATTATACAAAGAGAATGATTGTGTATTAATCGGTTTACGGACGGTATAAGAATAACATGACAATGAGTCTCTAATTAATCTGTGATCGTACCGCCCGGTGGAGGGAATGAGACGACTTGTTACGCTGTCTCGCATGCTCCGCCCTTTGGGAACATTAGTATGACGTCACAGTTTTTCGTGCATGCAGATAATGCCCTTGATTTATAAGAAGTTATAATTTCGAAAATTAACTATGTGATAAAGAAAAAAATGTTTAGCTCGATAAAGCAGGCGTCCGACTCTCCGTCCGTATGTCGCAGACGTTTTATTCTGTAATTAAGGTGTGTTTGAAATTTGGAAGTTTTCAAAACAGAACCTCACTATGTTTCTTTTCTTCTAGTGCTGGATCTTAAACTATTGTGGATGTATTTAGTGTTGTGATCAATATTGTTCCGTCTTTCAATAGATGTTATTGAAAGATATGATTGTTTTCCTCGTCTCTTCTGGCGCTTGCCTCACTACTGAGCTCGCCCGCGACGCTCGCTCGCATCTGCATGTATTGAGGCTGTGGCCCACTTGCAGCGCTCGCCACTTACCAACTAGTAATTACTACTATGTACATAGTGCTATTACAATTATCGTCATCAGCGTACGGGTTTTTATGAGATAGGGGCAAACGAATAAAGTGGGTAGTAACTACCGTCACCCATAGATATCTGCATTACTAGGCGTCTTACAGACGCGTTGCCGGTCTTTAAGGAATAGGTATGCTCTTTTCTTAAATGCCTCTAATTCATCGGAATGTGATCAGAAATACCGTGGGAGGCAGCTGGTTCCACAGGACCGACACTTCTCCGTAGGACCAAAGAATCGAGCAGTGCGGTAATAACTTGGTCGTCAACGGTTCAAGTCGCTCTACGTTGAATGCGGTCAAATGAAAAGAGTTGATATTGCGGGGCCCTGCCCACAGATGAAACGAGTTGATATTGCGGGGCCCTGCCCACAGATGAATCGAGTTGATATTGCGGGGCCCTGCCCACAGATGAAACGAGTTGATATTGCAGGGCCCTGCCCACAGGTGGGAGCAGTATCTATATGCGGACCTGCGCCTTGTAAAGTGGATTGAATTTGATGAATGATTGCGACTGCTTCGCCCTATTGAGCACGCCCAACTTCTTCGAGGCTAATTTGGCTTTCGCTACCAAAAGACCGCGTAACTGGACGAATCGATATGTCGACACTAAGTATTCCGATACTAACTGAGGTCCGATAGGTAGGATACGAAGAGATACGACGAAGGGTGACATTTTAGCTGTAAACGCGCAAACTTGTGTCTTATGGGAGTTAATTGCACAAAATTTGGCCGGCTTTGAGAGGAGCGCTTTGTGCCAAACCCGATCAAATGCCTTCGCTATATCCATACTGACCGCCAATGCTTCGCCCTTGGTTTCAACTACCTTCGCCCATCAGTGCGTCAAATAAATTAGAAAATCACCAGCTGGATGTCCTCGGCGGAAACCGTACTGGCGGTCGCTAATTATTTGATGATCTTCTAAGTATTGCAAGAAGTGCTGACAATCAAAACAAAGGGGTTATCGCAATAGGTCGGCAGCTGGATGGATTGGAGCGTTCAACTTTTTTAGGGTTCGGGTGCACTAAAGCTGTCAAGAGAAGAGAGAGAAGAGAGCAAGACAAGAGCTGCGGACTACGCGAAACAGAGTAGGAGAATCAGAAAAGGCGCGACAATGCCGGAGCCAAATCCGGATCACATTTTCGCAGCACAGTCGGAGCGACACCATCGGGCCCACTCGACTTATGAAAGTCCAGGGAAAGTAGTGCTTCACGCACAATGCTCTGCCAGAACATAATATCCGGCATTGATCAACCACATCGCGGAATAGTACGCGGCGGCTTTCCCTGATCGGCCAAAGAGGATTTCGACGCAAAAAGAGAGCTCAAAAGTTCGGCTTTCTCTTTCCGGACCAGCGATTCATCATTCCGGTGCAAAGAAGGGAGGGATGACTTAGCTAAATTTCCTAAAACAGCCTTATGGTGTTACCTCTTCAGTGTATAGTATAAGTTATCAGTGGTGTAGCTAGCTAAGAGTGGACTAAATCTTAGCTTTGAATAAACAATTCTTATGAATGTTATTGACGTTACACTTGCAATTTTGAATCTGTTTCTAGATTGTACAAATCCTACGAATAAAATAAACGTGGAAGTTTGTATGTGTTACAGAAGACATTGCGATAAAATTTTATTGGAACCAGAATTAAGATACATATAAAGTCTACTCCCGAATAAATGAAGGGTTCCTTTAGGATAAATTAAACGATTCTTTACCGGTTAAAACGAGTCTTAAACGAGTCTTACCCGGACTTGTCGGAGACTAAAATATCAGCTAAAAATAGTAACACCATTCCATAACCCTTTAAACCATCTGTTTTAAAACTCCTGTTTTATTACCGTGAGGTTTGTCCGACTGCTGTTGCGTTACAGGGGTCACCTGTGCGTGGTTCGTTTTCAGGAATACCGCAACAGAGAAAAAAAAACCGGCCAATGGAGATACGGATTCGTCTATGAAGGGTTCCGTAGTAGCAATCTAAAAAAAACCGCATAACGTTCGAAGCAATTTTCGTTGGAAGTATTAATTAAATTCTGTAATCTTCCCTTCGGTATTTGAAAGTGAGTGAGGATGGGGTGGGGGGGGGGGGGGNNNNGGCAAATATATCATAAAATGTTAGCATAAGCAAAACAAAAACCTAAATAGTGCCTGAGAATCACGAACTTTGGCAATCAATGAGATGATACAATATCACAAACCATTGTCTATAAAAAAAAACGGCAAAAACAACAAACGATATGGGAGCCCCCTTCAATAATTAATATCTTCTAGTTCTTCGTGTGGTTATTGCGGCAACAGAAATACACCATCGGTGAGATGATGAATTCAACCAACTACCTATCAGGGTTTATTGTTTAAAATTGTAGTCTATTGTATTCAACCAATTACCTATCACGTTTTATTGTTTAAAATTGTAGTCTATTGTATTCAACCAACTACCTATCACGTTTTATTATTTAAAATTGTAGTCTATTGTATTCAACCAACTACCTATCACGTTTTATTGTTTAAAATTGTAGTCTATTGTATTCAACCAAATACCTGTCACGTTTTATTGTTTAAAATTGTAGTCTATTGTATTCAACCAACTACCTATCACGTTTTATTGTTTAAAATTGTAGTCTATATTTAGGACTTCTCGCTGCCTTGTTGTTACGTTATATTTGTATAATGTTGCTGACAGTGTATGTGACATATCCATACTGATAATATACAGCTGAAGAGTTCGTTTGTTTGATTGTACGCACTAATCTCAGGAACTATTGGCCCCAATTGAACAATTACTTTCGTGTTGTATAGTCCATTTATCAAGGAAGGTTATATGCTCTATCTATATCATGACGCAACGATTTATAGGACCGGCGTTACGCGTGTTGATGCTAGCCCTTAAATGTCTTCTATTGTATAAATATGTGCAGTGTCAACAAACGTACCTCCGAGGGCTACAGACGGACGTCCTTCTGATAGCGCCTGATAACAGTGCTCTACTTATACGCGCCTTTGTGACACAGGTGTGTATGATGTGAGTACATACACACTCATGTATAGATGCGAGTAAACCCTCTGTGACGTCATCGCGGCTAAACAGCTGGACCGTATTCAATGAAATTCGGTACGCATATAGTTGAAGACCATCTAGAAAGGACCTTTAGTATTTTCGGTCACGTTATGCGTTCATCTAGGCATATACTGGAGAGACTATATTCAATTATCGTAATAGGTAGTACCACGCTGCGTTGCGGCGGAATTGGGCCGATTCCATCAGAGAGGTACCTCTCGCTCACATGACACCGGCGTAAAGTGACACCTACTGTATCCCGTTTATGAGTAGCCGGTGGCCCTTTGGGGGGAAGTACAATCCCCCCATTATGCTGATGTTCGTGTCAATCAAACACAGCCGAGACGTCCGATAAGACCAGGTCTGACCAGGTTCAGGAGGCTCTTCACCATGGTTCAAGCCTTGTGTTGGGGTCAGTAGCCTGGGGTGTTCCGGGACACCTTGGGCGAAGCCAATTGAACCGAGGAGGTGGCGGCTCTTAGTACCTCTCCTATAAGAAGCGGAGACTAAAGGCCAGGAGGTGCCGCTCTTTGTACCCCTTATAAAAAGAGGGGACAAAAGAGCAAAAGGCGGCGGCGCTTTTGCGCACGGGCCAAGGGGCGAGGATGGCAACCTCACCCCATTGCACTGCCCCAAAGTCGACAGTGGAGAAGAACGTTCAGGATCCTCAGCATTGAGAGATCGACAAGGAATATTTGAACACCCGAGTTCAAATATTGGCTACTTCTTTCGAACAATCAACCCGCCCACGGCCTGGCAAGTTTGTATGTTGTTTTATAGATACGAGGCAAACGAGTAATCGGAACCTTTTTACGACTACTGACTCCCATGAACAACCACATAAGTACAATGCCGATGCGTTATCCTCCTTTCCTCCGTCCCCCAATGGGCAAACAACAAATCGCACCACACTTCACTTTACGCCGGTGCCATGTGAGTGAGAGTGCCGTCCCGGTCGTGTCGGCCCAATTGCGCTGCAATGCAGCATGACACTACCTGTAAATAATTATATTTTAAATGTTGAGGGCAAAAAAGGAGTGTTTTAGACCAGGTAGTTTAGTTATAACCGAACAAATCGTTCTCAACACACTTTTTCACTTCTGTTTTCATATTGAAACAGAAATAAAGTGTAACACTTTGAATCTGTTTTCAAAAACACCTGGTTGTAAGTGTTAATAACTTTTGCAGCCTTAACATAATAAATAAGGTTTTAGATTGGCATAAAATAAGCCAGCCGTCACTTTCCCTTAGTCAAGGAAATTGCCACAGCGAATTAAATACACACAGCCAAATATAAAAAAGCGGAAATATGTCTGAAGGGTGCAAATAGAAACGTTACAATTGTAACAGAAATAATTCTGTAAAAGATTTAATGTCTAGGTCAATAACACCTATCGAGGTGTTTTGAGTCGCAGCTTCAGTATACACGACCGAAGTAAAACTTATATAGTTCCACGAAACCTACTGGCCCCATAGCCAGTTGATGCAAAAGAAAATACGAGGGTGGATTGAAAAGTAGGCCAAACACAGATTCATTCAATTCTAAAAGTGATATCAACCCAAATTATTTACCTCAACTCGGACTAGTTAATTGCGTGTTCGTAAGGTGTGCGATAACTAGTTGTTTTTTATATTTTTTTTAACAAAGCAATCGGACATAGTTTCTGCAAATGGAGCTAACCGAGCAGCGTGACGTCATTAAGTACCTCCGTAAGAAGGGACTATCGCCGAAAGCCACCCTGATGATATGGACAGTACTTTAGGAGATTTCTTCTGTCTTATTCATCCGTCTAAAAATGTATAGCAAAATTCAAGAGTAGTAGAGAGAGTGTGAAAGATGAACCCCGCTCTGGAAGGCCTTCGACGTCCACTTCGGACGAAAACATTAAAAAAGCAATTGATTTAATTACTTAATTATTTAATTACTTTATTAATTTATGACTTAATCATATTATGATGTATGGCTTATAAAATAAATAAGAATTTAAAAAAAAAAAAATTAATTATGGGAGACCACAGACTAGATTACAGAGATATCCGAGATTATAGGCATCTCTATGAACGAACTCAAAACATCATAGTCAACGAATTGGGTTTCCACAAGGTGTCTGCGAGGTGGGACCCGCGACTGCTTCGACGCGATTGACTATTTCACGTGACTGCTTGGAGTTGTTTGAAGCCGATGCAGATGATTTTATGAATCGGTTTGTTATAATGGACGAAACATGGGTTCATTACTGTACGCCAGAAACAAAACAACAATCGTAATAGTGGAGAAGACCTGGTTCACCACCCCCTAAAAAGGCTAACACGATTTTGTCGGCCAGTAAGGTAATGGCATTAGTATTCTGGGACTCGAAGAGTGTGATTATGATTGATTACCTTGAAAGGGGCCCGACTATAAACTCTGATTACTACTGCGTATTATTACGTGTTTTCAGAGAGGACATAACAAAATAAAAGCGTCCAGGAGTGCTCAGACGAAAAGTCCTGTTTGATCAAGGTAACGCCCGTGTTCACACATCTGTGCAACCAATGGCTGAAATCTGCAATTGTGGTTTTGAAATTTTACCGCACCCACCTTATTAACCTGATCTGGCACCGTCAGACTTCTTCCTATTCCCTAGCCTAACTTGGGAGGTCATAGACTTTCAACAATGACCAGGTCAAAACAGCTTTATACGCATATTTTGACTCAAAGGAAGAATTTTTTTTTTCAACGGTCTAAATGCTTTAAATGGGAGAACTCGATGGTGATTATGTAGAAACTGATTTAGTATGTGTTTATTTTCTTGGTTAGGACGAATGCTTTTCAATCCAGGCCTATACATGCTCACGCCTCTGTCTCTTCAAATAATATAGGAAACCTAAAATTTTTTTCATCACTAACTTACATCTCCCTCTCAACTTCCCTTGGCCTGGTTTCCGTAACGCACATATCCCGTATTCACCAGCTCCCACTTCAAGTCAAGTAAATAAGTCTTGGTTCAAATTTACAGTCGATGACATGAGTGGCGCAAGGACAATTATCCTCAAGTCTGTCCCAGAACTGGCAGACGCTACGCGAGCTCAATTGATACGCATTCCTGGCGGCTCGGCGTGGGCGGAAGTTTTTATTCGTTCATGATTCACTAATACGATGTATAATTGTCCACTAATTGTCCATTAAGGCACCCTCGCCATCTCTGTCACACAATTATAGCGCTCGATTCTCGCGCTACGTTTTTTTCATCCAAATTTTAATTTTGGTGTTATCATCCAGCACGGATGTCACATGACAACCTATAGTAGTGTTATAGAGGTGAAGAGTTTGTTTGGCCGTATTTTTCTCATGAAGTACTAGTCTTTGTAAAAGTATTTCACTGTTACACAGTCCATTTATCAGGGCAGGTTATGGACTGTACACCATCATGGCACGGCCAATAGGAGCGGAGCCACGCGGGTGCAACCGCATGCGCTGCTAGTACTACAAAGGAGCAAACTTTTGTTGGCATCTCATCGTCATTAGCCGGATAACGTCCACTTGGGTCTAGCGGTTCCCCACCACTTTAACCAAGATGACATCTCACATCCGCAAAATTGTTTGCATACGTCCTCCCTCCTCCCCTCCAATAGGCTACGTGATACTCCACGAAATACGACAGTATAACTGCCATTGAAATTGGAATTACTTTCTTCTCCTCCTACTTTCTTGTGGTTGAATTCGTTGCGGGGTTGGGACAGTTGTAACTTTTCCCTGCCCCCCTGCGATCATACCAATCGCACAAATAAGCTAGCTCGTACATCATCCCAACTCATCAATCCAGCTGAGCTTGTAGCGCCGGTTCTCGGGTCAGAGTTAGGGTTGAGCCTGTAGTAGTGAAGTGTCCACGTTCAAAAAGAGATTTGTATTCTGAATAAAATATTCTTATTTTGATTTTGATTGGGTTCACAGTGGACCGCTGTCGATCCTGAAGACGAAAGCCCGTTTAAGGTATAGCTTTCACTTGGCAGCGGTACCCATTATAGGGCCTGGAGGCAATGTTTACTGTCATAAACTTGATTGAACAATAACGTGAGGGATTTTTCGATGTTGTCGAATCCGACGTGATCACTTCAAGTGAAAAGGAAAAATGAAATTTAAGGAGCTTTTTAAAGCAAGGTTGGTTTGACAAAGCATTACAAGTCTGTATGTTTATTTTTAATTAATTTTATAAATTAACCAATTGTGATGAAGTGGACCAAAGTTGATGAACAAAAGAGCCCAAAGTATTTAGATTATTGTGTTATATACTTATGTGTTGATGCGTTACGTCAGGTGGAGGGCAGCGTGACCATCCTCAGAGATGGACTTACGCGTACGATGACCAGCTATAGCACATCACCGAGGGACACAGCCGAGGTGTCCTCAGCTCAGGGCCTTCGGGGCCGTGCTGGATATTGCACGTGTCCAACACAAGGGTCACTTGTCATCACAATACAGACTACGTAAATATCTTGACAGATATGCAACATATTGTACACAAAAACTCAACAACTGACAAAAAAAGTCATTAATAATTAAAAGAAGCACGCACCAAATTAACTTGACTTTAACCACCAAAGATTGTTCTAGAATACAGCGGCGACGAACAAATGTGGACAAATCGGTGGGTCAGGTCAGCGAGGGGACAGCCATACACACAGCGGCGCGGCGACTGTCTTAATAGGAAGAACATGTAGTCGCGATGTAGAGCATTGGCGCGGTGGACTGAGATATAAGTTTAACAGACAATGCACAGCCGGTAAAATAATAATTATTATTAATAATAATAGCGCACATATTTCAGAACAGTTTATATATATGTTAAGTTGAATTATATTTAGTGTACTCTAGTGTTTGGCTTTTATTTATTGCTTGCAAATATTTTAGTAAGACGCAGTGTCATTCTGCGAAGCAGCGGACACGACAGGGTAGGTACACTCGCTCACATTGGAGGGAAGGAGGAAAATAGGGTAACGCATCTGCATAACAACAATAATGCGGATGTCGATGGGTGTTGGTAGACGTGAAAACTCTGTTTTTTCGTTTGCCTCCTAAAATACAAAAACTCTGTTTGTCAGTCGGCATAGGCCTCCTCTAACCTCAACTCCAGGTGAAAATAAAGATGTAAAAAATAGCATTATAAAAGCTTTTCAAAAAAGTATTAATGGCGGACGCTAATTAAGAAGGTAAGTTAAGAAGGTAGGTTAAGAAGGAAGGTTAAGAAGGTAGGCTAAGAAGGTAGCTTGGTGGGCATCAAGAGCCTTTTTAAGTTTCTGAACAAAGCTGCTAGAAACAACAGTGCCAGCGGTATAGATAGACGTTATAATCCTAGAAACCGATTCTCTTCTGCCACTCCCCAATGCTGTACATTCTCACTCGCAGCGTCGTCAAGCGTTTAGGAGTGAATTACACGAGGGCGCTCCGGCAATGAGTAACGTATGATCACCGGCTCGGACAAAACAACGCGTTCAGCCTCTTGCTTACTGTTATTATTATTTTACGAATTCTTCACGAGTATATAAGCGTCGTCATGTCAAATTCCATATTATAGTCAGTCTGACCATATTATAGTACCTGACCGGTAATCTGTTACTCAGTAACCGAGGATTTTGGTAATAAATAATAATAAATATAAAGTACTTTTAGTGCTACTTTTAGTAAGAGGTAGTGCCATGCTGCATTGCGGCGGAATTGAGCCGGCATGTACGGGGAGGTACCTCTCGCTCACGTGATAACGCCGTAAAGTAACACCTACGGTGTTGCGTTTTGTGCGGTTTGTGAGTAGATGTTGACCCATTGGGGGGAGGTGAAAAGGAGGGCAACGCATCAGGATAGTAATAATGCAGATGTTCATGGGCGTCGGTAGTCATAGAGGTTGTCAAATTTAGATTACAACTTTTAGATCACGAGTCTATATTCTATTTAGAGATATTTCAAGGAATGATAGCGTTTGGTGATCGACCCGGCGTTCATAAACATCCGCATAAATAGAAATTTCGCAGATTATTTTCCGCTTGTTCCGGTTCCACAGTCCCCTAGTGGACATGGCCGGATAGCCATGGCTATACACCGGTGGCGAGTGGACGAGAGGTACCTCCCCGGTCGTGGGCCAATTTGACTACAATAACATACACACGCCGCTTGCCTAGCGGTAAGCGTGTTGACCAACAGTGACGAGTCCGGGGCGCTCGCCTCGGGTGGAACCAAAAAGTGTGTATAGAGTTTGCAATTGCTCACAACAGTCCAGTGTCGTAAAGTTGGCGGCGATACACCCCCGGGTCTCGGAGAGCACGTGAAGCCATCTCTCGTCGTGTGGGACTGCCGTCCCATCGGAATAGGAGAATGAGGGAACCGGGAGCGTACTTGTACCTGCGCACTCTTCGCGGGACACTTGTGCACCATGACCCGCGAGGTCGCCTAGTCTCTTTAGACCGCCGCAGTCAACATTCAGCTCGAACGACATCGGTACACACCTGTAAGAACATCTCAGCAATGGCGGTCCCAATGGTCGGCAGATCACGATGCGTTCGTCCTTTCACGAGAGCTGCACGTAACGCGCACGAACCGGCTACAGTTCACACAATCAGTTACGTGAGTCGCACGTAAAAATTATGTGAGCACGTTTTTGCGCTAAAATAGCACAAGCGATATGTGTGTGTGTGTGTTTGCGTGTGTACGTGTGCGTGCCAGTGTGCAGGTGTGTATTACGAGTTATGACATCGCGTAAATTAGATTACGATCATCAATATTCATTGATCGTAATAAATGTAAGAAGTGCCCATGCAGCATTGCAGCTAAATTGGGCCGAGACGTCGGTGCCGCTCGCTAACATAATACCGTTGCAAACTTACAGCTATGCTGTCGCGTTTTTGCGGCTTGTTAGTTCCCCAGCGGTGCCTCCTCTGCATAATAATTATGAGGATGTCTGTGGGTGTCGCTAGTCATCGGATCTTATGATATAGAAAAATAACGGACCGTACTTTAAATAAAAATAGATCTGCATTTGTTTCAAATAACAACAAACAGTTACAAAGCCCACTAGCTACGCCATCTAGCGGCCAATGAATATTACTACTCTATATAAAAAAATCTAGATGATACCTTTAGCGTGAAACACTAGATGGCGTTCTACCATGATATAATTTATCTACTTTTTTATGGAGGAGAAACGGGAAGTCGGTCATCTGATGACTACCGATGCCCATAAAATCAGAACAATTGCTATGCAGATGCATCGCCCTCCTTTTCAACTTCCCTCCAAGGGGCCACCGGCTACTCACAAACCGCACGAAACGCTATAGCAAAGTTGTCATTTTACGGTGGTATCATATCAGCGAGAGGTACCTCCCCGGTACAGGTCAGAGCTAGCACAATTCACAATACCACCTAAAAGTTCTTTATTATTAAGAATAATAAAATTTATTTATTGTGTAATTAACACTCATCTGTGCATTGTGTGGACAGATCCGGGGCACCTCCGTATAGACGGCCGATGGCCTCCATGGGGTTTTAGCGGGTATTTGGTTCATCCGCAAACCCCGCTCACACTTCAGATTCCACCCAGGACCAGTAATTGCTATGCAGATGCATCGCCCTCCTTTCCAACTTCCCTCCAAGGGGCCACCGGCTACACACAAACCGCACGAAACGCTATAGCAAAGTTGTCATTTTACGGTGGTATCATATCAGCGAGAGGTACCTCCCCGGTACAGGTCAGAGCTAGCACAATTCACAATACCACCTAAAAGTTCTTTATTATTAAGAATAATAAAATTTATTTATTGTGTAAGTAACACTCATCTGTGCATTGTGTGGACAGATCCGGGGCACCTCCGTATAGACGGCCGGTGGCCTCCATGGGGTTTTAGCGGGTATTCGGTTCATCCGCAAACCCCGCTCACACTTCAGATTCCACCCAGGACCAGCACGGTAATGGAATTCTTCGCGAGACCAAAAACGCATCACTCACCTGTCCTCTCAGATCCGGCTCACTGGTGGCCGCGGGGAGGGCCGTCCCCCCCGCGCCCTCCGCCCCTGTCGCCTGGGACACGTCCCCCGCGCTGGCGCTCAGCGACCGCCTCCTATCCTTGAGTTCCCCGCTCCTGTCGTCCTTCTTATCCCTATCCTTCCCTGTGAGAATGTGTTTGGTCTTCGAGAGGATGTTGAGTGGTTTCATTGATTTGCGAACCTACAACAGAAAAAAGAAAAGATCGCTTAGTGACAGCGGCATCTAGTGACAGCTAAGCTGTCGTGTTTCGTGTAATTAATGTAATCCATTGGGGAATAAATCGCACCGCAGATTTTTATAGTCGGTCAATCGTCAGTCACTCCGTCGCAATGCATAATTATATACCGTACAGATTAATGAGGCTATGTATAGTACGCTCCCAGGATGATGGAGTGTTGGGTGGACACTGGACGGACTACTCAATGGTCTGACAACCTGATTAAAGTGGTGCGGAGCCGCTGGACGCGAGTGCATCTTGTACGAGACCTATGGCATTACCTATGTCCGATAGTCATTACTAATTATGAATTTTGATGCAATGAATGTCGCGTACATGCATATGTTTGTATAGTCCAAAGACAGCTGTACCAGTGATGCCTGCCTCATAAAACTACATATTTATATTTAATCAGGCACATATATGGCATATGTCTCTGTACTGTCTAGCCACCTCCACTCATAGTTCACAAACTAACATACCGACCTATCCATCTGGCGCCTTTCTGGCCGTACCTGGCATGTCGGTTAAAGTATGCATCCAATGTGATGCTGTACTGGCTGTGTGCCAACATATCACGTTAATTTTATTGTTGCTATGTCCTCACCAGGTTCAAATACTCCAGTTTCAGATATAAATGTTATTCCAAAGCAGACTGCCTTGAAGTAGTGTACAACAAAATACAAATGTTATACATACTCACACTCATTTTCATGGCAGTCCTCGTATGGGGCTGGCAGAGAAAATCATCACAATTCATACATACCTTCCATGCCTCCTCTACATTCAACATACAATTACAAATACCTTCCATGCCTCCTCTACATTCAACATACAATTACAAATATAGTTACAGATATCATGATTACCTTAAATTTGACATTCGCGGGATGAACAAACTTCCCCTCATCCTTATCATTTGGCGGAGGTTCTCTTAGTCCCAGCACCAGCATATCATCCAGGGATGCCTGCAGATGCCTCCTTAACTGGGGCCTGGCCTCCTCGTGGCTCCTCGAGGAGTAAACCGACACATTATCCACACTGGCCTTGCTCATTGCTGACACAACTGTCACATTCTCGACGGACTCATTTGACTGGTAGTCAGGCCTTCTCTGACGCTCCTCGTATATTTCCACCGAGTTGAAGGCTTCTGACACTCTTTCTACATCATCTACGTCCAGCTGCGTCGGTACAAACTCGTAATGGCCTTCGTTCTCCGTGTAAACCTGGTCGTAAACCCCATTTTGGGATTTTGATCCAGATGCCACATTCCCGTACAGATTATTGTAGTTATAACTGTCTTCATCACTCCTTGGAACATGTCGCGATAGGTCATTTGCATTGATCATAACGTCGTCTAAATTTAGCGGCCGCCCTTGACCACCAAAACAATCGACAACAGGTGTCGTGTTGGACAGGAAAGAACCATCTTCAAAACTGCAACCGACCAAACCCACGGGGCGTCTAGGCAAATCTTGGCGATAAGGCACTGGTGCCACTTGGTGGCCGGCGAAATCGACAACCAATATCCTGTCCGCGATATTCCTACAATTGTTGTGGAATCCGATTCCCGAATCGCTATTACTGGATGTAGTAGTTACCTCACTGTGATTGCTCGGCTGGGGTGAATTAGCCACAAACTCCTGGGGCTCAACCCTTATCTCTTCATGTCTGCAGTTCCGACGTTCCCGTAGAGGTCTGACAACGGGCCGGTTACATCTGGAGAAGTTGCCCAGAGCTGGACTATCGTTCTTCACAGCCAGCTTCGATATCTGTTGGATCGGCGGACTGGCACATTCTTCGGCTGGTAACGAATACATGCCTCGTATCACGCCAACTACGTATTCCGCTGAAGGTGGAAACTCTAAGCATCTCTCCGCAACTGGATCTCTCGTACACGATATTTGGAACTCCCTGGCTCTAGGAGTATGTGTGTCGTGTTCGGCCATCCTAGGATCTACGGCGAAGACGTGGCAGCTATGAGATGCCTCGGTTTCTACGTCAGTAATTTCAGCAGCGGTGACTAAGCCAAAAAAGCGCCGGTCAGCATCCGAACCACAGCCAGCAAAGACGATTCTTTCTCGTTGGTATTGAGCGAGGATTTGGCCGTTGGCTCGTCTCAAGAGGAGGACATTGGGTAGGACTGTAAGGAGTACGGATGCAGCAGTGCGCCTTTCCTGTCTTAGTTTCCTTACGGCAGTGCGCACGTGGCCTGGTGCCGCGGTGGCGGTGGCCTGTGGTGTTTCGATAGTCCCCAGGTATCCAACGACAGCCCGACATTCCAGCCGAGCCACGTGGTTTGTTAGATGTGCACGACCCAGGTTATGGAAAATTTCATTGACCCCAGAGGTCCCAGGAGCGGCATGACATCCTGCAACGTAAAAATAAAAGTAATTAGTTTTAGGACCAAAGTAAATGTACTTTTCTTGCTTTTATAGGCTAATATTGTGTGAGTAGCAGTTCATTGGAATTATTTAAAAAGATTCGGATTTTTTGGACAATATTTATTGAGAAAAGCATATGTTTTTAGAGATAGTTACAATTGGTGAAGAAGATTACTTTTGTAGTATATGGGGAAAACGAGCAGTCTGAATCTATGCAGAGATATTCGATTTTTATACGCAGTATTATGCAGTTACTACCTTCTTCACTATTACTCATTCAAAATAAGAAAGCCCACATTGTGGCAGTATGATGTCATAGAGTCTTACTCTGGCTGGGTATTCGGGTGCAATGCAGCATGACACTACTTACTTACTAAGGATCATGATTGGTCCAATTAACTGCTCTAGGAATCTATATCAGGTACCATGAAGTTTTATAGTTAATATGGAGTTTAAAAGTATAAGCATTCGGGTGTTACAGCGAGAATGGATAATCAACCAGTTATGTGCGAGATTTGTAAACAAATATTGAAGTAGACCTCATATGTTATTACTAATTATACAAATCTTGTGGTTATGTGGTAACCATATCGAATCACCATGGCCTCTTAGCATATAACACTGCACTTAGCCTATAATAATGTACACTATGCTATCTTCTGCACATATACCTCACCTCTAGAGAGGCAGCTAGACATTATGAAATACATCTTAGGTGTCCTCATTAGTAGCACTAGTGCTTACTGTAAGATTGTAGATATAACCTTAAGATAGTTAAGTAGAAGTTGCAATGAAAAAAGTTCACTAATTCATTTGTTGAATTATTAATGACGGACTTCAACCCAGATTTTTTATGAATGTGAACTATTGTGCAAGCAAGACTTTCACACACAAATTATTGTGCATTTTGTTAAACAATAGTTTTGAGTTTTTACTACAAACTCTTTGGTTTAGAAAGTTGCTGTATACATTTTATTATTTCTTTTGTAATAAATATTACCAAGTATGGCTACTTCTTCTGTATCACATATTAGGCTTTTATTGTTGCTCCAGCAGCTAGAATGAAAGTTAATCCTAAATGGACAATAATATCTTGATCAGTGCTCATTTCTTGATGCACAATCAGTAATGGAAATATAGTGGCATTTTCCTATTTTATAAGGAACTGACGAGTAGTCAGAGAGAATCTTTACTGCACTAATTATGCTCACAGATATCTTCATATCTAATTGTTAATGTAGACACTTCACCTCCTATCTATGGGCCAACAGACACCCAGAAGCAACACAACACATGAAAGGTGTAGCTTTTGGTGGCCTTATTAGGCAGCAATGTGGCATGGCTTACTTTTTATTGCAATAATGATTTTTTTGTAGTGCAAAGGCACAAACGAGATAAGTTATATGTATATATAAGACAATAGTGTTTTATATAATATTCAGCCTGGGATGGGACTTGAG
Source organism: Eumaeus atala (assembly GCA_017140195.1). Lineage (NCBI taxonomy): Eukaryota > Metazoa > Arthropoda > Insecta > Lepidoptera > Lycaenidae > Eumaeus > Eumaeus atala. The sequence continues at coordinate 383,744 of JAFELO010000384.1, read as the reverse complement.
ACATAGGGGATGATCTAGCTTAGCTTTTAATTACTAACTATGATTTTCTGAACTACAATGTGTGCATTAGGTCAGCAGGCACTATCAAAGCAACAAGTGCTTTTTTGTGTGCCTGTATATAGATAAATGTGTGGCATTGAGGTGAAGCATTACTCTCAATTTTAGATTATTATTAATTCTATTATATAGCTATAGCAAACATTATTGGCCACTTTGTATGTGGCACTTAAGTCAGATCATCATCAGCTTAACATAAACATTTATAGGATTAACATCCATAAGTGGTGAAATCCATACCTGGGTGGTGGACCATAGCTGGTTGAGGCCTACGACGAGGTGGTGGGTATCTCCTTCTCGTTCTCGCTCGCTCCTCTGGCTCTGTGTCTTCGGTATCTGTTGGCGGCGTTTCCCTCGGGGCCACACTGAGAGATATGGGCCCTTGAGCTGAAGCGACCAGCCGAGCCACCGAGGCGTGAGGAGCTCGTGCTACGCTCGCCCCGTCCACGGCTATCAATGCATCGCCAGCCCTCAGCCCAGCGCCCTCCGCGGGCCCTCCTTGCGCCACAGCCGAGACTATACATGGTCGCTGTCCGGCTATGGTAAACCCAAAGCCCCCAGGACCTCTAGCTATCACAACACGTCTTTCGGACACACGAGACAAAACTGCGCGACGTCGACGTCGCCTTTGCTGTTGAGGCACCATCGTTTATTACTTTCGAAAGATAAACTTATGTTGAGGTTCAGTTATAGGTATTTTAGAGAACAAATTAGTATGATAAATGACACAAAGTCACATTATAAGGCCACAAAAACACTTAAACACTAAACAATTTAAAGCTAACTAAAGTTAAACTTTCGTGAACTTCTGAAACTTTTTAACCGACTTGACATTTAGAAAGTTTGAGTGGAGTGCATTCAAAAGTGGCAAAACAAAACCAGATTTTTACGTTTCACGACAAGCATTTTTAATTACTGGCAAATATATTCTTGTACGAAAGTTTTTTTTTTGTTATTTTAAAAAGAAAATATTTTAATAAAGTTTAAGTTTTCCTGAAAGTATGTATTTAAATTAACGTTTACTATGGGAATTTCTATATATTTTAAATAAAGCGCTATTTTAAAGAAAGAAACGGAACGTTGTATGTTTAACTATTGCCCTTTTGCCAGTGTCAATCAAAGTCACTGTCGTATGTCAAGTCTGAAGTGGTCTTGTTGAGTTCTAGGGTTAGAAACTCACGTTGTACCTTTAAATTATAGGATTTAATTTAATTTTTATATCTTTCATTACACAAAAATACTTAAAATGGCTGTAAGTATAACATTATTTAATAGTCTAATATGTACCGAGTGCCATCATACAAATACAATTAATGTTCTTTACATTTACAGAAAAAAGGTAAACCAAAACTTAGTAAAATTAAAAGAAATAATCAAACAACTAATAAAATGAAAAAACAAGGGAAATTAAAACTGCAGAGGCATCGAAGTAACATTCAGAAACAAAAACAGCCGACACAAAATCAGCCTGAATATAGCAGTGAAAGTGAATCTTCAAGCAACGAATGGGCCGATATGTTAGATGAGGAGGAACAGGATTATATCACTAAGCGATTGGCAAAGCAACCACAGTTGTTGTCCAATATCCCACCAGAGGAGAAAGACACAAAGTAAGTCACTAAATTTCAAGTGCAATGCTTAATTTTTAACCCTTTTTTTTTCAGTATTTATTTAAAACTATACCATATGTCAATTCAGCATTTCATGTGTTATTAAGGATGTTTATGGGTGTCAGTACTTGTGTAATCTCCTCTAATGTAACTGTACTTGTGATGTGACTATATGCTGTGCTTTTTGTGCACATAAACTATTTCAAGTCATGTACATTGAGTAACAGTATTTAACCAATTTTCCTCAATAGCTGTGTGTCTAATATGGCTAATAAAATTACAACAAATAAAAAACAATAAGATAAAAAAATATTTTCTCTAGACTGGATTATGATCATCAGCCTAAAAAGATGCTTTACTAACTAACTAACTCTGCAATTCTTTAAAAATATAAGTCAAATAAAAATAAATTCACACATTTTGCAGAAAGAATTTAAAGAGAAAGAGAAGTAGAGAAAAAGCTACAAAACAAAAACCTGGCAGTGATAGTGGAGCTGCTAGTGACTCCGAAAACAGTGACATTGAAGGAAATTATGAGAAAGTCATGGCGGAGCAACCCATTAAGAAGCTTAAACCACTGTTACCAATAAAAACTAAAGACGGACTTGTGGAGAGAATGGAAGAGGTTGATGGTAATGTTCTTATTTTATATTTTTATTGTAGCGCAATAAGCACTCTGAGCCTCTTAGGCCTTACAGATGAGCATAATCATTGGTTCAAATGGAGTTTGGACCAATTGCCCCAACTTACTGAAATATTCTTGATTCTATATCACGATAATTGAAAAAATTGCACAAAGAAGACTTAATTAAAGAAATATTGAGATATTTTGAAAGATCTTAAACATATTGCACAAAAATATGTGAAATCTGATGTTTCACCTATTTCATCACCATTATCAGCCCCTATCAGTCCTCTGCCGGACATAGGCCTCTTTCAATGAACGCCAAGACGGTTGATCGCCTGCTACAGACCACATTCTCATCTGGTGAATGGTCAACCAACACTTCATGTTCCTAAATGCGGTCTCCACTTCAGAATGTTAGTGGCCCATCTGCCATTTGATCTGCCAAGTATGTGACCAGCATGTTTTGGCACCGTAGGCTATGATGGAGAATGTATTAGTTGAAGACATTTGTCTTCAAGCTCTGCGATATATGTGTCTATTGGCTTCCTTCTCGAAGTTATGTCTACCTGATTACAATAGTTGCCCGAGTAGACGTATCCGTTTGCGACTTCGAGAATAATACAATCGTCATTGGCCAGCCTAGGGCCTATTTTCACTAAACATGGCCTTTGTCTTGTCCAAGTTCATCCTAAGGCCAATACGTAGGGATGAATCATTTAGGTTGTGCAACACTTCCTGCAGGTTCTTCACTTAAACATTGTTATTCAAAATGTTGTAAATTAATATTTTATCACTTTTTTTAACAACACGTTCTCTTATCATTGACAAAAAACTTCCAGACACAGATTCTGAAGAAGATAGTAAATATGAAGAGAAATATAAAGATGAAAACAGTGATGGTGAGACTGAGTCAGATTCTGGTATGGACACCAATGAGACAGAGGAATCACCAGAGAATGACACAATCACAACAGTACAGCTGTTGGCTGCGAGAAGAGACAGGCTCCAGCATGAGAAGCTGAGAATTGGTGCACTGTGCTCTTCTCTGCTGGAAAGTCCTGAGAAGAAGGTAGTGAAAAATATTTATTTCTTTGTGTGTTATTAGTAGACTCATTTTGGTGTAACTGTTATTACTCTGAAAGTTAGACTTATTGACTTAAATTTATATTATATTATTAAAGTGGGAGTTGTAAGCTATACTATCAGCACCACATTTCTTTTTGCCGGTGGTACACTAAACCCACCTGAACACATGAACTCTGTGACGCATCCTATATAATGCAGCTCCATTATGTTAGCCTGGAAGTTAATAATAGCATCCACTTTAAGATTTAAATTGTTTTTTATTGTGTTATACGATCACCGAATGTGCCATCAGCTACTCACGAACTGCATGAAACGCGACAGCCTTGAAAGTATATCTACACTTTTATGGCTATGTTATATAATTATATACTCTCATGTCAGCGAAATTCTGGTCCATGTTCTATTGATAGCACATACAGTATGTAAGTAGGCGTGGGTATACGGGCAAGAGAAATAATATACTGCATGTAGCTTTACAAGTCTTGTAATACAGTTGCACAGTCTTACATTTACACACAGCTATGAATGCAGTCTGACACTTGCACATTAGTTTTACAACAAATATATCCGGTCCGTTTATTTAAAGATCAACGTTACTTCACGAGACACACCACAGAACACGTAACCCTTTCGATCATGTGAACAGTTCGCCGCTCTGTTTCTCTGTTCTCACCACAGTTTCCTACTGTCTACTGCTGCGCCGATGTCGGTGCACAGCGGTACCGTCGCCGGCGTCACCCTTTGATGTCAGTTTCAAATGCGTCAACGTCAATTATTTGAAATGAAACAGCTCCCTCTTATTGTGACATACATAATATGATGAGACAGTCTGTAATTTACCAATCCAAATAATAAATAGGAAAAAATATGAGTACTACACAAATAATGACATTTCATAAACACATTCCAGATCAAAAATCTATTCCCTATCCTGTACCTGATGGAGGAGCGGCTGAAAGATGGTACTCCTAACCTCGTATCGGTGAGGAAGTTAGCGGCTGTGTCTGCCGGGGAGGTGTTCCGGGACATCTTGCCCGAGTACCGGCTCCGGCATCAGGACTACTCCGATGTGAAGCGTGAGTTACTCAAAGCATAATAACGTCGTCCGAGCCGAATTCCGCCATGGCGGCCATCTCTGTAGAGACTGGCCTGCGCAGGACATATTATAGTGCGCAAGTGCGTGCGCATTCACATGCGCACTCCCTGGTCCCCGATAGTCCTATTATAATACACGGCATCTGACACGATGGTGGCGAAATCAGGCACAGAAACCAACACCTTCAGATGCTCTCCGAGGCATGGGCATACCAGACCACGAGGCAGACAAACATGTTGCGTATCAGTAGGGTGCCCCAAAACTTGACGTCAAGCAAAGGGTATATGAAAGGCTAGGTTTTACCGCTCCGTTGTATTTAAAAAAGTACTGTACTAACAGCTAGTGGCTGTTTGAAGGACTTAAGGGATCCCTCGTCCACGGGATTGTTTTTATACTATAAGAGGACAAATAAGGTTTCAAAACTGGTTTGTCCCCTTTTGAAAAGAAGTGCCCTTTTGACGAATTTCAACACCCACAGGCATCCCCACACTAATTGTTATATAGACATCTTGCCTCTCCTCCCTCGAATGGGCCACCGACCACTCACAAACCGAACGAAACGCGACTGACACTTTACGTCCGCATGAAGTGAGCGTGCCTCCGGCCCCACTTACTACTAAAGTACCATGACGTGATCGTCCACAAACATCTTTTTTCTGTTTGTGTTACAGTGAAGAAGGACACCTTGGCGTTGTTCAAGTACGAGAAGGAGTTGGTGGAGTTCTACAAGAGGTACCTGCAGCGGCTGGAGAAGGCGGCCAACGTGCTGAGGAGGAAGAAGGGGGACAACCGGTGAGTGCGCGGACAGGGGCGGAGCTAAGTGTGTGTGTGTCTGAGAGAGACAACAATAAAGTTATACACACGACGAGGTAGTGCATTGCAGCGGGCGCGGCCGGAGGTACCTCTTCCTGCATGATGATGCCTTAGTAATGGATATGCTGTCGCGTTTCATGTAATGTGTGAGTTACCTCTGGTTGTGAGGAAGCTTACACCAAATGACTTCTCCTGCTATGTTGTCTCCGATGTTGTCTCTTCCGATGTCCTAGTCTTGCCATAAGTATTGTAGCCAAAATAAAATAATATTTTAATTGCAAATAACATTTATTACTTTAACAGTGTGTTAGTAAAATACACAAACATAGAACAATTAGAAATATAAATGGCTCATTGAAACGGTCTACATCGGCTGCAATACAATCCTTTAAAAAAAAAAAGCACGCACTCTTTCCATGGGGAAATTCTTCATTGCCAGTTGTATGCATTGTTTTGGGGACTCCAAATTATCATGGCGTTTAGAGAAAACTGTACTTTCTAAAACTGAACATAAGTCATAATCCAGCAGATTAAGTGTGGGACTAGGTGAAGGGTAGTCTCCAGCCCTGATCAAGTCTGGAACTTTCGTTTTAACCAAGACTGGGTGAATGGAGCTTTATGGTCTGGCCCCGAGTAGATCCAACGGAAGGATCATGTTTGGTTATTGAACATAGTATGAACTACCTTCTCAAGATTGGCATTTTAATACATTTGTGCCGATGTTTTGATACCTTTTTCACAAAAATATGTCTAAGTCACTCCTTCATACCAAACCATCTCTGAAGTCGGATAATGCCCACGTTACACTCTGCCGACTAATAGGGAAGCTTTCTTAGAGCTTTGAGCATAATTACGGTCATCTTGTTTATTAAAATGTTGCTTCATTGTAAAAAAAATATCAACCGTGAGCAAAATTTTTCTGTCTTGTTACCGCTTCAGTAGTTGTTTCGATTTTACCATCTTAAATTTATCAGTTGAGGAAAGACCAGTGCGCCTCTTATAGGCTGTAATTTCTAAATCCTCCTAAAATACGCGACAGGCTTCTAAGTGTTATCTGCATTTCTTCGAATTCTTTCCCTTACTGATTTGACCACGTTTTTCGTACGTACACTACGTGGACGGGCAGACCTTATGCGGTCACAAACTGAGGCAGTCTCATTGTACCAATAGCCCGGTACGCAAACATTTCACTAATACCAAGTGTATGAAAAGTTTTAAGAATACTAGTAGACTAAGCATGTCTCTCAAGTACAAAAAAGATGTGTGCTTCGTTTTCCCGGAAACTCCCTGCTATTGTCTGATACGCGATTGGTTGTGGTGTTTTGCCGTCGTGTACGTGTCGGTTGTCTGACACGTTCGATATTTTCAGCAAGCCGTCCGAGGACGCGGTGGGGCTGGCCCTGGTGGCGCTGCGCTGCATGTGCGGGGTGCTGGCGGCGCGGCCCTACTTCAACTATGCCACGAACATCGCGCAGAGTGTGATCCCCTTCCTGGACTGCCGGCTGCCCGCGGCGCGCGAGCTGGTGGCGACCTGCTGCAGGGACATCTTCGTAGAAGACAGGAAAGGCGAGATTACGCTCGCGGTAAGTTTTACAGTATTCATTCCTAGACAGCCCCACTGATCTGAAATATATGTACTAAATATGGATAGATGTTGCATATAACATCTGAAATATGGGGTAAAACTCAAAGACTTCGACGCCGCCGCGCAAATTTTCGATATTTCTCATTTGAAAAGTTCCAGTTCCCACTGTTAGAATGTGGTAATGAGCATAGACGACATTTTAGTTCTTTCGAGAATAATGGTAGCATTAGTTTCTGTTCAATTGGTGCCAATGGCGGTCTCCATGTACTCACGTACATTGCACAATACATTTTATTACACAAATAACATTGAAAGACAATTTACTTCCACACTATCAATAACATTGGGGAAATACACAGCAACACGAAGTGTCAAGTGTGAAAGCCTCGCAGCGCACCACTTGCAACTGCTGAATGTCTTTGACAAAAAATGTGCCACAATGACTCGATGGTCGATATGTATATATTCTGTACAATAAAAACGAAACTCGCTGAAAGTTGCATCAATCACATAAGCTTCATTATTAACTCTAAATTTTCTAATACTGTCTGTATAAAATATCAATAAATATTATATAATTAACTTCAAAAATATTAGAACCCTACAGTAAAACTACTTTTACCAATTTTGTCGCGCTCTACAGCAATCATGGTCACAGGGGGACTGAGATGACACAATCTGTTATAATCTTATTAGAAACGTATGCATATTTCTTATCAATTACAATAACACATTAATCATCAGCCGGCCGACGTCCACAGCTGGACACAGGCCTCCCCCACGGAGCGCCACAGGTCACGGTCACAAGCCACTTGCATCCAGCGGCTCCCCGCCACCAAGTTCAGGTGTCAGCCCCCCGGTAGGAGGCCGTCCAGCGCTCTGTCTCTCTGTCTTCCTGTGCGCAATAAATAGCACATTACCACAAATAATTGAAATATTTGTATATTCTCAGATTGTACGCCTCATCAACCAGCTCGTAAAGCGGCGAGGTGAGCGGCTGCAGCCGGCGGCTCTGGACTGCCTGCTGGCGCTGAACATCCGCGACGTGGACCTGGACAAGCAGCAGGACCTGCAGCACAAGAAGAAACAGGACGAGAGGCACAAGAAGAGGATTGTTAACTTGTCCAAGAAGGAGAAGAAGGTGCGCCTCGTCCTAAGAGATCGTGTGGCTTATGAGTAGGCGGTGGCCTGATCGAATCAGGAAACGAGGGCGAAGCATCCGCATAAGCAAATGTCAACCGACGTCGGTTGATATGGATCCGATTGCGCGTTTTTTCTGTCAAGTGACATGTCATATGATACATAACCTTTAAAAAAGGCTACTCGTCAAAATTACAGACCGAAAAATACTACGAAAAGGCAGAGTAGCTGTTCATAGTATAGAGGGACAAACGAGGAATCGGGGCCTTTCTGCTGTTATGTTCCACAGTGCGGCGTCCGTGTGAGTCAAGCCAGGCCATGCCAGGAACGGTGCATGCATAATTCAGCTCACTGCTGTAGGTACAACACGTGTACGACACGTCACATGGACGAGCGCCCTCACGCCGCGCCTTACAGCTGCGCCTTCCGACACCCATGAACTTCAGCATAATTACTATTCCGATGTCTTGCCCTCATTTTCACCCCCCCCCCCCTACTGACTACTACGAGAGTATTAAGGCTCAACTCAGCAACAATACAATCTTGGCAATGTTACTGGCTAAACGAACTAAATACAGTCGATCGATAACATACTCTTTTTACTGCCGTCGTGTCGGTTAACATACACCATACATACATACACTATACATACATACACTATACATACATACACTATACATACATACACTATACATACATACACTATACATGCATACACTATACATACATACACTATACATGCATACACCATACATACATACACTATACATACATACACTATACATACATACACTATACATACATACACCATACATACATACACTATACATGCATACACCATACATACATACACTATACATACATACACTATACATACATACACTATACATACATACACTATACATACATACACTATACATACATACACTATACATACATACACCATACATACATACACCATACATACATACACCATACATACATACACTATACATACATACACTATACATACATACATACACTATACATACATACACTATACATACATACATACACTATACATACATACACTATACATACATACACTATACATACAGACAGAACGAGAAAAATCTCTGTGAAAATCCGCGTGAGTACAGTGTTCACCTCATCGTCGCTGGGGGGCTGTTGACACACTGTGGTATATGTTGAGAGCAGCCGTTTCATCTTTGTATGGCCCTTGGCCCTTTCGATATACAGTTGATGGGTTGTTTAATAAAACTTGAGTATCATTAAATAAACCTTCAATTTAAAGTGAATTAGTCTCGTTTTGTTGTACAAGACACCGGAACATGGCAACACCAAATTCGCTTCGTTTGACATGTGTCTGCAAATGGCTAAAAACCTGGTACCTAACATGGCAACACATGGGAGTTTGTACAGTTGAACAAATAGAAATGTGTTAGTGGGAATATATGACATAGCATCGCCGCACGGCTTCACCTGCGAGACTCCGGCCTTATTAGTCGTAGCGTCATTTTTTTATGTAGCGTCTTTCTCTTATTCTTCAATTTCGTCACGTAGTTCTCGAGATTATTGCGATCAGACAAACAAACTCAGTTTTATATTATTCGTGTAGATGATCCGCCATTTAACGTTTAAACTGTTCAACAGAGAGCAAAGAAGTTGAAGGAGGTGGAACGCGAACTGCTGGAGACGCAGGCGCAGGAGAGCGAAGTGGCACGACGCAAGCAGCTCACGGAGGTCACCAAGACCGTGTTCCAGATCTACTTCCGCGTGCTGAAGACCGCGCCGCACTCGGGCCTGCTGGCGGCCGCGCTCACGGGACTCGCCAAGTGAGCCCACCGTGCACACTTACACAACTGCACAGGCTAGAACACCAGCGAGTCGTAGAAAGGCCCCAAGGGTTACGTAGCCTTGAAAAAGGCTAGGGCAGGCTATATCCTTCGCCCTAGCCTTTCTTTAAATAAAGGGAAAAACGAGCAGTCGAATATTTTCGACGACTACCGACCCCCATAGATATCGACATTGTAGTCATGCAGATGCGTTTCCCATCTTTCCGTGACGTTTTGTAGGGAAGGCCCTACAAAGCGTCACCGGTTACTCACAAACCGCACGGAACACCACAGCATAGCCTTCACCTTAGGGCGGTACTGCGTGAGCGAGAGGTACCTCTCGGGTGGATATCTTGGGGGCTCGATTTGGCTGCATTTTCTATATCAGATATTATTAGGGTCGGCTATCTCATCAAGGGGATTTGACGAGGGTGCCAGTTTATACACAGAGCGACTGCCGTCTGACCTCTACAACACAGCAGGGAAACCAGGCCTAGATTAGGCCGAATTCGAATACACGAATCCGAGTAAAGTCACGATGTTTTCTTTCACTCGGAAAAAAAAAATAATTTAGTAAAACTCATCGGCACATGGCGGGCTCCGAACCTGGCAGTAAATGCATTAAATACACTTTACTACCGCACTAGCACAGAGGTGGGGCCTGCACATGGACAGTTATTACATTTATTTACTACACAGAATTCTCTGGAAAGTATCAGTAGGGTCCTAGTAAATATGTCTTTCGTAATTCCAGGTTCACGCACGTGATCAACCTTGAGTACTACACGGACCTGGTGAGCATCCTGACGCGGCTCATGCGGGACTCGGCGCTGACCGCCCGGGCTCGGCTGCAGTGTGTGCGCACCGTGCTGGCCGTGCTCAGCGGCGCCGGCGACGCGCTGAACGTGGACCCGGCCGCTTGCCACGCGCACCTGTACGAGGCCGCCGCGGGTATGTACGCGTGCCGCACCGCCCCGCCGAGCGCTGCGCATGTGGGACTTTACTGCGGTGTTCCAGCACCCGCTCAAAATAAGAGGAAGTTCAGTGTTGCATTGTAGCCAAATTGTGCCGGGGTACCGCTCGCTCACATGATAATCATCACTGTGGAGGGACAGTTCTGCTGTCGCATTTAACGAGACGAATGCATCTACTTAATCGGCTCCGTTTTCTCCTTTGTTTTTGGACACATCTCATTTCCTTTTCATATCATTTGTTCATTGGACAAAATATGATATAAAAAGTTCATTGATAAGTTTAGGCTATGCTGGCATACTAGATAATTGCCAACTACGCAGTAACAGGAAGCTTCGCTGCGGCCGGGCTGTAACAACTGGACCGGGAGGGACCGTTCTTTCACTCGTTAAACGTAATAAGGAGGCCTATTGAAAAAAATGCTATACATTTACAGTGGTCCCCGAGGCGGACGCGCGCACCGTGATGGAAGGTGTCTGCTCGGTGTGCGCACGAGCGCGCCGCGTGTCGTCCGCCGTGCTGTGCGCCTTCGCCAAGCGCATGGCTGAGCTGGCGCTGCGCCTGCCGCATCACGGCGCAATAGCAGCGTTGGCAATCGTACACCAACTGGTCCAGGTAAACTCGATACTGCTCTCGGGGAGACTGTTAGATATATATATATATGAGAGCCATCCCACCTCTGGTGCCATAATTTAATAACAATATGGCCAGCATAGAAATCATCAGCCATTTCTCAGATTATTTTTAAGTAGGCTTGGCCCACTACTCAGTCCTGTCGCTAGTGCACATATGTATATCATAAGTACTCCTATTTCTCTAAAACGATAAGTCACCTGACTCAGATACACTTAATACAAGATAAAAATTTTGTAGCAAGCCCATGGATAAAGATAACAACGATCTCGGGACCCATCAATAATTAAATCAGATGAAGTTAAAAAGCATTGCAAGTGATTCCAATTCCCTCACCACCGACATTACTAAAGCACGCCACTTATTATGCCGTCGGCCTGAGTTCCGATAGTGGAATTTTCATTTACATGTGACAGCACAAGCCGGTGTCCGGTCTGCTGGACACGGACGAGGCCGCGGGCAGCGGCCGCTACCAGCCGGAGCTGCCCTCGCCGGAGCACTGCGGCGCGCCCGCGGCGACGCTCTACGAGCTGGCGTCGCTGCGCCGCAGTTACCACCCCACAGTGCGCGCCGCCGCCGCAGCGCTCGCCGCGCACACCTGGCCGCAGGACTTAAATAAGATGTGAGACATGTTGTATATCTGTCAAGATATTTACATAGTCTGTATTGTGATGATAGATATGACAGATGATGCCAGTACTCCGAAGGTCATGAGCTGAGGACACCTCGGGTGTGTACCTCTGTGATTTGTCGTCAAACGTGTCATCCTGACGTAACACATCAAGTTATATCACAAGACCACACTGTTTACGTTTTACGATGACAGTTATTTACTGTCAATTAAAAAATAGACAGCTTAAAATTTTACTTAGAAAATAATTTGAATTAACCAATCTTTTCATCAGATAATATAACATTTTGAATAAATAATATACTTTTAATACTAGTTCCAACTTATATTGATTAAAGTTACATAAATTACCACCGGTTCAAACAAATTCATACTCGGTCAGTAGCATAAAAAGTATATTATTTCTACATTCCGTCAGTAAAGTGCCAGCCATGTTTACTGAAATAGATCGTGGCGTCACGATCCCCGTAAAAATCGCCGTTGTTCGTATAAGTCTGGGCAACTGGTTTATAGGAACGTGACGTCACGCGGAGCGCCACAACACCTACATACATTTTGAGGCCTCATTATGTTTGTAGGAAACAACATTTTGCATTATTTTAGTTTTTCGTTTGGCGCTCTGTGAGCGAGGCCTATACCCAGCAGTGGACGTCGTCCGACCAATGATGATGATGATGTAGTTTTAATGTACTTTGTTTATATATAATACCTACCTGAACCGGTAAACGCTATTTGGCGTTGGGTTGGGTGAACAACCCTTACTACTTAGGGTTGTGGAAAGAAGATAGTAGCCGATTCTCAGACCTACTGAATGTGCATGTAAAATTTGATAAGAATCGGTAAAGCCGTTTCGCAGGAGTAAGACAACTGACATTGTGACACGATATTTTTATATATAAAATTAATTTCATTATTATATTATATATTGTCAAATATGCATAAAAATAGGAATAAGTATATTTATAACTAGTTTCACGGGTTACTAATGTAGTCAACTAGTAGGTACTTATATTTTAGGTACCACATAAATGCTTCATATTAATTTACACTCTAGCCAGAGCAACTGTTATTTACTAATAGCCTGATGAACTACTTGAGCTGGCATTAATATTTTTATTTTTTCAGGTCACCACTACAGATCTACGCTCAATACGATGGATCCCAGATGGCTTTTAAACCGGCGATACCGTCCAAGCCCAAAGAAACCTCGAAGAAGATGAGCCCAGGGTGGACTCAGCAGGACCTCAAGACGGAGTGCTGCAGCATAGAGGATAAGGTGCCGCTGGTGTTACCTGAAGATGTAGTCAGATGAATAAATGTGTCATTGATATTGCTTGATTGTTTTACTCCTTACTGGATTAGCCAGTAGCGGCTTCAGTTTTTGGTTTAGGGGAATTGACCCTAGTATGGCTAGGTTTCAACAAGAAAATTTAGGATTATTTAATGAGTAAGGTTTTGTCTGTCAATGTTATGTAAAAGAGGCTGTTATGGGGACTGTCCATAGAAGTGAAAACTTACAACTATACAAGTATCAATGACCTGTATTTACACACTTCTAGCGCTCGTAGCTACGTCCACTTAGCGTTACTAAACTTTCCTATGCTACACAGCGTGTTGGTGAAGCCAACTCAACATTTTTCCCTATCATAAAAATTAAAAAAAATCACTTCATAAACTATCGGAACCTACAAGTTCAGCTAGCTAGCAAGCGCTACGACGTCAAGAACCGCAAGGGAAGGGTGAATTTATCTCTCGCTCATGTGTGCGTGAATTAAGAAAAGCTGTGCTATTAGTACAGAAGGCATCAACAGTATTACTTTTGGTTTTGTTGATGTTTATGGACGGCGGTAGACGCCAAAAGGCATGTCACGTTTGCCAGCTTAACTTTATAGACAGCTAGACAAACAAAACCAGAAATTTCAATTAGGTTTCTAGAAGGATATAGTCAAAATGTATGTACACAAGGGAAAACTTAAAAAAAAAATTGTTCAAGAAAGTTATAATCATATTTTCCGTCAACACTGGCGCCACAATAATAGTCGAGATGTGTATGTAACTAAATATCGTGGAATGCTTTTGAAATTTCGCAATCATCTTAGATTTATTTATTATCAAGTTGAATATATATGTAAAATATTCTCGTCTGTTACGATCAAAATACACATTTTTGGAAAAAATATAACAAATTCATAAGCTTTTATTATTTGATTAATATATTGAACGGAAAAAAAATAGTTCCTTTTTTAATTAACAACATTAAAGAAATCTATATTTTTCCGTTTAAGGTACCTATTTATGTACTTAAACTGTAATTAAAACAATTAAACTCAACAATTCATTTATTAAGAGAAAAATATTATTTGGTCTGTGACATTTCTTTGGCAAGTACTTCTTCAACTTGAGTCACCAATTGAGGAAACAGCGGGTCTAAAAGACAAAGCTTGACAAAGTTATTCAACTCTGGTGTAGGAGGCAGTGGAACCAAAGTCACTGCAATTAACAAATTACTTTTGTAGTTCCTAAAATTTACACTTTATTGCGCTTGGGCATGGAGACTAAACGAGGCTCTATGATAACAAGGGCATGATTGGCGAAAAAACGAAAAGAACGTTCAAGCAGCATTAAATAGATGGTGTCGCTTTTGTAAGGTGGCAATGGCTGGCAGATACAGTCGCTAGACGGCGCCAATCATGCCCTTGTTATCATAGAGATAACATAGAGAACAGAAAACGTGAGGACTAACAACCAGCCAAAATACGGCCGTTTAAGTCGGAACAGGCAACAGATGTGATACAGTCTTTATCTCTCTTTTCAAGCGAAATTGTCCTTTATTCTGTGCAAGGGAGTGAGCCGCGAAATAAAAGCGTTTGATTGCACCTGGTACAGCATCAAAACAACAAAATCTCGACTTGATCTCTGATACATGGAGATTAAGTTCTCATATTAATTAAATCATAGTTACCTTGCTTATCTAGGAACATTTTAAGATGTTCATCCATGCTTTGAAACTTGATTGAAGTTTTAAAGTTTGAGGAAAGCACATTATATGGTACTATAGGAAATTTTGAACCTAATTCCTTAATACACAGTTCCACATTATTCTTGACTTGAAATTTTATTTTACGTACCTGAGATTTTTTATTTTTAAATAAACATTATTAATTTATTGGGAAAAAAATCAATTTTGTAATATATGTAAATTACTTACCTCATTTCCAAAAGTACTAATAATAAGTATCAAGAAATCTTCTTTACAAATGCCTTTTAATTTAGAAGACAAATTTAAAGATTCTAATACTTTATTTCCAGCTGTTATTAAAAGTTGGTCGTAACAAAGGTTCAAAACAACGTTATTCATCGCAGTATCATATTTAATCCAATTGTTAGTTCTCCACATTCGAAGATTACATATTTCCATAGATATAAAATTTCCTAACATTTTTAAAGTTTTAATTGTACCCGCTTCTTTACAAAATTATTTGGCAAATTTAGATCACAAATTGAAAAGTACACTCTTGATCACAAACTATAAAGTATTAGTAATAATTTTGATCTGCAGATCTATAGACACTCCAAAATTTAGATCCAATTACATATATATACTTAATACTTTGTAGCTTCAAACTACAGTATTTATATTCTATAGTATTTATATACTATTATTATTATTATATCATTAAATAGTTATGTGCTATTAGGTGTATTCTATTCTCATTTCTAATAAAAAATGGCGCCCTTTTTTCCTTTTTTTTTTAAATAAAACTGTGAAACAATAAATGCCTGTATCGGTTAAAATTGTAATAATAAATAAACTGGAGTATTGTTAACTAGTACTTAGCACCCGTAACACACGATAAAATATAATCCAATCGTAATGGTTATCTGGACTACTGGGTAATCTTATAAACAATTTAACGAAGGCGAGGTTTATATTCTCAAATGGAGATTAACAACTTAATAGGATTGATGGATCGTGACTTTTGTTGGTAGTTGACTGTGAACAAAAAAAAATTGACACTTGACGGTATGAAAAGAAGATGAAGACAATAGACATTCAGATATCTTGTTGTTAAATATTTATTTTTATGTGTATTCTTCGGAATAAATTTTGCTGTTTAAATAAATAAGCTTTGTTTTATAATAGATTTAAGCTTTTTAAGTGAACACAAAAAAAAAAAAAAAAATGGCAGGAACATATTATTTTGTTATAGTTGGACATTCAGACAATCCTATATTCGAAATGGATTTTATACCTCCTACAAAAGAAGTTAAGGTAAATTTCATAAATTGTTATACATGTACGTGAACATTAAATCAGTAACATAATTCGAATGATTTCTTTGCAGAAGGAAGATAATCGCCACCTCAATCAGTTTATTGCTCACGCTGCTTTAGATTTGGTGGATGAGCATATGTGGAAAGTCCCAAACATGTATCTAAAGTCTGTAGATAAGTTTAATCAGTGGTTTGTTTCAGCTTTTGTTACTGCAAGCCAGGTAGGTATAAAATGATAATATGAATTGCATATGTATTATGTTACGTTATAATTTCTAAGTAATAATTTATCACCACAGTATACATTTAGATACATTTATGTATTGTCATCATCCTGACAATGTCCATTGCTAGACATGGCCTCATAAATAATTTATATATATATGATAATAATATATTAATAAATAAGTAAATAACTATTTATTTATGAGAACACACTGCACAACAAGAGGAAGCTTAATATAATTCTGGAATCTCAAGATTTCATCCAATATTAGACCAAGATTACGAGCATTTGATACATTTTCTACTCTAGTATAATTTTAGGGTCTCTAATTTTTACAACTTGTACATGCTGTCGAGGATCCATAATAATAAATTTATTATGATGTTATTAAACTAAATATAGTTTTAGATGCATCGTCATTGATCCGATTAGTTGCATAATCCATCTCGTGCGGTTTAAATGATAAATATATTTACACCATAATGGTTACTTTTCCACCATCAGAATATCATCTAGTACACTAGTCAGTGCAGTAGTGGTACTGTGGTGCTTCCTAAAACCTGACTGCAGTTTAGGTAGTATGTTGCAACTCTCTACAAATTCCGTCATTTGCTTGCATACAATTTTTTCTAAAATTTTGAGAGGCAGTATGCTTATCGGGTGCAAATCTTTAAAAGATAGGAGATGATTTATTTTAGGAACGGGTTCACGCCACATCGCGGGGAAAATAGTAGAGATACTTCTGTTAATTTTGTTAGCAATAACACCCAGGGTATGAGGGAAGGACAACAATATCATGTCTAAGGAAACACCGTCAACGCCAGTAACATTAGATTTCAACCCCTTGACGGCGCCAACTACGTCACTAAGCCACAGAGTATAGTTGGATGGTTTTACAAACGATTCTATTAATATTATAAATCTATGACCGTTGATGCAACTCTGTTACCACCTGGTATATCTAGAAAGTATTAAGTCCGCCAGCATCACAGAGATGAGAAGGTAATTTTCTTTCAGTTCAAGCGTAATAAAGAAGGGTTTCTTTACCCCACCTCCACGAGATAGTATTGCTTGTACTGCGAGGAATATGTCGCAGCGGGTAACCGGGTACATTAGGAGCAGTAGCCTCTTCACCCTGTCTAAGCCAAGTTTCGTTCAGTGCTAGAATGTCTGGTTCGTGATCCAGTATCGCACACATAAGCTCCTCGTGGCCGGTTCCTAGTGAACGGGCGTTAATTAATCCTATTTTAATCTTTTAGGCGCCATCAAGTAATATAAGTAAAAGAAAATACAACAATTGTTACATACACATTAAGAGATAAATATAAAAGTAATATAAATAATCGGGTATTTTTTGAGAGTAGGCGTTAAAATATAAAAATCCGGTAATAAAGACACTATGAGTAATAACTGTATATATATTCCTCGACGTGCGACCCTGCGTACACGCGCAGCACGAAGTAGCTCGTAACGCACGCAGCGTCGAGCCAAAGTCGAGTAATTGTAGGCACTAATTATTTCCAAGTCTTTTTAAATGATAGACAATAAGCAAGGAGTAGAAAGACTAGTCTTCTTTCGGCCCCCTTGTTTTCATTAACATTGTGTGATGAAACAATAATCCGAATACTAGTGAAATTCTCTTTTAGATGAGATTTGTCATGGTGCATGATGCGAGAAATGAAGATGGGATCAAGAACTTCTTCACAGACGTTTTCGAAACATATATAAAACTATTATTGAATCCCTTTTATAAAGAAGACACCTTGATTACCTTCCCAGCATTCGAAAAAAAGGTTCAACTGCTTGGGAAGAAATACTTGACATGAATACTTTGGAAAGGGCAGAGTTAAAATAATCGCAATGACTGGACTGTGAGATATTGATAAATATATTGTAATATAATGTGTATATATCAGATTAAATTATACATAGTTAATTATAATAAATAATAAGATAGAATTATGTTACACAAAAAACCACAACTAGATTTCACCCAAAACGAACATAATTCTTAAGTGAAAGAAGAGCTGTAACCTCAGTAAAGCCATACACTGGCATTACACTATTACACAATTTCACTCCTCATATTTTTGTATACTTTTCTAAAATGGCGCACAACTTATTATAACTACGGTAATAGTAATGCAAGATGAAATAAAAGTTTGGAGTCTTACAAAAAGTTTAATCCAGCTAAATATTTTACAATAATACTGATTCTATCACACTAGGTACCAAACCCTTTGAAAGTGTAATTAAATATCTTTCTGTATGTTGGTCTTGTTTCTGGTCCAGTCAAGTTTTTTTTTCTAATTAAAATGTGTTTGTATAATGTTTTAAGTAGCCATGGTCAAACTGAGAGGCAAGTGAGTACAGGTGGGATGAATCTGAGAGTTGCAAGCCTCTGTGTCACAGAGCCGCAGATTCCTGACAACATTTAAGACCTAAGAAACATGTTTACAGTCGAATCAAGCTAGCATGACCCCAGTAGTTATCCCTACTTTCTGGTATGTTAATTTCCACTAGTATTCATTCAAAGGACACAGGCTATTCGTTTGCCCCACTACGAATAAAAAAAAGCCAGTCAAGTGCATGTGAAACAATTATAATACAATACAGTACTGACTTTAGTATTGGTACAATGTAAATTTGTCAGTTTTCGAAATGGCTTAGTTCAGTATATTCACACATACTAGAGCTATCATCCTATGAATAACAGGGGCCAGATTATACACCTAAACCTTCCTTGAAAAACATTCTATCCAATGGTGAAATCTACACATCCGTTTAGTAAATTTTCACATAATTGATTGTCCATAGACAGATGGCTATAGGGGACTTTGCTTTATAACATGTAATAGATTTTAAGTACTTCATTCAAAACTATGGGATCTTAATCCATATTTTGTGTTAGGACCAGAATTATTTCTAAGCTACTCATACAACTGTGTAGAAGACAGACTTAATAATTACGAAATTCACTTGCAAACATTATTAAATTTAATTTATTATGTATAAAATTCAAAGAATATGTTAATCATCTAAAGAAATATCAGGAAGGTCAATTCTGTAATCTGGAATACTGTCACAGGAGAAATCATCTGAAAATAAATATAGATATTTAAATATAATGGTTTTATTTAAATAAAACCATAATATTGTAATTTTTTTTATAGAATAGCCATCGAAAGAGCAACCGGAGCCTTTTTTATGACTACCAATGCCCATGAACATACACATGATTACTATGCTGATGCGTTGCCCTCCTTCTCCCGCTACCAATGTGCCACCAGCTACTCATAAACTGCACAAAACATGACACCCAAGATGTGACTTTAAGGCGGTATTATGTGAGCAAGATGTACCTCCCTGTCATATTGGCCCAATTCCACTGCAAAGCAGCAAGAGAAGAAGAAAGAGAAGCTAAAAGCGATATTTTGTATTACAATTGGGGAATATTTCTTGGGTGCAGTGAAATGTTTAGCCCTAAAACATTACTGATATACTCTTGCCTTGAGAATTAATATAAACTTATTTTTTAAATGTTATGAACAAAGGCAGCATGTTATTGCAGAGGTGGCTAAACAAGTAGTCAGATCACTTGTTAGCTATGAGACTATCATAAACATTCACACAAATATAGTCAGGCTGTCATGTGGCCCTCCATCATATATTATGAGAGTGGCATTCAAAAACATTTAAGGCAAATGAGGCAGAATGCAGAGGTTTTTGTTTTTACATAAATGTGTACTTCTATATGATATACCCACCAATAACACGTAAAAGAGGTATTTGCTAACAAAAACTCTCACCAGGCATATTGTGATAAAGCAATATGCCCAGTGAGTTTTTGGTTACCTAGCAGTTTCTATGGTGTAAATGGTGCACACTTATTTTAAAAGTTTTTTTTACCTGTAAAGAAGTCATCTTCATAAGAACAATCAAATTCCATATTGAAAGCCTTCTGTGCTGGTGGTGGCGTACGTGGTAAAGATTTCACAGGAGACGCTTTATGCTCAAGATTTGGCAAGTAGTCCAGTACATCAGTATGATAGTTATCTACAAAATATAATATACCTTTTGTAAATAACAAAATTCATTCTACTATTCTGATAAATATTCTAAACAGACTTGGATGAAATTTTGCATAGATATAGAGGAGTATCTAGAGGAACATAAACAAACTTTATAAGCTTAAAAAAATGAACGGTTTTATCAATTGCTACTCGATTTAACAATAAATAAAATTTCTTACCACAAGTGTATTTGGGTTTCGTAAATTTCAAATCTTCGTAGTGGATCCTGTTAACGTCCTCATCATTATATATTAGCCCCGCATTAATTGTACGCGGTGTGAAGACTTGACGCACTGGTGTGCTTATTAGAGCCTTGCCGGTGTTAGAAAGGAAGGACTTCTTTATTTCGCCTATCTTTTTGATTGGCTCGTTCGGTTTAACAGGCCCAGTGGACACTGTTTTACCTATGTTTTCTAAAACATATCAAAACATCAAAGTACTCATTACGGTTCAAAATATTTGAACAGTTCATATTACTTGAATTCAATTATTTTTAAACTTAGAAATACTTACCATTATTTGAAAGAGGTTGCCGCGGAACATTTTTCACGGCCTGTCTTGTGAAATGGTCGCCAAATATATCATAAAGAGACTCAGCCATTATGAAATATTTCAATTTGTAGGTAATAAATACTTAAAACGAAGAATTACTGATGTTACTTAACGTAAAAAGATATGTACGATGTAAGCTGCCGTTATTATTTTCAAATTTGATAATCTGCTTTTTGCTTTTTCATATGTCACGTTTGACAACGAGGTCTGGGTCCTAGTTTGACATTTAACATTGTTTTCATTTCTTGTTACTGGTTAGGCAGCATGGCCCCTGGTCCTAGTCTGTTGTAATACGAACGAAATTACCAAAAAACTGTTTATGTAAGATATCGAAGAAAAATTATTTGTATATACGAAAACAATAAAAAAAATTTTTTTTTTTAAATAACCACGGTATTTTAGGGGCTCCTAATAATAGTTTTTTTTTCACAAAGGGAACATAATCTGACTATAGTTAAGAGCAATAATTAGCTAGTGTAGTCGGCAAAGTTGGACGTTGCACTCTGCCATAGGCCACCTGCTTAGGTCATTGAACCTACGGTCACCCAAGGTAAGCGGAGTTTTAAACGTCTATCATTAATAAGTTAATTACATTAAGTTTATAATAGGTATGTATATGTATCATCAATTAATTAAAATTGATTAAAATATTATTTAGCTCACCAAAATATTATAGTCCAACATTCGTTCAGAGCATAATTAAATGCAAGTGTTTATAAATAGAGAAAGATAAATAGTCATCTACCTTTTTCTATCTAATATCACATACTCATTCCGACACAGAAATGAATAAAAAAAAACAAACGTGGTTTATTATCTGTCTCGATAGTGAACCACATTTACTTTACCTTAGACGGAGGCGATGTCATGTTGGCCTAATCCTCCTTTATTTTTCAAGGGAAATAACTCTGAACCATAGAATAGTTTAGGGTGATGTTCCTCCAAAATCCTTAGCGGAAAAACTATCAACGCAGATATTTTTACGCTAGGGAATGCGTTTAGGCATCCCTCAATGTCGGAAAGAACTTGGGGTATGTGGGACTCGGGACCCGGTGATGTTCCTGCCCGTCCGCCAATGGATCAGCCACGGGAAAGCGGAGGCATACTACCACAACTCTAACAGCTGGTGCCGTTGTAGGCTAATCTTGGAAGGCATGGCAGGCCTCTTTTTTGTTTGTTTAGTAGCGAGCTGAAACTAATTATTATACCTAAGATATAGCTTCATTGCAGCCGAATTGGCCGGCACTGACAGGAGGGTTCCTCTCGTTAACACGTCCTTACATGTGCCAAACACCTTAAAAGTGATGGGGCTACGCCGTCGTGTTTCGCCTGGTTTATGAGTGGTGGCAACACATCTGCTTAACAGTCATGTGGAAGTCTATGGGCGTCGGTAATCATCAGAAATCGCTTGACTGCAGGTTTGTATATACTATAAAGAAAAACTGATTGTCCATCTAGCTCCTTCTCTAAATTCCAGGACGGCCTTGCAAATAAAAGCCCGAGGCGCTAACCACAAGACCAGGCTCTTGACCAGTAGAGGGATAAAAGAAATCGAGTGTCGTGTGGATATGCTAAGTTTTAGGTAACAGCGAGATGTCGCAAGACACGAGGAACCACATAAGCTCGAGTGCAGAAAAATTCATGCCCCCTATATCAGTTTAGCTCTGGAGCCGACGTATGTACTACTCTGGCTGTGGCCGCAGCAGGCCACCTGCGTGGAGCCACTGGCGGGGGTGTAGTGTATCCACGCATTTATGGGTATTGGTAGTCATAAAGTCTTCTTTAAATGCCCGTTTGTCCTCTTAAAATATAATTCATAATAAAAAAATTGAGTAGCATCAGGGTGCGGCACTGCGAAAAATCTATGAAACCGCCGTTTTCTTTCAATTTTAAACTTCTCTCGTTACAAAAGTGGTTATGTAGTGATTCTTGGCTCGTTGTCAAAATGATCGTCCGTAATTTTTGGCTTTTCAATTTCTCTTTTTTTCTGCACATCTATGGTCGAACATCGACAAAATGTGGCCAGAATTAGACAAATTTTCATTTGCAGCTATCGTCCCATAATCACTGAGACATGTTGAGAGACAGCAGCATAGTGTCAGAAATCTAGGAGATGGTGGGTTTCTTGATCCAAAATACCAAAGGATTTAAGTCTCTCAAAACCAATTCCATTCTTTATTAGGCACTAGTCTGAAGCCACATGGAGTGTACTAGCATTGCTTGAAAACCGTCCAGTACTAAAAAATACCAGCGCCTTGAAAACATGCAACGTTCCTTCACTAGGCAACCAGCTTTCTGTGCCCCTGGTATTTCATATAGATGACCTTCAAGAAAGAAAAAAGAATGTCCGATCAAAGACTTGGGTATTTTAAAGTCACCTCGCTATACAATCGTAGAAAGCTTTCGTGATGCATAAGGTCCTTGACGGGAGCATTGAAAGTGAGAATATTCTTCCACTAGCGACCCCACATAGGTTGCCCTTACATTCCATCACTAAACTCTTTTTCATTCCTCCATGCAAGACAACCTTAGGTCTTTAATAGCCAGTTGTAAACTTATTGAAGAATATAACACGATCACCTCAAAACATAATGATTTTGGTATTTTTATTCACTAACGACTCGTTAAGTAAATTTAGAAAATCATTAAGTCTATCTATATGATCATGTAGTCTTATTATTTATTTCGTTTTGCCTAACACTTTCAGTGATTTCTTAAATTTTTCTCAAATACTTTTGTTTAATTACCATTTTCACAATATTAATTAGCTGACTGATATCATTGAATTGTTATTTTTATTTTTAAGTTATATACAATATTTTTTTCTTTATTATACGCGGTCACCACAATATCTATTCCGGCGACGCAAAACACCTATTGACCTCCTTATCTTGTTATCTATGGGTACTAATACCATAAAGGAGAACCGTATATTTGTAGGCTTGCAACATGTAAACTCAAAAACTATTGAATCGATTTAAAAAAAATTCACTGTTAGAATAGTGCAGATGGGGTAAATCCACCACTTTAACCCAAAATCACCTGTTGATAACTGGCCAAGTCCTGATGGTGCTGCGTAATGTAGACGATCCCTGATGCTGTTACTGACTCTATCAATGTCACGCTTCGATCGATTTGCAGGAGTTCCTGTTGGCCCAGACCCCTCCCCCCATCTGATGGCAACACGGTTTAATAATAGATTACGCCAGGAGGGTACCAGCAACATAGAAGCTTGAGAATCCCTGCCCGGGCCTCAATGCTCAGTTCCTGAACCTGAGCCTGATTGCCTAGGCTGCCCCAGGTATTCTGAGGAGTGGGGGATCTGTGCACTGGTACCGTACTGGGGGCAAACGAAAGAAAAAGTCGAAAGCTCCCCCGGCTATTCTAATTGTTGATTTTTGCAACCTGG